>CM060365.1:214167576-214630076 GCA_030545235.1 Helianthus tuberosus | reverse complement strand
TTTAAAAAACAAAAACTTTTTTATAGTGTAAAAAACAAAAAAAAAACAAAACTTTTTTTAAAACCAAAAAAATTTTCAACCAAAAAACACATCTTCAAAAACTATCCAAAAAACCATACCAAACCCCATCAAAACACCCCTCATTTCAGCAAAAAAAAAAAAAAAAAACCCAAGATTAGACGCCTCGTATAGGTCTGTACCATTCGTATAGGGTTCCTTAAACTTTATGCCTGACACCCTCTGAGACCCCTTTGAATTCAGTGCTTAGACGCCTCGTCTAGGCCTATATGAGGCGTCTAAGGCACAAAAGTGTGAAAATAGGCGGAGTGGGTGTCCTAATATCTCCACCCTTATAAAATAAGGGATAAGATGATTGTTGTTGTTCAAGTAAAATAAAAACCTTGTCTTCATTGTTTTCTTTTTTTTTTTTTTAATTTTTGTTATCACTATATATGTAAATTATTAAATTTTATTCCTTGACTTTTAAATAAAACTATTGACAATAAAAGCATTTAAAATAATTTTATTTATACTTCTTTTCTTTCATATAGCAAAACATTAAACTATATTATTAAATTGTGGAGCATAAGTAATAGGATTATACACTTAAATAACTAAATCGTTTTCACATGTGGTATTAAAATCGCTCTAGCTGGTTCGATTTCTCAATCTCTACTCGTACATTATTTTTACAAGGAATCTTCGTACGCAAAGTTGGTAATCTCAAAACTTCATCAATCCCGCTTGCGGTTTAGCATTACCATACGCAAAACTGTAGTATACTCGATTCCATTTTACTTTTAAACACTTTGGGTGCAACATGTATCTTATACAAAACACAACACTTGAAACTCTTTGAATCACACTCTATCCATGTTTAAACATGAAACTATATGATGCTTGTTAATCTCGTATGCTATGTAAACTTTTCGTGTCGATATGCTCATTAACTTTGTACAAGCCTACCTTAACAATTATAGCGCTATAGGAGTAATGCACCGCCCACGAGTCTTGGGGTATTGTTAAGTTAAACATGTTAACCTCCCATTATTCTTTGGGATAAGCTATATTAACGCATTGGATTCTTGGGTTTGAACATATTGTTATACCGTTTCAGCATATTAGTAACTCGCATATTATTATTCATGTTGGATATGAGCCGTTAAACTATTTTAATCTATGTTATGCTATGTATGAAAACTTGTATACTCGCCAACTTTTGTTGATTGTATTTTAATACATGTTGCAGGTTTGATAGACAAGATGATGCTAAGTGAAGGAACAAGATTTAGCTGAACTTAGAAACACACTTAGACTAATTTATTTTGTTAATGTATGTTTAAAACAATGTTGTTTATATTTGATTCTTGTATGACATTTTTAGCAATTTATGAAATTCAAATTAATTTATATTGTCACATAGTGTTATGAAGTTTTGAGCAATTTTTTCGTCTCATTCCGATGTTTCCGCCATCGGTTGGGATGTGACATAAACCCCCTTGAATCACGAACTTTGCCATTCGATCCCGAACTGCACGTGGTTCGAATTCCAAATATTTCCATCGGTTGCCATTGATGTTTCTCCTTTAGCCGGATTTCTTTTCAAAGCCTTGCAATATTTCGTTACATTATATCTCAAAGTAGAGTTAGAATCGGTTTTCAAAAATATTCCACATTTCTTGCATCGAGCTTTTTTTACACCGTTTAACATCTCACATTTGTCGAAATTCACCCAAATATCGGGGGCCCTCGTTGTTTCTAAAATCCTCACAACGGTAGGTTCGGTTGAGGTACAACCCATGTTGAAGGAAGCTTGCCCACTTTCGGTTGCCATAGCGATTTGAGGGAGATATTTTTTGTGTGTGTGTTTCTGAATGTGTTTTGCTGTTTGAAAGGTTGTGATTTAACCCAAACCTTCAACTCATATTTATACTATATTTTTGGGTGAAAAAAGAAATTACATTTAACGAGTTGATGTCACCCCGCGCGTCGTTGCGGCGGGTTGCGGATTATGAAAATCCTTTGTATCATTATATGACATGCGTAATTTTCTTTTAGTTTCATGCAGAGATAATATTAGGTATAATCATGAAAACATACACACCCAACCAACAATTACATGACATTGTGTAATACATGAGTTAATATAACATGTGCTAATACATAAAGTCTATACATTAAGTATTAGACCACTTAGATATTATTATACATAAAGATGATCAAAGTAGGTTTCTATAAAGCATCTGATTGTTTGGTATATATGATGAAGGGTGAAGTTAAGATTGCTCCTTTCTAATATATGCATAAAAGAACATAAGTATTTTATCTAAATATAAATCAAAGCTTATCAAATAGTGTAGGTGTGGAACTGGAACTTACCTTTTGTGATTATGGTGTTGGCAATGACTACATATCTTGGTCTCTATCACTACTAGAAAATACACATATCTTGACACGCGAACAATGACACACGCTCATTTCATGACATTCAGAAGTGTATGTCAAGAAAAAAATGTCATGCTTTACAAAATTCAATAAATTTATGACACATTCTTTTGCGTGTCATCTTTTTAGTGTCATTAATAAAAAACAAGACCATTTTATGACATTTCAAAACGTGTGTCAAGAAAATAATGTCAAGGTTTACAAAATTCAACAAATTTATGACACTCTTTTTTGTGTGTCGTCGTTTTAGCGTCATAAAAAAGAAACAAGATCATTTTATGACATTCCAAAACGTGTGTCAAGAAAAAATGTCATGATTTACAAAATTCAACAAATTTACGACACTCTTTTTATGTGTCATCTTTTTAGCGTCATAAAAAATATTATGTTTTCTAAATTAAAAGTACTAGTGAAATCCCTCACGCGTTGCGGCGAAAATTCGATCGGTCGTTACAATAGTGGTGTGACACTGGCACTCGGTATAGCAACCAAAAGATATATGACCAAAATGATCTCTACACATATTTTACATCTATTAAAAACCATATGGGTAATGCAGAAACCGATGTTGGAGTCGATTTGGTTCGTCAATCGCAAACATATAACTATTAAAATAATATTTTCCATAACATTGTTTTTGTTTTTTTGGATTTTACTTTATATTAGTTTTATATGTATGATTGTATTCGTGGTAGTGGGTGTGGCGACGTCGAGGTCATGAATAGGGCTTTAAAAGATTTCCAATCAAAATATCCGAGTGGTTTTCATCATGTTGAGGCATGGGAGGTTGTTAATAAACATGACAAATGGGCCCCGGTACCATTGTTGGGTGAAGATAGTGGAAGTTCAGGCCAAAAAAGAAAGTCGTATGATTCTGATTCGGGTAACTATACGCGCGTACACCCGGAACTGAGTTCAATAGCGATATACCCTACATAAACGTAGACCCCTCACCAACAAGACCACCAAAGAAAGATAAGAGACCCATAACATCACTAACCGATAGCAAAACGGCTTTGACCGAGAAGCTCTCGCAATACACTCTTATGAAACACTAATACAAAAGTTGTTTTTAGAAGCGTTCCTACTTTCTTTTTAGAAGCGGTATATCATAAAGCGCTTCAAAAAAGAATCACTCTAATGCTGATTTCTTCTATATCTCTTTAGAAGCGGTTTTTATTCTTTTATTTTAATGCTTACTTCTAAATATTAAAGGCAATACGTTTAGACCGCCCGTAATGGGGCGTATTTTATAAAAAAATTTGCACAAAAAGCCCAATCACGCCCGACTCCACTACACCCCGGCGTTTTCGGGCGTGATTTTTGAGAAAATTGTATGTGGCGTGATTTGGAAAACGCCGGAACTCTATTTCTTTGCCCAATTGAACCTTACCATGTGTGTACACTTAGTTTTAATTAAAAAAAAAGAAATTAGTTTTAGTTAGTTTTAATTAGAAGGTGATTTAAAAAGAAAAGTTGCAAGTTGTTGTTCTTGTGGGTGAAAGGAAGAAGAAGCTTTTTCATTTTAGTCCCTGCATTTTGATTATATTTAAAAAAATTTAAACTTCAAAAGTCTTTAAAAAAAGATTTTGCATTTTAGTCCCTAAAGTTTTAATTAGATTTTGGAAATGTAATTTTTTTTAACTTTTGAATAGGTTTTTTTATTTCTAGTATTTTATTTTTTTAATTTAATAAAGTATTTTAAGTTTTTAATTAAAAAAAATAATTGTGTAATGATTGGAAGGAGCGTTATTGGACATTATTCCCACTACGGCACTTTTGCAATAACGCCCAATAATGCCCCCATGCTGACTGGACTGCCACATGGCAGAAAACGCCCCATGGTGGGGGCATTATTGAGCTAACCACTACGCATGGTCTTAGAAGCGTTGGTTTAAAACGAAAAATAATATTTTAATCTAAAATTAGCTTTAGCGCCGCTACTCTGATCAAAACTCAAATATATTAACTATATATTTATTTACTTTTACCAAATATGAACAAAAGGGTTATAGAAAAGAGTTCCCACTTTCTTTTGTTTTTATTTGGAGCATCCTACTTTCTTTTGTTATATATTAAATCCCGAAGATATTTGACATAATTTTTGAAATCCTATTAATAATCACCATACACATCCAAAAAATACCGACTTTAATTTATATAAACAAAATTAGAATCCCGAAACATGGATGGATATACCAGAATACTCTTCTTTTTGGGGATATACCAGGATACCCTTCTTTTTCGTCTGATTATAATTTTCCTCTTGTATACTTTTTTATTTTTAAAAAATAAAATCAATCTTATCAGTTTCCAATACCTATCGATATAAATAACTCATCAATCTAAAAAAAATACAGAATTGGTCATCTTCAACCTTTCATCCTATGCAATTCCTCAATAACAGTCACATTGAATTCCCAACTCTTCCTCAATCATCACGTCAATTGAAGGTTTGGAAATTTTAATTATATTATATTTGCTTTTATATATAGTTATTCAATAATTTATTAATCCATTTATGTATTGGCGTTTATTTCCTCAACCCTGGCACTTGTCTTCGCCTCTCGGAGGCTCCGGAGGTATTTCCAAGCCCATAAGATTGTACGGTTGACAGAAAAACCACTCCAAAAAGTCCTAAGGAGACAAGAACTCTCTGGTCGGCTGGCCAAATGGGCCGTCGAACTAGGAGAACACGCCCTAGAATGCAGAGTAAGAACTGCCACAAAAGGACAAGTACTGGCAGACTTCTTGGCAGAAGTCCCTGAAGAAGAAGAAAATGAGCTCCTCAAATGGAAAAACTTGGAGGAAGAAGAGAAAAAGAAGGAGGACGAAGCAATATGGAAGTTGTTCACAGACGGGGCTTCAAGCGAAGAAGGAAACGGGGCAGGGATCACACTGATCAACCCCGAGGGAGTCGAACTAACATACGCCATCAGGCTGGACTTTGAGAACACTAATAACACAACAGAATATGAGGCTCTCCTAGCAGGACTGAGGCTAGCAAAAAAGATGAAGGCAAGGCATGTCAAAGCCAACACAAATTCCCAGCTAGTAGTCAAACGGTATCACGGGGAATACGAAACAAAGGACAACTCCATGGCCCAGTATATAGATCGAGTGAAGAAGTTGGCCGGCACCTTCAACGCCTTCAAGCTTGAGTACATTCCCCGAGAGAAGAACAGGAAATCCGACGCTCTAAGCAAACTAGCCTCTGTGGCCTTCAACCACCTGGCAAGAGAAGTCAAGGTGGAAGTCCTAACCTCCCCCTCCATCGTGATGGAGGAAGTAGCAACGGTCGACAACACTCAAGAAACCTGGATGACACCCATCCTGAAGTTCCTCAGGGACAGGACCCTCCCAGAAGGCGAATGGGCGGCCCGCAAGGTGAGGGTAAGGGCCTTACAATACGAATTGATAGATGGAGAACTATACCGAAGGTCATACTTGGGCCCATCCTTAAAATGCGTCGATGAGGAGGAGGCCAAGTAAGTGATACAGGAGATACACGAAGGAATTTATGCCATGCACTCAGGGCCAAGAACAGTGGTAGCCAAAGTAATGAACGCATGGTTCTATTGGCACAGAATGTATGAGACGGCATCGAAGGAAATTAAGAGGTGTGATAACTGTCAAGTTCATGCTCCCATGACGCACCGCCACAAACATCCCATGATACCGGTCTCAACATCTTGGCCATTCCAGAAGTGGGCCATAGACATCATCGGCCCATTCCCAAAAGGACCAGGAGGGATTAAGTATGTGGTGGTTGCCATTGATTACTTCATAAAGTGGATCGAGGCAAGGCCCCTGGCCAAGATCACGGGAGAACAAATGAAGCGGTTCGTCCTGGAAAACATCATATGCAGGTTTTGGGTACCAATGGAACTGGTGAGTGACAACGGGGTACAATTCGCGGGGAAGCCCTTCAAGCCATGGTGTGAACAAATGCACATTCGTCAAATTTTTACTTCAATCACCCATGCCCAGAGTAACGGTTTGGTAGAAAGAGCAAATCAAAGTGTAATCAGGGGAATGAAAGGAAGGCTGGGCCGGAAACAGAAGGGATGGTTGGAAGGGTAAATTGGGTAAACGACCCGTAGGGGTTGTTTAGGAATTTGCGTTATGATTGTGGAATCATTAAGTACGAATAAAAGTTATAGACATGCACATACGTGGGTCAAATGCATAAAAATGGTCATTTGCGTGAAATGACCAACCGAAGGGTAAATTTGGGATAATAGGTTAGATATGCTAAATCCACCATAAAAATAGTTGTGGTGGAATATAAGCAAACATTTTAGATATGGAATTACAATGTATGAAAAGAAAAGAGCTAGTTTTAGACTAAAATTGTTTGAATCGACTAAACGGGTCAAAACGGATTTATACGCATAGCTTGCGTACTAGTCGCATGATTCCTAAAAATTACGAACCCGAGCTAAGGATTTTATGTTAAATACATTGGAGCATGTATTTTGATTAGTTAAAGGTAATTTGGTGGTTTTAAACACGGACGGGTCAAAACTTTATAATTGATTTTAAAGCCAAAAGCTTAAAAACTTAGAAAATTATTCATCCGGATGTCGGATCTAAACTCAATGTGATAGAGTATCAAATTACGATCACGTAGGAAGAAACATGACGCAAAACGGATAAAAAATGAGGAAGTTATGTTCGTTTTGGTGAAAAATTGATTATGCTAATATTATACAGCAACAGCTACAAACATTCTGTGAAAATAAGGCCCTCGCGCCCCATGACAAGATTGAGAGACTCGGTCGCGGCCCGCCAGAGGCCCTCGCGCCCCGTGAAAACCTCAGTCAAATCTGTCGCGGCCAACGACAGGCTTCAGAGCTGGAAATTTGTTGTTTATTTCATTGTTTTGATTCACAGACTCGTTTAAACATGTTATAAACCCCGTATGACTAAAAGATTTCATGTTTTTATGAAATGTCAGGTTTTCTTGGAATGCCGAATGATGATCAAGCTCAACGAAGAACCGAACACGATCAAGAAATAAGCTTCCGCACATTGTTACTTCGTTATTTCAAACGACGAACTCATGTATATTATATTGTAATGTTTTTAAACTTGTAAAGGTTTTAATAAACCCGTATTGTCGTATGAATGTGTAATCGTAAGTGCACATTTTAACTCTATAATTTAATGAAAACCGTTAAATATTGGTAAGGGTGTTACAAAACGGGTAGATTACGGGTAAGTTAACTGTTAGAAATATGAGGTATTTAGAAGAACATAGGAACCGTTTAAAAATTATAATAATAAAAATACATTATATTTGACCTTACTCCGTTTTTAATAAAACTTAGGTCAAAATGTAGATAAAAATATTCTCGTTCTAATGACATATTCATCGTTTTATAAAACATCATATTTTAGAAGTTATAAGCGATAAATGAGTGAAGCAACTGAATTAATTATAAAAATATAATAATAATAAAATCAAAACTCTAAATAAACATATGAATTCAAATGTAATGTACGTGGAAGCTTTGTGAGCAGAGGCAATTAATACAAAACGTAACCTCCAAGTCTAATTTGAAGTATAAATAGAAAGCAACAACTGCTCATCTTTTTGTCTGTCCATCTTTCTTTCTCACGCCATCTCTATGGTCAAATATATAACCCCGTTTTCTTTAGTTATTCACCCCTAAATCCTACAAAGCTGTAACACCTTGAAAAAATTCATGTCCAATAATGTATTGACACTTGTCATAAACTTTAAACGTGTAAAGGATTACGTTAGAGGGACTAAAGTTGACAAGCAAGGAAAGTATGTGAATATACGGGTTCAAAATGTCAACAATGGATAAATATACTTTATAATAACGCTACACGATGTTTATACCCTTAAACGAATGAATCATGAATCATGCGAAGCTAATTGTGAAAGAAAGTGAGAGATTACAAACTACAGGGGTTAAATGTGTCAACATGTTTAAAGTATACCTCTGAGTGACCTTTTAGCAAACCCGAAGCGTTGTAACGATTAATTATGCTCACTAGAATGCATGATAAAAATTTCACCAAGTTTCGTTATCGTATGAGAAAGTTATGGTAAAGTTCGTATGCGAGGGGTTAAAAGCGTCAACGTTGAAATTTATGACTTTTCGAGTGATAAATATATAACCAAGGACTTAACAAAGTTGGTATAAGTCTTGAAGTCCTTATAAGTCAATTTAGAGGGCTCATAATGCAAGAAATAAAGCCAAAACAACTTTTAGGAGGACCTAGGACCAAATATGCAATTATATGAAACTTGGTAACCTGACCACCACCCTCACGCGGGCCGCGTAAGGCTACTGCCACTCCTTACGCGGGCCGCCTATGACTGCCAGAACCAGAAAACACAGACACGTGTCTGTTCAGCCCTTTAACCGACTCCAATTGCTTGTTTTGCATACCATGTGCTGCCTAAAATGGTTTTTAGAGTATAGGGACACTTGGGATGCATCAATGATCACTTATAGCATTGCTTGGCATGATCTAGTGGGATTAAACCCACTATATAAAGGTCCATGTTTGCAACATTTTTGATCATTCATTCCAACTCAACTTTTGAAGACTTCTGGAGCACAAGTGCAGACCCTAAGCATCCCTAGTCGTAATTAGGACTTTGGTAAGCTTCCTTAACATTCCTTAATCGTGTTTTACTTAGTTTATAGCTTAAAAGTCAAACCGTCGTAATTAAGGTTTGACTTAACGATTAATCGCTAGTGGTCCAGCGATTAGTCAAAGTAAAAGTAGTTATAAGTTGGTAATTATGTGGGCATTAAACCCTTAAAAGGGTACCCTCTGATTCCCGCTCTAACTAGGTCAAATGTCGGGTCAAACTTAATCCGAAAAAGTCAACAGAAACTTAATTTTCGAATTAACACCTAATTAGCAATATAGAAGACGTGTAACCTGTTTTACCACTCATATAACTTGATAATAAATGCAAGATCATGTCTAAGCATGTCCGACCCGATAATTTTCAGTTTAGAACCGGTTCAGAACCGAAAGTCGCATAATTTGACTTATGCTTTGACTTTCAGTTCTGACCCATATTAGCATGATTTAGAAATGACTTAGGGCTTCATTGGGACCAGGTTATATGATAGTATAACCCTCTGTGATTGGTTCGTTGATTGTCCGATTCGTTTACACGTTTCCGTTAATTGCTAAATGTTGACCATAATGCCCTTTTGACCATAAAACGAGAATTTTGGAAATGTGAGAGGACAATAATCTTTGTCACTGATTTATAAACATGTCCCTAAATTTTCACATCAGTTTGAGGTCTAGATTAGGAGTTATGCTCAATGGCGTAATTAGAGCGCTTTTTACTAATTAAAAGACGTCATTAGCGTAAAGCCTATCCAAACCCAATTTTGACACCAAACCTTTTTCCCACTGATGTGATATAATATTTTGGGATTTTTGAAGATTTTTAATTATTTTTAAACTAATCATAACATAGGGTTATCGCCTTGGTTCGGTTAATACCGATTATACCCTTTTCGTTTATAAAATGAGTTTTACACGAAAATTTGATACCAAACCTTTGGCCACTGATTTTATATGATAAATGAAGTATTTTGAACTTTTTAACCTGATCAGAAAACTCAGATTTCCTGTAAAACCCGGAAATCGCTTAAAACGGCTTTTTACGCGTATTAAACACATAGTATAGGTTTAAAACCATTTTGTCATATAATACTTATCACCAACTGATATAACCTATCAAATTAAGTTGTTTTACTGATTATCTCAGACCCGAATCTCAGAATTATAATTAATCCCTTTTATAATCTTTTAAATGACCAAAATACCCATACGGGGCTTAATTTGAGATTAAACTCGTTTTGGGGATAATGGAAGGTATCCTACTGATATCACAACATAGTTAAAGCATATTAACTTAGGAAACCTGTTCGTGACTCTTTCAGTTACCCGTTATGCGTTATTCGGGTTCGGTTCGGTTTATGTAACTAGTTTGCATAAATTAGCCGAAACGGGTCGAACCTTATCATTTTTATCTCGAAATCCAGAATGTGTTTAGTTTACCCATATTAAACAAGTCTTCAAACTTTTCGGGTCTAAATCACATTCTATTCCGGTCTAAATCACATTCTATTCCGGTCTTCGCTTAATCATGCGTTCGAACCGTATCTTCCTTTAAAACTAACCGGTCTAAGTTTAGGCTTAATTAAAGACCCGTTAGGATTCTAATAGGTTATTATAAACCTTCGTTCCAGAATAGGAGATCCGGTAAAAGCTATGTGCACTTGCTTGTTGTGCTTATTACTTGCAAAGGTAAATACTTTTAACTTATTTTCCCTTATACGGGCTTGGGGTACGGTATCTAAAATACCGCTTGGTCGGGAATTCGACCTTAATCGATTGGTGGTTAAGTATTATCGAGATGACCCGTTTAAAAATATGTTTTGTTTGCTTAAACGCCTTTGGGGGGTTAATGACCATGTCCCGGATATCCTTGGCATCATTTTACGAAATGGCCACGACCTAAGCACGGGGTGTAGGCGTACACCCGTCAGTGCCTAAACAAATAATGTGGTGTGTCTATTGATCTTTAACCCGGCACGAACTGGGCTACTGAACGCATAAGAAACATGTAATTCGTTTACGAGTATTATATTCAAATAATTATCCCAAGTTATAAAAAGTTTGTGCCTCGTGCATTTAAATCAACTTTCTAAACCTTTTCAAAATGAGTCAGTTGATTGTATTTACCAGTGTAAACTGACGTATTTTCCCAAAAAGATTAAGTGCAGGTACTACTCGAAATAGGCTGGCTTTCTCCTTAGCATCAATAAGAGTCTCGCAAGCTTGGAATGCATTTCAGTCTGTTGAACAAAGTTTCTTTTTATTTGATCCACCTGTGGATTATTTTCAACTATTTTGTGATACTTGATATTACAATTTTATTTTGTTGAAATGAATCTATCTTTTGCTTCCGCTGTGCATTTATATATTGTGTTGTTTGACTATAACGATATCAACTATGTCACGATACTCCCCCACCGGGCCCACCGGTAATACGTGAAAAAATTGGAGTGTGACAAAAGCCCTGTCCCGTTTTAAGTGTTTTAACCCCTGATCACTGATTCGATACCCTTTCCGATTGATCTTGAACCCAGCAACGCATGTCAAGGCGCCGCCTGACGAAGTACGTTGGGGTTCTGTCTCATGACGTATTGATAAAGTTGAATTGGGTTATTATACTTAACACGAGTGCTTTATATATTTTATTAAGAGCTCAGGAGTTATGCCCAAGATTATACCAGGAGACCTGTAGTTGAACCCTAAAGTTACAAAGTGAGTCATTCTCTTTTTCTCACAGATTGTGAGCCATTATTTCAAATGTTTACAAAACCCTAAATGTTTATCAGTTATAATTACAATGATTAAGTCTTTGTATTCTGCAATTGCTGCCAGTATTATGGGGTTTGTATACACTACTTGATAATCTTCACAATTTGACATGGGTAGCCAATGTGTGATATGACCATAGTCACAGATACGTCGAGTGACAAGTACTGAACGAGTAATTGGGTAGATATAAACATTGTAATTGCTCTTATTACTGTAAAGTTATAAAAACTTATGTTTATAAACTGGAATGTACTGGCCATGTATTTCTTGCTGATAAAATATTTATAAAACATGTTTCAGGTAATTTGATGTAATGATAGTAGAAGCCAGCTATGGAGCACTGAAGGCTTAAATAAAGTGGCTAAAAATACCTGAATAAAAGAAGAAATTTATATTTTATTAATTTGGGTTTATCCCTATAAAAATATTTGGATGAAATACGAATTTTAACCCATTTGTTTAATATTAAAAGTTGGTGTTTTATATACTCTGAAATTATTTCCTAACTACGATCCCGATGAAAATTTTTTCCGCTGCGTATTTATTAAACACCGGTACCACTTGACTGGTTCACGGCTCCCGCTCCCAGGGTGAGGTCGGGAGTTGTGACAGGAGGTAAGGCATCAATTTTCCAATGTTCAAGGACCCAAGCTCAACTCCTTCGTCAATGGTGGTAAGACATATGCCGGATTTTTAACAGGAATACATCAAGTGAACCTTAGTAAGAAAGTGGTGGTGGTCTCGGATTTTTCTAAGGCTTATGTGAACTTACATGGGAAGGCGATACTCTGAAAGGTTAGGATCCGTGGACTCTTAGAAATCTGAACGTCCTTCTGAAGGAAGCAAAACATGGCGAGTTGATTATCAAATACCTGGGTGGCCTGGGTGTGTTGATTGTTTTCAATTCAGACTGTGAGGTTGATCGCTTCAGGGCAGATACTCAAGGATTCAGGTGGTTTGTCACGGTTGAGACATGGAAAGGCCAAGCGGTTGCTTTCGAGAGATTGGCATGGCTAAACATTCACATAGTACCTCTTCATCTGTCCAGGATAGAAGTTTTCGATTTGGTTGGAAGGTGTTTCGGAAAAGTTATCCACGCCTCTCAACAGCAACTGGAAGATACCCTGCTTTCTTCTGACTGTGTGTGCATTCTGACGGACTCGGTTAGACGGATAGAAAAAGAAGTCACTCTGGTGGAAGCGGGTAAGCAGTTCAAGGTTTGGGTAGAGGAACAAAGAGGTGACTAGATTCCGGACTGTTTAGAAAATCGGAATGGTCAAACCGGTGGTGAAGATGAATGGGATTTTTTATCTGAATCTAAAAAATCCAACAACAATGAGGTGATGAAGAACGATCTCAATAGGTCGGTGAACAAAAAATGTGTTATATAGGATAGTGATAATACAGAAAAGGAAGGTTATGGTTATAGAATTCAAATGACATAGGATCGCCGAAAAGTAAGAAAGGCAACATGGACAACAATTCGCCGGAAGAAGGAGGGTTCACCAGCAACGGAGGGTGCCCGGCGACAGAGGGTGTATGTGGTGGAGAAGATGAAGAGTTGATAGAAATTAATGAGTAAGAGATTACCGAGAATATGGACGTTACAGGAGCACAGAAATTCACTTACGAAGGCGGCGGATATAATGGTCTGTACTAGGTTATGGAATGCGGAAGATTTAAAGGAGGACCTAGGGTTTGGAAAGATATTTTTGGGAATAATGAGAGAAAGTCGAGATGGGGTAACAGGGATAAAATGGAGTTTCATGGGGCAGAGTCCAATATGGGCTTCAAGGTGAACCTATCTACATATGGGCATAGAAATAAAATAAAGTGGGTTAGGAAGCCCAAAAATACGTCAGTTTGTGTAGAAGAGAGTGCTGGAATTAATATACCTAGGAAGAGATCAAGAGAGAATGACCGTTTTGATCTTAATGAAACGATTGGTATCCAAGAAGACAGTGTTTCGTCTGAAGATCAGGAAGCCGCAGAAGATCAAAGAAATCGAAACGATGATTTTTTTGTTCAGGTTGAGACAAACGATTCCAGAAAGGAGACGACGGGAGGGGCGGGAATAGAGAACCTAGTGAAAGACCTCAACGATTAGCCAATTGGGGAGGAAAATAATATTGATATAGAGACTCACTTCCTAAACATGATGGGAGGAATTGTGGGAGTTGTTCTCCAAAACCACGAACATATGATCAGAGATGCTTTAAGGGAAGAAGGAATCCAAAATGTTACAATATGAATTTTCTTTCTTTAAACATTAGAGGTTTAGGAGAGGGGGAGAAAAATAAAGCGAGTTAGGTTAAAGATATAAAAAAAAGAGAATGCGATTGATTTCATTGCTTTATAAGAAACTCAATTTAATGATATTTCAGGTATCGTGTTCGAAAAATTCTAGGGAGCAGGTAAATTCGAGATGGATCACATGCCTGCTAATGGGAGATCTGGAGGGGTCGTCAGCATTTGTGATCCTAACGTGTTCAAGGTACTCGATTCTGTTAAACATCCAAATTTTCTTTTATCAGTAGGGGTTTTAAAAGGGTGTAACAAAGCGATCAACATCTTGAATATTTATGCTCTACAAAAAGTCCCTCATAAAAAGGCTTTGTGGGATGAAATTGGGGGGATTATGGGAAACTATACGGGATGCTGGGTGATTTTGGGTGATTTTAATGCGGTTCGCTCTTCGAATGAAAGATGGAACTCAAAATTCAACAAATACTGTGCTTCAAATTTCAATAATTTTATTTTGGATAATGGTTTGAAAGAATACAACATGAAGGGTAGGAAATTCGCGTATTGTAAGGATAATGATAATAAACAAAGCAAAATCGACAGAGTCTTGGTTAATAATGAGTTTTTCTCGGAATGGCCGATGGCGTGTCTGCGGGCTTTGCCTAGGTTAATTTCGGATCATAGTCCTCTCATTCTGATATGTTAGAATAAAAACTTTGCCCAAAACCGTTTAGAATTTTTAATTCTTGGATGGACCGGAAGGACTTTGACGATGTGATTCGTAAGGCGTGTGATAATTTTATCGGTGTCGAGGATCTTGATGTGAGGTTACTTCAAAATTTCAAAAAGATCAGGGAAGATGTCAAAAAGTGGAAAAATGAGACCTTAGCTAAGGAAGGAGAAAAAGAGAGGAGTCTTAAGGAGGAGTTGGAAAAGCTGGAGGAATGGGCGGAAGCGAGGGACTTAACCGAGAGGAGGAGTGGATCAAATTGGAATGCGGTAAAGATTTAAAGGAGCTTGAAGAGAATAAAATTAAAGATCTAAAACAAAGAGCTAGAATAAAATGGGATATGGAAGGAGATGAGAATTTGGCCTTTTTTCATGGTTTCATTAACAACAAGAGGGCTAACAACAATATTCCTAGTCTTTTGATTGACGGTGTTTGGACTACCAAGCCTTCTCTGGTCAAAAAAGAAATCAGTGACTTATTCAAACGGGCTTTCGAGGAAAAATTCTCTGATAGACCAAAACTCATTTATCATAATATTAGACGTCTTACAGAGGAGAATGAGTTTGCCTTGATTGTTCCTTTTAGGAAAGACGAGATCAAGAATGCGGTTTTCGAGTGTGGGGTCGATAAAGTACCTGGGCCTGACGGGTTCAACTTCAAATTCATTAAAAGGCATTGGAATTTATTTGAAAATGATTTTTATGATTTGTTAGCTTCATTTTACAGCAATGGAAAAGTTGAGGGGGGATGCAACTCTTCTTTTATCATTCTGATCCCAAAAAACAAGGACCCGGTGGGGTTGAAAGATTATAGGCCGATCAACCTGATTGGTGTGATTTGTAAAACAATATCAAAGATCCTCGCTAATCGTCTCAAAAAGGTTATATGCTCCATAATCTCGAAAAATCAGACGGTGTTCCTTAAAGGCAGGTACATTCTTGACAACCCTTTGATGTTAAACGAGCTCATTGCTTGGATGAAAAACGAAAAAAGTAACGCTTTTCGGTTAAAAATTGATTTTGAAAAGGCTTATGATAACGTCAGTTGGAGTTTTCTTTTGGATATCATGGGTCAAATGGGTGTTCCTAATTTATGGTGTAAATGGGTTGGTGGGGTTTTGGCTTCGGCTAGATCCTCAATTTTAGTGAATGGGTCGCCCTCCTTTGAATTTAACTGTATAAAGGGGTTAGGCAATGTCACACCCCAACCGATGTCGGAATCATCGGGGCGCGACACTAAGCGAATCAGATTGCTCAAGAGAATCCATAACGACTAATTTAGCTACAATATTTAACAAGTTCATTATCCCATACTAATAAACAAATATTTCACAAAAAGTCATACAGATTTCATGTCTCTCAAACAATGCAAATCCGGCAACTTAGATTTTAGGTGGGTTTCTAAAGTAGCCTACTCTTGATTCATGATAACCTGCGTTTAACCTGCAACATACGTTAAAATAATGTCAATACAAAAATGTATTGGCGAGTATACAGGTTTGATATAGTAATAAAGTAGCTAAATCGTTGTGAATTTCCACATACATAAATGAGATACGCAACATATACACTAGAAGACAGAAACTACCAGCTAAGTTCCGAGAAGACTGCGAAGGAGAGCTAACAGGGCGTGTTATCCTTAACTAGACCCCGTCGGGTGTGAGTCTAACTATAGTACCATACTAGCTAAGGTGGAATGTCACGAGTACGAGTCCTAGCACATATGTATCAAGCATCACGTGTAAATATGTACGTCAGTCATTCGCAAGTGATAATAGTTTAGAGCGTGTACTGTGTTTTAATAAGTGTGTTTTAGATATGAACGTATGTTACACGCCAAAGTGTGTTTTAAAGCGTAAAAAGGGGGTCAAGTATACTCACGGTGCGTGTCTTAATAAAGAAACACGATCCTCTTGGATTGAAGGGAGCGCCGGTTCAGCCTACGTACGGGAACAGAAATATAAGTCTTCCAAGTGCTGACACGGTCGAGAATCGGAGTGTTGGGTGGGGTAAAAAGTGAGTTAAGTGTTCAACAGTCTATTCGAACGGATGGGTCCAGTGCATCCGGACGGATGGGCTCCATCCGGACGGATGGCCCATTCGGGCGAATGGTCTGCGGTTGTTTGTGAACCATTAAAATTTTTGAAGTTTTGATTTAAAACGTTTTAACAGTCGTGGAAACAAAAATTAAACCACGGAAAATCATCATGGTTAGGTCATTCGGACGGATGGACATTTGTCCATTCGGACGGATGGCTGAGCCGCAGTTTTTGTAAAGATTTTTCTTAAGCAATGGTTTTGGTTTAAAGGAGACGGATACTTTGACGGATTCAAACAACGGAAAACACCAAGCCCAGTTCATTTGGGAGGATGGGCCTTGCCCATTCGATCGGGTGCTTTCTGTTCCTGGTGAAGATTCATGTTTGACCCGTCAGTCGGTCCATCTCTTCGGTGGAAATCAGCCCTCAAGCCGGCTCTCGACTATGGAAAGAGTTGGGAGTCTGACGAGTTCCCGATTCCACCAAAGTTGTATGAAAATCGAAGAAGAATTTATAAACAAGTTGAAAAAAGGTTAAGATCTTTCTTAACTTGATTCCATCTTGAGTGATTGAGGCTCCACAGCGGTTTGCCTAGGCAAACCGAGTGAAAACCATCACTACAAAAAAAGTGAGCAGTAGGGACTAAATTATCAGAGACTGATGTTTCAGTTTCACATATATCTTATCTGGGACTGATTTTCAGTTGCTGATAACATTGGGGACTAATGTTTACACAACACATTTTAGCGACTAATAGTCAGTAGCTGATATATAGGTGCCTTATTTGAGACTAAATTTCAGTCGCAAATATATTTCCTATATAATGAAATATGGTACAAATGTATTTGAAACTATTCTTCAGTCTCTAGTATAAAAGAAATGTATTTGGGACTGAAAATATTCAGTCTTGAATGCCTTTTGATATAGGAAATGTTCAACGACTAATTTTCACTCTCTAGTTATGAAACCTATCGACCGTTAGTAATTGTCGAAACAAGGAAATTCAATAATAAATTGTTCAAAAGGTATATGCATTATAATTTTAACATAATACATAATATGTCCAAGTCAAGTCTAACAAAATTGCACAAAAGAAGTTCAAATTTCATAAAATACAAAAAAAAAAAAAAATCGTTTGCTAGCATCCAAATCAACTTGCACCGGCATCGTAGCAACAACTTGTTTATGCCCAAGTAACACAAGCCTCTAAAATAAGTTCCTTCGAAATCCATCCTTATCGCATGTCTGAAAGATATTATCGTCAAATTAGTTAACCCGTTAAGACATAATTGCTTAAAAATTACAAGAATTTGTAAATTTCGAGTATTAAACTATTAATATTCAACAGAAACTTAAAATAGTTTTTTTTGAGTTTAATAGGTCGTGTTCATGTAAAACCGCAAAGGACCACTAATTATGAAACCCAAAAAAGCCTACCAAAAAACAAGTGTTAACAAAAAAATCAACCAAAAATGAAACATCATACATTTTAAGCCAATTGCTTGACTCAACTTATACATACTTAAATGAGCTAAAATTCACCTTAGATTACAGTAAATTTCCTTAAAAAATACCTGAAATAAGACATATGCCTTTATCAATGAATCCAAACTGAACCAGAACGGATGATGTACTAGCCAAATTCGACAAAACTCTATTGAATACTACATGTGTTCCCATCCCTAGTAATTCTACCATTACCTGCAAGCATAATATCAATGGATAATGTTAGAATAAGGTGAAACAATTCTACTTTTACATGTATAAGAATAGTATTTGTAAAACTTAAAAATCAAAACTCTTACGGAATTTATTGGTTGTACATTACAAATCATCATCGTCAGACTCAACATTTTCAATCTCATGATTAGACTTATCAGTGTCTGAATCATTCAGATTTAACTCTGAACCAAAATCTTCCATACTACAGTCAGAATCATCTATATCTTCATCAATAAAATCATCTGTAGTGTCACCAGGACCCTGTACATCAACATTTTCAACAATTTCTTCTGCAATATCTTCACGAAGAAGGTTGACATCTTCTAACAAATCTTCAGCATTCTTGTCTTCTGGAATATCCCACAAGTGCCTGTGGGAAAATCTTTCAATGATTTTCCATTGTGAATTTCGTTTAAGTGGATCATCTATATAAAATACTTGTTTAGCCTGGTATGCAAGAATGAAAGGATCTTCCTTATAAGCATTACGAGACGTGTCTATGCTAATGAAATGAGGTTCAAATATCACGTGCTTTCTTCGACGATCAGTATCAAACCATGTGCATTTGAATAGAATAGCACGAAAATCTCTTATGAATGATAATTCAATGACTTCGTCAAGATATCCATAGTAATCATCTTCGACATCATTATGAACGCCCGGGACCATAACTCCACAACGCGGCCGACATACAACTACTATTTTATATTGTTAATGGTGTGAACAAGGTTTGTTAGGCTTATTGGATCGTGAGCTAAGTTTGACCAAAATAAACATCTAAAGCGGTTAAGTGGAACCGAGTTAGACCTGATTATGTGGTTAAATGGAACAGATGGACTCCGAAGAAGGTTTGTATTGTTGCTTGGCGTGCTCACAAAGAGCGACTCCCAACCCCTGTCGCGTTGTCTCAAAGGGGTGTAGCGGTACAATCGTTGGAGTGTGTCATATGTGGGGAGTATAAAGCGAACACCTACTCCTTCGACCAAACGGTTCGGAGTGTCTTTGCATTTAGTCTTAAAGATATCCTTGATTTCCATTTAGTCTATCTAGACTCTTTAAAAATGTGGCTATTTCTTATTAGATATGAGGGTGGAGCCTACATGATGGTCATTAAGGCCATGTGTAGTCATAAAGCCCATTTGTGGGCGTTATGCGACACGTGTCGTGCCACATCACACAGGGGCGTTATATCACTAGAGTCCGTAGTCATAAAGCCCATACCCATCATTACTCAATTAATTAATAACCCCTCAATTATACATACATATGTATGTATATATATATATATATGTATATATGTGTGTGTATGTGTGAGTGGGGGGAAAGGTTTGCAAATCCTTCACGTCGTTATGAACATAGCGCTGGCAAGATTTCAACCCCCCAAAACGCCCCCCGTAATGGTGTTCAGGGGCGCTATGGGGCTTTATAGTGAGAGATGGCTCTATGTAGATCTCCATTACACATAACCTCATAGGCAGTTGAGGTTGTTTATGGTCATGTAGAACCATTTATGATCAAGTTCGGCATTATTGGTGGGTCCAACTCGACTCGAAACCAAAAAACATATATTCTATCTACGGGTGCTAAACAGGTCGTGTTTGTGGGTTGGTGGGTCCAACTCGACCCGAACCCAAAATTCATGTCAGACACATGAACCCGAATACGACACGAATATTTGCGGGTTGACTTAAACACGGGCCATTTAACCCAAATCTTATGTCAATTTCTCTTTTAAATATAATTATTGCATAAATGCCTAACCAATTTAACTTATGACGTAAATACAAATTAGACAAAATGAAATATAATAAAAATTCTTTAGCTAAACGGGTTTCCGGGTTCAACCTGACACTGACCTGAGCCCGTTTAGACTAAACCCAAACCCTTAAATTTCTTGTGAAGTTTGTGCCGTGTCAAAAATCCGTACTCCTAATTTTATCAACACTTACATTTAACTTCATTAATAAATAGAAATTAATAATATATATTGTTATAATTTGAAAATCCTTAATTTGAAACCATAGGATAACACCTTTAATTTTATTTGATGTGTACCGTGAATTCTATACCTCACGAATCATTAACTCATAAATTAACACATTATATTCATCAAAAAATCCTTAAGTTTTTAGGATTTTGTAGCAGCGGGAATCCTTAAAAAAAGAGGGCGGGAATTATCAAAAAATTAGGGCTCACGAATCACAAAATCACTGAAGAATCGGGATTTCATTCCATTTAATCCCTTGATTGAAGTCTCATAATGAATATCGACGATTATGTTGCCATCGAGTTCTTAACTCTTGCGAAGCATCACCCGGAAGTCACCTTCTACGTTATTTGTCACACCCCCAAAATCCACCTGCGGAGTACTACCGCTTGGAGGCGTGACTGACCAGGATCCAGCCACCAATCATATTGAACAAGCATGTAAGTAGTTATAAAAATCCAACCAATACAATTGGTGTTCAAACAAAACATAGTTAAGTTGCAAGCGGAAGCATAAGTCTTAAAGCCAAAACATAAGTTTAATAGTTTCAAAGTTTAACATGGCACACAGCCGTCCATGTCCCACAACGATCCTCCTCCATGCAAGCTCCAGCTAAGAACCTAAGGGCCTGCAAAGCATGTAGTAACGAGTCAACAACAAGTTGAGTGAGTTCACGGTTGGGTGTTCGTTTTAAGTTGTTTCGAAAACAGTTTCCTTTATCTGGCATCCTGCCGTGGGGGTTACCCCATAGTTAAAAACGTGACTTGTTTATTCCCGGTTACTCTGGCAATCCAGCCGTGGGGGCTACCCCGTGTAGTTATCTGGCATTTCGGCCGTGGGGGCTACCCCATGTATCTACTAGACTCGTTACCATATCGACTGCTGACTGTAGTCATGTTTATGTGCCCTGAACTGTCAATGTCTATCATCATTGACGTGCCAGTAGTCCATTAGTTCACGCCCGTCCTCTGCGGCACGGTGTGAGGTTTGTCAAACCTAAATAGCGCTATCTAACTAATGACCCGCTCGCCATTGGCCTCGGCGATTAAGTCGATACAAAGATGAGGGACTTCATGATAGAGTTTTGGTCTAGCACGAGTTATCTGTCCGTGAGGACGAGGAATTACATTCCTGAACCTTTGCTGTCCTACCCAAGGAGGACGAGGAACCCATGTTCCTTAACCCCAATTCCCGACCCCTGGGAATCCCATGCTTTGTAGAGGGTGTGAACTCACCTTGGTTTGCTCGGTAGAAACACAGAAAAGTCAAACAAGCAACGTTGAGGCTACTCACGTCCTATCATAGTTGTGTTGTACCAATCAGGTTCGTATTCAAACAGTGCACGCATGTTTCTAGCATAATGCATTCAAGTATCGTTCATGGCATACATGTTTAATCATGGCAGATTCATGTTCAACAGTAACATATAAGGTCTGGGCATCAGGCCCAAGAGTCCGGCCCAAACAATTAAGTCCGAAATGAGGTGCAAGCCCAAACAGCGTGTATCTGGGTATAGTCTCGAGTCGCAACTAGGCGTTTGCGACTCGCAACCTGAGTCTCAATCATGGTTTTGGTTCGTGTTGTTTTGGTCTCGAGTCGCAATCGGACTCGCAACTGTGGTTTCGAGTCAAACGGTTCATGTGCTGATCTCGTGTGGTTTCGAGTCGCAACCAGGTGTTTGCGACTCGCAATCTGTGTCGCAACCGGGGTCTCGACTCGTCATGCAGTGGTTTCGAGTCGCAACAGGAGGTTTCGGTTGGACAGGAGCTGATTCGGAACAGTGTACTATCCAATGAGAATTTGATTTCAGGAAATGGTTTGTACTATCCACTTAAACATGTTTGTTTGTCTAACTTTTACCCTAAATGGATCAAACATATCAGATTTCAAATATTCAACCACATTCTTAACATGTTCATAAAGTTCTTCATACATTCATCATGTTCATCAAACACAAACAGCCCTTATTCAACATATTTTGCATTTTTCGGACAAGAGTTATATTATCTAAACTAGATATCAAGCTCATATTGCAACAAAACATCTATTCTATAATCCTCATGAATCGGATGGTCATCATTATTCTTTTATCATACAAAAATCTACACCTTCATTAAAGAGGTCATGTTCATAACAAATGTTGTAACTAAACATGTATCATTTAATCAAACAAGAACTCATCAATCAAACAAACACTTAATCATACATGAGTCTTTGGCAAGCAAACACATTATCATCATCAACATCCGAAATACATAACAAGAATCACTAGCCAACAAGTATCATAAACACTAACCGGTTTGTGAAAGGACACCGAGTTGCTAAGGAAGATGAGTGAGATGGGGTGTTCGAGTGATGTTGATGAGCTCAACCGAGTCTCCTTGTGGCCACCGGTTTGATCCGAGGTGAAGGGGAGCAATGTTGTAGCTTAGGGTTTTAGTGAAGAGGATGGAGTGTGTGTGTGGGTGAGTATGTTGTCCAAAGAAAATGGCAACATGGCTAACACTAAGATTTATATATCCGCCCCTAGCAATACACCCTAGTGGGCTCTCGGATAGGCTAAGTGTGTGTGTGGCCCAACCGGCCCAATGTTTCATGTGTTCACTCGAGACCACATGGTCTCGAGCCGGGTTCGTGTCGTTTCGGTTCATATACATACTCGCATACATACACACAAGCACACACATAGCATAACACATAATCATATAAGTTTGCACATATCATTCATCAAATCATCAAATTAGCTAGTCACTTAGTGTTCAAACGTACAACGAAAGGTTCTAAATTTCGAGTTGTCACATCATCCCCAAGTTGAAAGAAATTTCGTCCCGAAATTTGGTAGGCACTCACTGAGGAAGCTAGTTAAGTTGTATGGTTTTCCTGGTTTTCCTGGGGTGTCACATCCACCCCCCGTTGATCTGGAATTTCGTCCCGAAATTCCGTAGCTTCGGCCTCAGTAGTGGGTGTACTGTTTGCGAACAGTTGGGGATACTTTTGTTTCATCTGATCTTCGCGCTCCCAGGTGAACTCTGGGCCGCGACGTGAGTTCCAACGAACTCGAACGAGAGGTATTCTAGTGCTCTTGAGGACCTTAACATCCCGGTCCGTGATTTCAACTGGTTCCTCGACGAATCGTAACTGTTCGTCGATAGTGAGTTCCTTCAAAGGAACTTCGTGGGTCTCATCTGACGGACACTTCTTCAGATTTGACACGTGAAAAACGTTGTGAACTGCACCGAGTTCTGCTGGTAAGTTTAGTCTGTAGGCCACCCTGCCTATTTTCTCAATGACCTCGAAAGGTCCAACGTATCGTGGGTTGAGTTTACCGCGTTTACCAAAACGAACCACACCCCTCCAGGGTGAAACTTTGAGTAGTACCCGCTCCCCAACCTGGAGCTCAAGTGGTTTCCTGCCATGTCGGCGTAAACTTTCTGACGTTCGTGAGCGGCCATCATGCGTTTTCGTATCTGAGCGATCTGCTCGGTTGTATCTACCACATATTCTGGACCAGTGATCTGACTATCTCCCACCTCTGCCCAGCAAAGAGGTGACCGGCATTTACGTCCGTACAATGCCTCAAACGGAGCAGCTCCAATGCTGGTGTGGTAGCTGTTATTGTACGAGAATTCCACAAGTGGCAGATGCTTTTCCCAGCGGTTGCCAAAGTCGATTACACATGCACGAAGCATGTCTTCTAAGGTTTGAATAGTGCGCTCGGACTGCCCGTCCGTCTGAGGGTGATACGTTGTGCTCATGTCTAGTCGTGAGCCGAAGGATTTGTGCATTGCTTGCCACAGCTCTGAAGTGAAACGTGCATCTCGATCCGAGATAATGGAGGTGGGCACCCCGTGCCTCGAAACGATTTCTTTGATGTATATTTCTGCAAGAGTGGAGAACTTATCCGTTTCCTTGATAGCCAAGAAGTGTGCAGATTTTGTGAGTCGATCCACGATCACCCAAATAGTATCGTTCTCGCGCTGGGATCTAGGTAGGCCAGTAACAAAATCCATGGAAATTTGCTCCCATTTCCATTGAGGTATCTCTGGTTGTTGGAGTAGGCCTGAGGGTTTCTGGTATTCCGACTTGACTCTCGCACAAGTCAAACACTTGCTGACGTAGGTTGCTATGTGGGCCTTCATGCTAGGCCACCAATACGTAGTTTTGATGTCGTGGTACATTTTATCCGATCCAGGATGTACCGAGTAGCGAGACTTGTGTGCTTCATCCATCACAAGCTCTCGTAGGTTGCCATAGAGTGGGACCCAAACGCGTCCCGTTACGTAGTAAGCACCGTCTTCCTTCTGTTCTAATCGTTGCCTTGATCCGCGTGGGGCTTCGGCCCTGGCGTTTTCTGGTTTCAATGCTTCTATCTGAGCAGCTCGTATCTGGGAAGGAAGACTAGAATGGATTGTGAGTTGTAGAGCTCGTACGCGCTTAGGCGCAGTGTCCTTTCGACTAAGGGCGTCAGCCACAACATTGGCCTTGCCCGGGTGATACCTGATTGAGCACTCGTAGTCATTCAGCAGCTCGACCCATCGTCGTTGTCGCATATTTAGTTCTTTCTGCTTGAAGATATGCTCGAGGCTCCTGTGGTCGGTGTAGATCGCGCACTTGGTACCATACAGGTAATGCCGCCATAACTTAAGTGCAAGAACAACAGCTCCCAGCTCCAAGTCGTGCGTCGTGTAGTTCTTTTCATGAACCTTAAGTTGGCGTGAGGCGTAGGCTATAACCTTATCTCGTTGCATCAATACACAACCAAGACCCTGAATGGATGCGTCGCAGTAGACCACAAAGTCGTCTGTGCCTTCTGGCAGGGAAAGGATAGGTGCGCTACAAAGTCTATCCTTTAGGTGTTGAAATGCCAACTCCTGTGCGTTTCCCCAACGATAAACAACGCCCTTCTGCGTTAGTGAGGTGAGAGGCTGGGCAATCTTAGAAAAATCCTTTATGAATCTCCGGTAGTATCCTGCCAAACCCAAGAATTGGCGAATTTCCTTTGGTGTACGAGGTGCAGGCCAGTTCTTAATCGAGTCTATCTTGGATGGATCAACGTGAATCCCATCCTTGTTTACCACGTGGCCTAGGAAATGGACTTCTCGAAGCCAGAAGTCGCATTTCGAGAACTTTGCATAAAGCTGTTCTGTTCGAAGGAGTTCCAGAATAAGTCGCAGATGTTGCTCGTGTTCCTCCCGACTCTTAGAATAGATCAGGATATCGTCGATGAAGACTATAACGAACTTGTTCAGGTAAGGCTTGCACACTCGATTCATCAAGTCCATGAAGATCGCAGGTGCGTTTGTCAGCCCAAAAGGCATGACCAAAAACTCGTAATGCCCATAGCGAGTTCTAAAAGCTGTTCTGGAGACGTCCTCCTCCCGGACTCTCAGCTGGTGATATCTTGATCTCAAATCAATCTTTGAATAGTAACTTGACCTTTGTAGCTGGTCGAACATGTCGTCAATACGCGGTAGAGGATAACGATTCTTCACCATTACCTTGTTGAGTCCCCGATAGTCGATGCACACTCTGATGGAGCTAAGCGATAAGGTGCACGAGCTATAGGCGCAGCTCCAGGAGCTAGTTCGATCTGAAACTCGACTTGGCGATGAGGCGGTAGACCAGGTAATTCCTCAGGAAATACCTCTGGATAATCGCGTACAACTGGAAAATCTTCTATCTTCTTCTCTTTCTCCGTGGTGTCAGTAATGAGAGCCAAAATGGCAGTGTGGCCCTTTCGCAAGTACTTTTGGGCCTTAAGGAGAGAAATGACGTTCTCAACAGCACTCCTCTTGTCGCCATGAATCATGAGAGGTTCACCATCGGGACCTGGAACACGGACAACCTTCTCGTTGCCAAGAATCTCTGCTCGGTGTTGGGATAACCAACCCATCCCAATGACAACGTCGAAACTACCCAAGACAATAGGAATGAGGTCGATAGAGAAGGTCTGGTCAGAGAGAATAAGTTTACAACCCTTGACTACGTGTGTGGCCTCTAAACTCTTACCATTTGCTAGCTCTACAATGTGCTTGTTGTTCAAGGGTGTTGGAATACGCTTAAGCATTCGACTAACTTCTAGTGACATGTAGCTAGTATCGGCACCCGAATCAAATAAAACTGAAACATAAAAGTCGTCGAGAAGGAACTTACCCGCCACAACATTGGGGTCATTCCTTGCTTCACCTTGGCCGATCACGAACGCCCGCCCCCGGGCTCCATTGTTGCTGTTGTCGCGTTTCTGCCTCATCTGCGGACAGTTCCTCTTAAGATGGCCTTCAGCCCCACAACGGAAACACCCCTTTTTGCTACCCTGCTGCTGCTGGTTTCGGTGTGCAGGGTATGGGCTTCTGCAATCTCTAGCCACATGTCCCGTCTTCTTGCACCGATGGCAGCACGATTCCATACATGACCCGGTGTGGTGTTGATGGCATTTGCGGCATTTCGGCTTATTCCCAAGGTATCCCCCTTGAATTTGGTAGTCCAGCCCCTGCTGGGCGAGTTTCCCGTGCGGGTCCAGTTGTATAGAGCTACATCCCTCACCCTGGTGATCTCCCCAAACATGCTTGGTGTTAATAAGAGCTTTCGTATTGGAAGAGTTACGCTTGGGCAACTTGCCCTCTTCCACTGCCCGATCAGTGAGCTGGTGCGCCAAACGAACGACTTGTTGGATTGTGGAAAAGTTGGCCGCAACTACGGACCCTTGGATTTCTGGGGCTAAGCCTCTGAGGTATAGCTCGATTCGTCTAGAAATGGGTTGTGACAAGTTAGGACATAGGGCAGCCAAGTCGTTGGATCTTTTCGTGTACGCTTCGATCTCTGATCCTCCCATTTTCAAGCCAAAGTACTCTATTTCAAGTTTTAGGATGTCGTCCGGGTGACAGAATTCTTCCTTGATCAAATCCTTGAAGTCGCTCCAGGGGGTGGCATTCGCATCCGCTAATCCGAGCATCTGAACTTGTGTGTTCCACCAAGAATACGCTTTCCCTTGCAAGGTACCAGCAGCGTACTCTACTCGCTTACTGGTAGGGCTTTCACTTTCTTCGAATGTCGATTCGATCCTGCGAATCCAGTGTAGGAGACCTATCGCTCCTTCGGTGCCACTAAAGGTACTAGGTTGACAGTCCATAAAAGTTTTAAAGGTGCACACAGGTGGCTGAGCGTGTTGACCTATTGTGGGTGAAAGAAAAAGACAGAGTTTAACACAAAGGTTGGTTCACGAGAGTGGGATCCTAAAGATCCTAGAGTGAGTTCGGACTGCAGGATATACCTCCTGCGTGTGCAGCTGCAAGTGCTGCGGCAACTCGTTCGTTAATCAGAGCCGTCAACTGGGCTTGTGTCAGGTTAACGCGTCCAGACATGATCTTCATATCAAGAAGAACGTCAGTGAGAGGGGTTTCGCGAAAGTACAATGATAGGATAGAGTAAGCACGCACGTGTTCAAGCAACAGTAGTTACACTAACCAAGTATACCATAAGCAATGTACTATGTAACTAGCAAGTAGGCAATATATTCACAGATCATATCACCTAGAATGTCGAGCCTTGCATGTGGAGTGAAGCATCGTTGTGGACCGTTGAGCACTGTACAGGTTATAGTGTGGTTTTAACAAAAACGTTCTTCCCTTTATTAAAACCAAGTTCTCTATAACCAATGGCTCTGATACCAATCTGTCACACCCCCAAAATCCACCTGCGGAGTACTACCGCTTGGAGGCGTGACTGACCAGGATCCAGCCACCAATCATATTGAACAAGCATGTAAGTAGTTATAAAAATCCAACCAATACAATTGGTGTTCAAACAAAACATAGTTAAGTTGCAAGCGGAAGCATAAGTCTTAAAGCCAAAACATAAGTTTAATAGTTTCAAAGTTTAACATGGCACACAGCCGTCCATGTCCCACAACGATCCTCCTCCATGCAAGCTCCAGCTAAGAACCTAAGGGCCTGCAAAGCATGTAGTAACGAGTCAACAACAAGTTGAGTGAGTTCACGGTTGGGTGTTCGTTTTAAGTTGTTTCGAAAACAGTTTCCTTTATCTGGCATCCTGCCGTGGGGGTTACCCCATAGTTAAAAACGTGACTTGTTTATTCCCGGTTACTCTGGCAATCCAGCCGTGGGGGCTACCCCGTGTAGTTATCTGGCATTTCGGCCGTGGGGGCTACCCCATGTATCTACTAGACTCGTTACCATATCGACTGCTGACTGTAGTCATGTTTATGTGCCCTGAACTGTCAATGTCTATCATCATTGACGTGCCAGTAGTCCATTAGTTCACGCCCGTCCTCTGCGGCACGGTGTGAGGTTTGTCAAACCTAAATAGCGCTATCTAACTAATGACCCGCTCGCCATTGGCCTCGGCGATTAAGTCGATACAAAGATGAGGGACTTCATGATAGAGTTTTGGTCTAGCACGAGTTATCTGTCCGTGAGGACGAGGAATTACATTCCTGAACCTTTGCTGTCCTACCCAAGGAGGACGAGGAACCCATGTTCCTTAACCCCAATTCCCGACCCCTGGGAATCCCATGCTTTGTAGAGGGTGTGAACTCACCTTGGTTTGCTCGGTAGAAACACAGAAAAGTCAAACAAGCAACGTTGAGGCTACTCACGTCCTATCATAGTTGTGTTGTACCAATCAGGTTCGTATTCAAACAGTGCACGCATGTTTCTAGCATAATGCATTCAAGTATCGTTCATGGCATACATGTTTAATCATGGCAGATTCATGTTCAACAGTAACATATAAGGTCTGGGCATCAGGCCCAAGAGTCCGGCCCAAACAATTAAGTCCGAAATGAGGTGCAAGCCCAAACAGCGTGTATCTGGGTATAGTCTCGAGTCGCAACTAGGCGTTTGCGACTCGCAACCTGAGTCTCAATCATGGTTTTGGTTCGTGTTGTTTTGGTCTCGAGTCGCAATCGGACTCGCAACTGTGGTTTCGAGTCAAACGGTTCATGTGCTGATCTCGTGTGGTTTCGAGTCGCAACCAGGTGTTTGCGACTCGCAATCTGTGTCGCAACCGGGGTCTCGACTCGTCATGCAGTGGTTTCGAGTCGCAACAGGAGGTTTCGGTTGGACAGGAGCTGATTCGGAACAGTGTACTATCCAATGAGAATTTGATTTCAGGAAATGGTTTGTACTATCCACTTAAACATGTTTGTTTGTCTAACTTTTACCCTAAATGGATCAAACATATCAGATTTCAAATATTCAACCACATTCTTAACATGTTCATAAAGTTCTTCATACATTCATCATGTTCATCAAACACAAACAGCCCTTATTCAACATATTTTGCATTTTTCGGACAAGAGTTATATTATCTAAACTAGATATCAAGCTCATATTGCAACAAAACATCTATTCTATAATCCTCATGAATCGGATGGTCATCATTATTCTTTTATCATACAAAAATCTACACCTTCATTAAAGAGGTCATGTTCATAACAAATGTTGTAACTAAACATGTATCATTTAATCAAACAAGAACTCATCAATCAAACAAACACTTAATCATACATGAGTCTTTGGCAAGCAAACACATTATCATCATCAACATCCGAAATACATAACAAGAATCACTAGCCAACAAGTATCATAAACACTAACCGGTTTGTGAAAGGACACCGAGTTGCTAAGGAAGATGAGTGAGATGGGGTGTTCGAGTGATGTTGATGAGCTCAACCGAGTCTCCTTGTGGCCACCGGTTTGATCCGAGGTGAAGGGGAGCAATGTTGTAGCTTAGGGTTTTAGTGAAGAGGATGGAGTGTGTGTGTGGGTGAGTATGTTGTCCAAAGAAAATGGCAACATGGCTAACACTAAGATTTATATATCCGCCCCTAGCAATACACCCTAGTGGGCTCTCGGATAGGCTAAGTGTGTGTGTGGCCCAACCGGCCCAATGTTTCATGTGTTCACTCGAGACCACATGGTCTCGAGCCGGGTTCGTGTCGTTTCGGTTCATATACATACTCGCATACATACACACAAGCACACACATAGCATAACACATAATCATATAAGTTTGCACATATCATTCATCAAATCATCAAATTAGCTAGTCACTTAGTGTTCAAACGTACAACGAAAGGTTCTAAATTTCGAGTTGTCACATCATCCCCAAGTTGAAAGAAATTTCGTCCCGAAATTTGGTAGGCACTCACTGAGGAAGCTAGTTAAGTTGTATGGTTTTCCTGGTTTTCCTGGGGTGTCACATCCACCCCCCGTTGATCTGGAATTTCGTCCCGAAATTCCGTAGCTTCGGCCTCAGTAGTGGGTGTACTGTTTGCGAACAGTTGGGGATACTTTTGTTTCATCTGATCTTCGCGCTCCCAGGTGAACTCTGGGCCGCGACGTGAGTTCCAACGAACTCGAACGAGAGGTATTCTAGTGCTCTTGAGGACCTTAACATCCCGGTCCGTGATTTCAACTGGTTCCTCGACGAATCGTAACTGTTCGTCGATAGTGAGTTCCTTCAAAGGAACTTCGTGGGTCTCATCTGACGGACACTTCTTCAGATTTGACACGTGAAAAACGTTGTGAACTGCACCGAGTTCTGCTGGTAAGTTTAGTCTGTAGGCCACCCTGCCTATTTTCTCAATGACCTCGAAAGGTCCAACGTATCGTGGGTTGAGTTTACCGCGTTTACCAAAACGAACCACACCCCTCCAGGGTGAAACTTTGAGTAGTACCCGCTCCCCAACCTGGAGCTCAAGTGGTTTCCTGCCATGTCGGCGTAAACTTTCTGACGTTCGTGAGCGGCCATCATGCGTTTTCGTATCTGAGCGATCTGCTCGGTTGTATCTACCACATATTCTGGACCAGTGATCTGACTATCTCCCACCTCTGCCCAGCAAAGAGGTGACCGGCATTTACGTCCGTACAATGCCTCAAACGGAGCAGCTCCAATGCTGGTGTGGTAGCTGTTATTGTACGAGAATTCCACAAGTGGCAGATGCTTTTCCCAGCGGTTGCCAAAGTCGATTACACATGCACGAAGCATGTCTTCTAAGGTTTGAATAGTGCGCTCGGACTGCCCGTCCGTCTGAGGGTGATACGTTGTGCTCATGTCTAGTCGTGAGCCGAAGGATTTGTGCATTGCTTGCCACAGCTCTGAAGTGAAACGTGCATCTCGATCCGAGATAATGGAGGTGGGCACCCCGTGCCTCGAAACGATTTCTTTGATGTATATTTCTGCAAGAGTGGAGAACTTATCCGTTTCCTTGATAGCCAAGAAGTGTGCAGATTTTGTGAGTCGATCCACGATCACCCAAATAGTATCGTTCTCGCGCTGGGATCTAGGTAGGCCAGTAACAAAATCCATGGAAATTTGCTCCCATTTCCATTGAGGTATCTCTGGTTGTTGGAGTAGGCCTGAGGGTTTCTGGTATTCCGACTTGACTCTCGCACAAGTCAAACACTTGCTGACGTAGGTTGCTATGTGGGCCTTCATGCTAGGCCACCAATACGTAGTTTTGATGTCGTGGTACATTTTATCCGATCCAGGATGTACCGAGTAGCGAGACTTGTGTGCTTCATCCATCACAAGCTCTCGTAGGTTGCCATAGAGTGGGACCCAAACGCGTCCCGTTACGTAGTAAGCACCGTCTTCCTTCTGTTCTAATCGTTGCCTTGATCCGCGTGGGGCTTCGGCCCTGGCGTTTTCTGGTTTCAATGCTTCTATCTGAGCAGCTCGTATCTGGGAAGGAAGACTAGAATGGATTGTGAGTTGTAGAGCTCGTACGCGCTTAGGCGCAGTGTCCTTTCGACTAAGGGCGTCAGCCACAACATTGGCCTTGCCCGGGTGATACCTGATTGAGCACTCGTAGTCATTCAGCAGCTCGACCCATCGTCGTTGTCGCATATTTAGTTCTTTCTGCTTGAAGATATGCTCGAGGCTCCTGTGGTCGGTGTAGATCGCGCACTTGGTACCATACAGGTAATGCCGCCATAACTTAAGTGCAAGAACAACAGCTCCCAGCTCCAAGTCGTGCGTCGTGTAGTTCTTTTCATGAACCTTAAGTTGGCGTGAGGCGTAGGCTATAACCTTATCTCGTTGCATCAATACACAACCAAGACCCTGAATGGATGCGTCGCAGTAGACCACAAAGTCGTCTGTGCCTTCTGGCAGGGAAAGGATAGGTGCGCTACAAAGTCTATCCTTTAGGTGTTGAAATGCCAACTCCTGTGCGTTTCCCCAACGATAAACAACGCCCTTCTGCGTTAGTGAGGTGAGAGGCTGGGCAATCTTAGAAAAATCCTTTATGAATCTCCGGTAGTATCCTGCCAAACCCAAGAATTGGCGAATTTCCTTTGGTGTACGAGGTGCAGGCCAGTTCTTAATCGAGTCTATCTTGGATGGATCAACGTGAATCCCATCCTTGTTTACCACGTGGCCTAGGAAATGGACTTCTCGAAGCCAGAAGTCGCATTTCGAGAACTTTGCATAAAGCTGTTCTGTTCGAAGGAGTTCCAGAATAAGTCGCAGATGTTGCTCGTGTTCCTCCCGACTCTTAGAATAGATCAGGATATCGTCGATGAAGACTATAACGAACTTGTTCAGGTAAGGCTTGCACACTCGATTCATCAAGTCCATGAAGATCGCAGGTGCGTTTGTCAGCCCAAAAGGCATGACCAAAAACTCGTAATGCCCATAGCGAGTTCTAAAAGCTGTTCTGGAGACGTCCTCCTCCCGGACTCTCAGCTGGTGATATCTTGATCTCAAATCAATCTTTGAATAGTAACTTGACCTTTGTAGCTGGTCGAACATGTCGTCAATACGCGGTAGAGGATAACGATTCTTCACCATTACCTTGTTGAGTCCCCGATAGTCGATGCACACTCTGATGGAGCTAAGCGATAAGGTGCACGAGCTATAGGCGCAGCTCCAGGAGCTAGTTCGATCTGAAACTCGACTTGGCGATGAGGCGGTAGACCAGGTAATTCCTCAGGAAATACCTCTGGATAATCGCGTACAACTGGAAAATCTTCTATCTTCTTCTCTTTCTCCGTGGTGTCAGTAATGAGAGCCAAAATGGCAGTGTGGCCCTTTCGCAAGTACTTTTGGGCCTTAAGGAGAGAAATGACGTTCTCAACAGCACTCCTCTTGTCGCCATGAATCATGAGAGGTTCACCATCGGGACCTGGAACACGGACAACCTTCTCGTTGCCAAGAATCTCTGCTCGGTGTTGGGATAACCAACCCATCCCAATGACAACGTCGAAACTACCCAAGACAATAGGAATGAGGTCGATAGAGAAGGTCTGGTCAGAGAGAATAAGTTTACAACCCTTGACTACGTGTGTGGCCTCTAAACTCTTACCATTTGCTAGCTCTACAATGTGCTTGTTGTTCAAGGGTGTTGGAATACGCTTAAGCATTCGACTAACTTCTAGTGACATGTAGCTAGTATCGGCACCCGAATCAAATAAAACTGAAACATAAAAGTCGTCGAGAAGGAACTTACCCGCCACAACATTGGGGTCATTCCTTGCTTCACCTTGGCCGATCACGAACGCCCGCCCCCGGGCTCCATTGTTGCTGTTGTCGCGTTTCTGCCTCATCTGCGGACAGTTCCTCTTAAGATGGCCTTCAGCCCCACAACGGAAACACCCCTTTTTGCTACCCTGCTGCTGCTGGTTTCGGTGTGCAGGGTATGGGCTTCTGCAATCTCTAGCCACATGTCCCGTCTTCTTGCACCGATGGCAGCACGATTCCATACATGACCCGGTGTGGTGTTGATGGCATTTGCGGCATTTCGGCTTATTCCCAAGGTATCCCCCTTGAATTTGGTAGTCCAGCCCCTGCTGGGCGAGTTTCCCGTGCGGGTCCAGTTGTATAGAGCTACATCCCTCACCCTGGTGATCTCCCCAAACATGCTTGGTGTTAATAAGAGCTTTCGTATTGGAAGAGTTACGCTTGGGCAACTTGCCCTCTTCCACTGCCCGATCAGTGAGCTGGTGCGCCAAACGAACGACTTGTTGGATTGTGGAAAAGTTGGCCGCAACTACGGACCCTTGGATTTCTGGGGCTAAGCCTCTGAGGTATAGCTCGATTCGTCTAGAAATGGGTTGTGACAAGTTAGGACATAGGGCAGCCAAGTCGTTGGATCTTTTCGTGTACGCTTCGATCTCTGATCCTCCCATTTTCAAGCCAAAGTACTCTATTTCAAGTTTTAGGATGTCGTCCGGGTGACAGAATTCTTCCTTGATCAAATCCTTGAAGTCGCTCCAGGGGGTGGCATTCGCATCCGCTAATCCGAGCATCTGAACTTGTGTGTTCCACCAAGAATACGCTTTCCCTTGCAAGGTACCAGCAGCGTACTCTACTCGCTTACTGGTAGGGCTTTCACTTTCTTCGAATGTCGATTCGATCCTGCGAATCCAGTGTAGGAGACCTATCGCTCCTTCGGTGCCACTAAAGGTACTAGGTTGACAGTCCATAAAAGTTTTAAAGGTGCACACAGGTGGCTGAGCGTGTTGACCTATTGTGGGTGAAAGAAAAAGACAGAGTTTAACACAAAGGTTGGTTCACGAGAGTGGGATCCTAAAGATCCTAGAGTGAGTTCGGACTGCAGGATATACCTCCTGCGTGTGCAGCTGCAAGTGCTGCGGCAACTCGTTCGTTAATCAGAGCCGTCAACTGGGCTTGTGTCAGGTTAACGCGTCCAGACATGATCTTCATATCAAGAAGAACGTCAGTGAGAGGGGTTTCGCGAAAGTACAATGATAGGATAGAGTAAGCACGCACGTGTTCAAGCAACAGTAGTTACACTAACCAAGTATACCATAAGCAATGTACTATGTAACTAGCAAGTAGGCAATATATTCACAGATCATATCACCTAGAATGTCGAGCCTTGCATGTGGAGTGAAGCATCGTTGTGGACCGTTGAGCACTGTACAGGTTATAGTGTGGTTTTAACAAAAACGTTCTTCCCTTTATTAAAACCAAGTTCTCTATAACCAATGGCTCTGATACCAATCTGTCACACCCCCAAAATCCACCTGCGGAGTACTACCGCTTGGAGGCGTGACTGACCAGGATCCAGCCACCAATCATATTGAACAAGCATGTAAGTAGTTATAAAAATCCAACCAATACAATTGGTGTTCAAACAAAACATAGTTAAGTTGCAAGCGGAAGCATAAGTCTTAAAGCCAAAACATAAGTTTAATAGTTTCAAAGTTTAACATGGCACACAGCCGTCCATGTCCCACAACGATCCTCCTCCATGCAAGCTCCAGCTAAGAACCTAAGGGCCTGCAAAGCATGTAGTAACGAGTCAACAACAAGTTGAGTGAGTTCACGGTTGGGTGTTCGTTTTAAGTTGTTTCGAAAACAGTTTCCTTTATCTGGCATCCTGCCGTGGGGGTTACCCCATAGTTAAAAACGTGACTTGTTTATTCCCGGTTACTCTGGCAATCCAGCCGTGGGGGCTACCCCGTGTAGTTATCTGGCATTTCGGCCGTGGGGGCTACCCCATGTATCTACTAGACTCGTTACCATATCGACTGCTGACTGTAGTCATGTTTATGTGCCCTGAACTGTCAATGTCTATCATCATTGACGTGCCAGTAGTCCATTAGTTCACGCCCGTCCTCTGCGGCACGGTGTGAGGTTTGTCAAACCTAAATAGCGCTATCTAACTAATGACCCGCTCGCCATTGGCCTCGGCGATTAAGTCGATACAAAGATGAGGGACTTCATGATAGAGTTTTGGTCTAGCACGAGTTATCTGTCCGTGAGGACGAGGAATTACATTCCTGAACCTTTGCTGTCCTACCCAAGGAGGACGAGGAACCCATGTTCCTTAACCCCAATTCCCGACCCCTGGGAATCCCATGCTTTGTAGAGGGTGTGAACTCACCTTGGTTTGCTCGGTAGAAACACAGAAAAGTCAAACAAGCAACGTTGAGGCTACTCACGTCCTATCATAGTTGTGTTGTACCAATCAGGTTCGTATTCAAACAGTGCACGTATGTTTCTAGCATAATGCATTCAAGTATCGTTCATGGCATACATGTTTAATCATGGCAGATTCATGTTCAACAGTAACATATAAGGTCTGGGCATCAGGCCCAAGAGTCCGGCCCAAACAATTAAGTCCGAAATGAGGTGCAAGCCCAAACAGCGTGTATCTGGGTATAGTCTCGATTCGCAACTAGGCGTTTGCGACTCGCAACCTGAGTCTCAATCATGGTTTTGGTTCGTGTTGTTTTGGTCTCGAGTCGCAATCGGACTCGCAACTGTGGTTTCGAGTCAAACGGTTCATGTGCTGATCTCGTGTGGTTTCGAGTCGCAACCAGGTGTTTGCGACTCGCAATCTGTGTCGCAACCGGGGTCTCGACTCGTCATGCAGTGGTTTCGAGTCGCAACAGGAGGTTTCGGTTGGACAGGAGCTGATTCGGAACAGTGTACTATCCAATGAGAATTTGATTTCAGGAAATGGTTTGTACTATCCACTTAAACATGTTTGTTTGTCTAACTTTTACCCTAAATGGATCAAACATATCAGATTTCAAATATTCAACCACATTCTTAACATGTTCATAAAGTTCTTCATACATTCATCATGTTCATCAAACACAAACAGCCCTTATTCAACATATTTTGCATTTTTCGGACAAGAGTTATATTATCTAAACTAGATATCAAGCTCATATTGCAACAAAACATCTATTCTATAATCCTCATGAATCGGATGGTCATCATTATTCTTTTATCATACAAAAATCTACACCTTCATTAAAGAGGTCATGTTCATAACAAATGTTGTAACTAAACATGTATCATTTAATCAAACAAGAACTCATCAATCAAACAAACACTTAATCATACATGAGTCTTTGGCAAGCAAACACATTATCATCATCAACATCCGAAATACATAACAAGAATCACTAGCCAACAAGTATCATAAACACTAACCGGTTTGTGAAAGGACACCGAGTTGCTAAGGAAGATGAGTGAGATGGGGTGTTCGAGTGATGTTGATGAGCTCAACCGAGTCTCCTTGTGGCCACCGGTTTGATCCGAGGTGAAGGGGAGCAATGTTGTAGCTTAGGGTTTTAGTGAAGAGGATGGAGTGTGTGTGTGGGTGAGTATGTTGTCCAAAGAAAATGGCAACATGGCTAACACTAAGATTTATATATCCGCCCCTAGCAATACACCCTAGTGGGCTCTCGGATAGGCTAAGTGTGTGTGTGCCCCAACCGGCCCAATGTTTCATGTGTTCACTCGAGACCACATGGTCTCGAGCCGGGTTCGTGTCGTTTCGGTTCATATACATACTCGCATACATACACACAAGCACACACATAGCATAACACATAATCATATAAGTTCGCACATATCATTCATCAAATCATCAAATTAGCTAGTCACTTAGTGTTCAAACGTACAACGAAAGGTTCTAAATTTTGAGTTGTCACATCATCTCCAAGTTGAAAGAAATTTCGTCCCGAAATTTGGTAGGCACTCACTGAGGAAGCTAGTTAAGTTGTATGGTTTTCCTGGTTTTCCTGGGGTGTCACATTATTGATATTCGTGCCTGCACTGTTTCGCTGCCACAAGGATCGACGGAAAAATTAGAGTTACACTATCGATTACTCGGATTCGCAAAACAAGGTAATAATGAACCCCTTTTAGAATTGTTCGTATGAAATTGGCACACAAGGTTTTGATTGTTTGAATATAGATCTGCGCTTTATAATCTTAGTTTATACTCGATGAAACAAATACGAGTTTTTTGAATATAGATCTGCGCTTTATATATTCCGCGTTGCTACTAGTTTTAAATACTATTCTCTTACCTTCTATTGTGATAGGAAAACATCATTGCACATAAGCAGGCAGCCTTGGATGAATTAAATTCTAAAGGAATAACAATTACCACTACTATGGAGCATCAACTTGAGAAAGAAGCCATAAAAAGTGTTTGTGGTAGGAAGAAAACGATACAATCAGCATGGGAGGTTGGTGTTGGGCCCGTGTTGAGGAAAAAAGATAGTTGGATGAAATCGGTAGCTGAATCATCTCAACGAGACTCAAGTGAGAACGAAAGTCTGAGAAATAAGGTTATTGCACTCGAGGCGAAACAGAAACGAGATAAGGAGAAATATGAAAGAATGTTTGAGTTCATTGGCACAAAGTTTCCAGACTTTGAAAGCACAATACCCATAGATGCAAGCGATGAAGCTGTTAGTGATAATACAATTTAGGTAGTTAGTTATGATGTTCATTATCTTTTTTTATCTAGTACTCTTTTAAACTTTAGAACCGATTATTTGGTGTTATTTTGTTTGGTTATTGTTATGATATTAGTGCTTGAATGTATTAGATTTTTGGGAAGCAAAAGGCAAATTTATGAATTATATTACTGTAATTTAGTAACTGTATTTTAATATATAAACTAAAAAAATAGTCATCGCAAAACATATTAGAGACTGATTTTCAGACCCCTAAATAAATATATTAGAGACTGAACATGAATGTTATCTTAGACTGATTATTAGACTCCACAAGTACATATTAGAAACTAAAATAACATAGTATCGGATACTAATTTTTAGTCACTAAACTTGCCATATTAACGACTGAAATCGAGTCGTACCTGGGACTAATTCTCAGTCTTTAAAACAGTTTATTGCAGACTAATTTGATACGGAATCATGATGTAATGAAACCAATAGGGACTATATATACTTGTTTAGATAACTAATTTTCAGTCCCTAAAGTTACACAGAGGGACAGAAATATCATAGTATCTGAGACTGATTTGCAGTCATTGAAGATATGTTTTAGGGACTAAAATGATGTGGTACCAGGGCCAAATTAAGGACTGAACTTTTATGCATCGGAGACTGAGTGTTAGTACCTGATGGTTTCATACAATGGGGACTGATTTTCAGTTACTAAAACCACTATTAAGGACTAGGTATCTGGTACTGACTGGGGACTGGCATATCAGTCCCTGAAAACCATTAGGAACTGATTAGGGAGCATCAAAGACTGATTTTTTAGTCCTGAATGCCGATCTTTTTTGTAGTGCATCTTCGAGGTGCTCAGAATCACAAATTTTGAGAAAGTTTGAGTGTGTGAGTGTGATTGTTGTCACGGCCCTCAGCCCCGGTTTGACCCGGTCCAGAGCTGCTAGGCAGGAAATCCGATGGTATCTAATTAAGTGACAGCGGAAGTCTTTTTAAACATGATCGATTAATATTAAAACTGCTCGTTTATATATAATATAGGGATAAATCCCATAATTTACAAATAAGTGATTTTACTGGGAAATCCTTTATTTCTTAAAACATGTTTCTTTATTTATTTACATTGAGCCACTTTTCTAAGCTTGTAGTGCTCCACAGCACTTTTCCTGTGCTCACAACAGATCACCTGAAACATGTTTGAAAAAGGTTTTGTCAGCAGGGAAATACTGAGTGAATCGTTCAGTTTTACTAAAACGACTCTTTTGTTATAATTCCCAGTATTAAGAGATTACAATGTTTCTGATATCAAACCAACTACCCACAGTATTTGTCACTCGAATCTTTACGGTGACTGTGGTCATATCACCATTGGCTGCCCCAATGAATGACGAATATCACTAAATTTAGGTTCGCCCACCTAAAGTGATAAAACTGCAATACTGTGCACAATACCCCACATACCGGCTGTAATTTGGTGATTACATAAACTTAATCACTGTAATTATAACTTTGAAAATAATTTGGAGTATTGTAAAACAGTTGATAAAAAAGAGAATGACTCACATTGTAGATTTAACGAGCAGAATATAAGCCTACTGATTAGCCTTGATTAACCTAATTTAAATAACAATGCACACACAACAGGTTAGTAACTAATACAGCAGTTACGACAATTCACGAGATTAAACCCTCACAACGATTTATTAGTGCAATACTTAACAATTCAGCGGATTCACAACGAATGACAGAGTATAGTCCGGATTCGAGCAGTACTCAAACTTTCAAGTCGAAATCACGATGAATTAACAAAGTATAAACTCAATTTGAGCGGCACTTAATAATCGTTGGATAGTTATAATCGATCGAACGTTGAATCGTAATAGCGATCGAGTTATTACCCTGATTGCGGCAGCGTTTCGAGATTAGTGTGTGTTTGTGTATTCATCGAACTATAACTCAGTCTACGTAAACTGAATTTACGTCGTTTCAAAGACAATTTTCAAGTCCCAAGGCCCTGTATTTATACCCCAAAAATGTCCCCCCTCGCGCCACGCGAAAGGATCTCCTGTGCGCGTCGCGTGGCGCGAGAGACCCTAGTCTAGCATAGGGTGTGTTCGTGTCCCAGTAGCTTGGCTGAGTTGGTTTCGTGTGATTTTTAATTTTTGACAGCAAACTGTGTGGATTATACCGAATAGGTTTTACCCCCCCCCCCTGAGTTTTAGGGGCCCTGATCCTGATTCCGATTGTTTTGAAAATTTTAGGGTTAATGCAGAATTACTTGGGTTTCTCAATTAAGGTTTTCTTAATAGATAATTAACCTACTAAGTATTAATTTTAGTGAGAGTTGTTACATCCTCCCCACCTTAAGAAAAATCTCGTCCTCGAGATTTATTGGAATAAATGAGGATATTTTCGCTTCATTTCTGATTCCAGCTCCCAAGTGTATTCTGGTCCTCTCTTTGAATCCCATCTGACTTTGACTAAAACTAGTCGTTTATGTTTGAGAAACTTGATCTTTCGATCCTCAATTTGAAGAGGTTTCTCAACAAATTTTAGCTTTTCGTTTACCTCTATATCTTGAAGAGGTACTACCAGTGATTCATCTGATAAGCATTTCTTGAGATTGGATACATGAAATACATCATGTACTCCAGCTAATTCTTCTGGTAGTTGTAACCGATAAGCAACTGGTCCTATACGTTGGATTACAGGAAATGGTCCTACGTATCTTGGACTTAGCTTTCCTTTCTTACCGAATCGAACAACTCCTTTCCAAGGAGAAACTTTTAATAGTACTTTATCTCCGACCTGAAATTCAAACGGCTTACGGCGATTATCGGCATAGCTCTTCTGACGATCTCGAGCTGTTTTCAGTCTTTCCTTGATTTGAGTTATTTTGTCAGTAGTTTCTTGCACAATTTCTGGACCTGATAACTGACTTTCTCCTATTTCTGCCCAACATACTGGAGTTCTGCACTTACGTCCATATAGTGCTTCAAATGGAGCAGTTTCAATGCTTGAATGATAACTATTGTTATAGAAGAATTCAATTAATGGTAAATGATCATCCCAGTTTCCACCAAAATCTATTACACATGCTCGAAGCATGTCTTCTAGAGTTTGGATGGTTCTTTCACTTTGTCCATCTGTTTGAGGATGATATGCCGTACTTAGATTTAGTCGAGTTCCCATAGCTTGCTGGAAACTTTTCCAGAAATGAGAAGTGAAACGACTATCTCTATCTGATACAATGGAGAGTGGGACTCCATGTAACGATACCACTTCGTCTACGTACAACTTGGCTAGCCTTTCCATGCTAAAAGTTTCTTTCATTGGTAGAAAATGAGCTGATTTGGTTAATCGATCCACAATTACCCAAATCGCATCATTACCTTTTCTTGTTTTAGGCAACTTAGTAACAAAATCCATTGTTATAAGTTCCCATTTCCATACAGGCATTTCCAATTGTTGTAGTAGTCCTGAAGGTTTCTGGTGTTCAGCCTTTACTTGTGAACAAGTAAGACATTTAGAAACATATTTTGCTATATCTTTCTTCATGCCTATCCACCAGAAATTCTTTCTTAAATCTTGGTACATCTTATTGTTTCCTGGATGCATAGTATACCTAGATTTATGGGCTTCCTCTAAAATCTTATTTCTTAATTCTCCTTGCTTAGGTACCCAAATTCGTTTCTTGTGGAATCTCCAAATTCCATCATTTCCTAGCTCTAGTTCCTTTATATATCCTTTCATTCCTTCAGCATCGTCCTTGATTGCTGTTTCCTGAACTTCCTTTAATTGTTCCATTAAATCTACTTGTAGATTTAATCTAAGAGCACAGACTCGCTTTTGTTTTTCCTGATACTTACGACTTAAGGCATCTGCAACTACGTTTGCATTTCCTTCGTGATATTGGATATCACAGTCGTAATCGCTTAGAACTTCCATCCATCTTCTTTGCCTCATATTCAACTCTTTCTGCCCAAATATATATCTTAAACTTTTATGATCTGTATAAACAGTAAACTTACTTCCATACAGATAATGTCTCCAAATTTTCAAGGCAAAAATTATGGCTCCTAATTCTAAATCATGGGTCGTATAATTTTCCTCGTGCTTTTTCAATTGCCGTGAGGCATACGCAATTACCTTCTTGCGTTGCATCAACACACATCCGAATCCTAATTTTGAAGTATCACAATATACTTCAAAATCTTCTGTTCCTTCGGGTAATGCTAAAATTGGAGCATTCGTCAATCTATGCTTTAAAATCTTAAAAGCTTCTTCTTGCCTATGTCCCCATTCAAACTTAGTGGCTTTACAGGTTAACTTAGTCAAAGGTACAGCTATCTTAGAGAAATCCTTAATAAATCGTCTGTAGTAACCGGCTAAGCCTAGAAAACTTCTGATTTCCATAGCTGTTTGTGGGACCTTCCATTTAATGATTGCTTCTATTTTAGCAGGGTCTACGTGAATGCCTTCGTGATTCACCATATGCCCTAAAAATTGTACTTCTTGCAGCCAGAATTCACACTTCGAGAATTTGGCATAAAGCTTTTCCTTTCTTAATAAAGTTAAGAGTGCATGCAAGTGCTTGCAATGTTCTTCCTGACTCTTGGAATAAATAAGTATATCGTCGATGAATACGATTACAAATTTATCCAAGTATGGTTTACAGATCCGATTCATCATGTCCATAAATGCTGCTGGGGCATTTGTTAGTCCAAAGGGCATGACTGTAAACTCATAATGGCCATACCTAGTTCTGAAAGCAGTTTTAGGTATGTCTTCTTCTTGTACTTTCAACTGGTGATATCCAGATCTTAGATCTATTTTAGAAAAATACCTAGCACCTTGAAGTTGATCAAATAGATCATCAATCCTAGGTAATGGGTATCGATTCTTAATTGTAACCTTATTTAGTTCTCTATAATCGATACACATTCTCATAGATCCATCCTTCTTCTTTACAAACAACACTGGTGCTCCCCAAGGGGATGAACTAGGTTGTATGAATCCTTTACTTAGTAATTCATCTAATTGCTTTTTCAGTTCTAACATTTCTGTAGGTGCTAACCGATAAGGTGCCTTGGCTATTGGTATAGTTCCTGGAATTAGATGAATCCTAAATTCTACCTCCCTATCTGGTGGTAATCCTGGTAATTCTTCTGGGAATACCTCTGGGTATTCTGAGACTACAGGGATTTCCTTAAGTTCTTTTCCCTTAGTACTAATGATTACTGAAATCGTATATACTATTCCTTGTTTTCGTTCATAATTAGCAACTTTCATTACTGATATGAACTTCATGGGCTTACGTGGTTTATCTCCTGTAATCACAATTACTTCTCCGGTGGGTGCCTGAATTTCTATAGAATTCTTATCACAGAGAATTCGAGCATGGTTGGCTATCAACCAATCCATTCCTAACACTACATCGAATTCGGCTAACTTCATAGGTAACAGATTTGCAGAAAACTTATGGCCTAACAGTTCTATTTTTCCTTCTCGCAAAACCTTATTTATGTTAACAGAATTCCCGTCTGCCGTTTCGACTGTAAAAATTTGCCTAAGGGTGGTTAAGGGTAAGTTAAAGGCTTGGCAAAATGAAGTATTTATAAAACTTTGGTTTGCACCAGAGTCAAATAATACTTTGGCGTAAATGTTGTGAACTAAGAACGTACCAGCTATGACGTCAGGGATTAGTTCAGCTTCTTGAGTGGTTAGCTGAAATGCTCGGGCATTCTTCTTTGTTGTTCCATTAGCTGATTTACCTTTATTGTCTGCGGTTTTAATCAATTTAGGACATTCTGTTTTGTAATGTCCGGTTTCTCCACAGTTATAGCAGACTATTGTTTTCTTTTTGCAATTTTCTTCACGATGTCCTGCCATTTTGCAGAAGTTGCAATTTACATTGCATCTTCCAAAGTGATTCTTTTTGCAATTGTTGCAAAAAGGCGGTTGTGCAGATTGTCTTCTTCCTCTTTTCTTGAACCTATTATTATCATTACCCACACGGAATCCTTGGGTAATCTTCTGAGCCAATTCCTTCTTTCGATCTTCTTCTCTTGTTCGCACTAGTTCATCAGTTAGGGTATTAGCTAGTTTCACAGCATCGTCAATAGTGCGAGGTCTCGCAGCTTTAACGATGTTACGAATTTCACTAATTAATCCCCAAATGTAACGGGAAATGAGTACCGGTTCTGGCGAAGCCAGTGTTGGTACCACTCTAGCATATTCAAAGAATGTCGAAGTATAACCGCGACACTCTACTCCTATCATACGATGGTTTAGGAACTTATTTGCCATTTGTTCCTTTTCATATTCAGGACAATATTTTCTTTCTACAAGAATTTTAAATTCTTCCCATTTTAAAGCATAAGCCATCCTTCTTCCTTTTGCTTGTAATACGGTGTTCCACCATTCTAGTGCCCCTTCTTTGAAAAGGTTTGACGCATACATAACCTGATCTTCTTCAGAACACTTACTTATTGCAATTACTGCTTCGGTTTTCTCTAACCAACGCAGTACTGCAGTTGCTCCTTCGTTGCCTGCAAATTCAGCAGGTTTGCAAGCAAGAAATTCTTTGAAAGTGCAACCAGGTGTTGCGGCTTTCATTTTCTTAGGAGGTGGAGCCTGTCGTGGATTATTATTGTCATGATTGCCGCCTCCATTTACACTATGACTAAAATTATCTTCCTGTGTACGTTTACTAGGAATGATTTGTTGTGGTTCAACAGGTTTCTGAGCAGCAGCTACGATTGCTGGAATAGCGTTAGCTATCCCTTGAGTGACGATGTTCTCAATATCTTGTCTAGTCATATACTGGTTTTCTTGATTTTGTTCAGATTGATTCCCTTCATTAACTGATTCATTACTAGCGTTTTCCATCTGATAATTATTATAGATATAACTTATTAGTATCAAATGATTGTAAATAAACAATTACACAGAATCACATAAAATCTTACAACACAGATATATATCTAAAATTGTCGATGTTTCGACTTCTATTTTGCTTTATATATTATATAGGCATCCATACACACTGTTTATCTTACAATGTTTTATTTCCCATTTTACAGAGTTATATTTAACTATTATTATTATTATTATACAGACATTCTTCCCAACCCCACTATTCTTTGGTCAACTGGCAGTTTAGTAGCGACGCTCCCTTTCGTCGTATTTCCAGGAAATTTGTTCCCCCATTTCCCGGAGCCTATTCCCTGTACCTATCAGCTCTTCACCGAACTGACGGAGTTCGGCTAAGTTTTCGTTGCTCATTGGAGGATTAGGGATAGGTTCTGGATCAAACTGTGGAAGGAAAGAATAAGGACTGTTGATGATATTTTCGAATTGCCAGTCATTTGTCCACCATTCTTCCATTTGGCCTAAAGGTCGAGTGTGGATTAGTGGATCTGGAATAGCTGGTTCCAGATTTACAGGAAGTTGGGTTTCTAGGCAAGGATATAGATTATTATGGATAGGGCTAATGACATCACAATTTGCCAGTAGACGGTCTATTTCCTCTTGAAATGTGATTTCTTCAGTTTGTCTGGAGCTCTCTCCAATCTCTATTCCTTTTTGTTTAGAATCTTCCCTGATTTCTATCTCTGCCGGATTAGAACTCTCTCTGATTTCTATTTCTTTTCCTTTGTCTATAGGGTTTTCTATTTTAGGGAGTTTCCTAGTAACTGGCTTTCTCCTGCGTACTTTCCTCCATCCTACATATCTTCTTTTCTTTTCAAGTTTTGCTTTTTCCAGCGGTGGAGCTTGGAATTCCAGAGGTTCCTCTATGTCAGCAATATAACCAGTAAAGTTGTGGGAGACTTCAATTGGTACTGGGTAGAGGTTGAGATTCTGAAATGCTTCCGATATCTCACTCATGCTGGATAGCATATATGCAAAATGCACAAAAAAATGCTAAGTTAAAACTTTGGAACAAAGTTTTACAATAAACATTAAAGTTTTATTGCATACGGGTTTGTACAAAAGACTATAGGAAAGAGAACACACTATACTTTATTTATTTACTGGAGATAAATTTTCTACTAGACCAGGCTTATTGTTATTTTAGAGGTTTGCATTCTCTGCTACGGTAGCTAGCATATAAAGGTTTGCCCATTTTTCATCTAATGTATCTTCCCAAGGTGATCTATTGCCTAATTCCTGGATTTCTGAATTAAACCTCACTTTCTTGACTTGGGGTTTCTTTATTTTCTCCTTTCCCTTTCTAAGGATCAAATTTCTTTTATCTTGAGTAGAGGATTTTCATAATTTGCTTTACGGACAAAAATCCCTTCTTCCATATCTGCGGGGTGTTTGGAGGAAGAGGTTCCTTTCTCTGTGGGTGCAGTATTTAATTTGTGGTAGATAGCAGAAATCTTTTGTTTACCCATACTGTAACTCAACAATTAATCAGTTAATAAAACATGTTTTCACAGAATAACAATTAAATTTCTCAATTATTTTAATAGGCTAAAATCAATAGTAAGCTTAAATCAGTGGCTCTGATACCACCTTTTCCTGTCACGGCCCTCAGCCCCGGTTTGACCCGGTCCAGAGCTGCTAGGCAGGAAATCCGATGGTATCTAATTAAGTGACAGCGGAAGTCTTTTTAAACATGATCGATTAATATTAAAACTGCTCGTTTATATATAATATAGGGATAAATCCCATAATTTACAAATAAGTGATTTTACTGGGAAATCCTTTATTTCTTAAAACATGTTTCTTTATTTATTTACATTGAGCCACTTTTCTAAGCTTGTAGTGCTCCACAGCACTTTTCCTGTGCTCACAACAGATCACCTGAAACATGTTTGAAAAAGGTTTTGTCAGCAGGGAAATACTGAGTGAATCATTCAGTTTTACTAAAACGACTCTTTTGTTATAATTCACAGTATTAAGAGATTACAATGTTTCTGATATCAAACCAACTACCCACAGTATTTGTCACTCGAATCTTTACGGTGACTGTGGTCATATCACCATTGGCTGCCCCAATGAATGACGAATATCACTAAATTTAGGTTCGCCCACCTAAAGTGATAAAACTGCAATACTGTGCACAATACCCCACATACCGGCTGTAATTTGGTGATTACATAAACTTAATCACTGTAATTATAACTTTGAAAATAATTTGGAGTATTGTAAAACAGTTGATAAAAAAGAGAATGACTCACATTGTAGATTTAACGAGCAGAATATAAGCCTACTGATTAGCCTTGATTAACCTAATTTAAATAACAATGCACACACAACAGGTTAGTAACTAATACAGCAGTTACGACAATTCACGAGATTAAACCCTCACAACGATTTATTAGTGCAATACTTAACAATTCAGCGGATTCACAACGAATGACAGAGTATAGTCCGGATTCGAGCAGTACTCAAACTTTCAAGTCGAAATCACGATGAATTAACAAAGTATAAACTCAATTTGAGCGGCACTTAACAATCGTTGGATAGTTATAATCGATCGGACGTTGAATCGTAATAGCGATCGAGTTATTACCCTGATTGCGGCAGCGTTTTGAGATTAGTGTGTGTTTGTGTATTAATCGAACTATAACTCAGTCTACGTAAACTGAATTTACGTCGTTTCAAAGACAAATTTCAAGTCCCAAGGCCCTGTATTTATACCCCAAAAATGTCCCCCCTCGCGCCACGCGAAAGGATCTCCTGTGCGCGTCGCGTGGCGCGAGAGACCCTAGTCTAGCATAGGGTGTGTTCGTGTCCCAGTAGCTTGGCTGAGTTGGTTTCGTGTGATTTTTAATTTTTGACAGCAAACTGTGTGGATTATACCGAATAGGTTTTACCCCCCCTGAGTTTTAGGGGCCCTGATCCTGATTCCGATTGTTCTGAAAATTTTAGGGTTAATGCAGAATTACTTGGGTTTCTCAATTAAGGTTTTCTTAATAGATAATTAACCTACTAAGTATTAATTTTAGTGAGAGTTGTTACAATTGTGATGAAGAAGATGGAGTAGAAGTGAAATGGAGATGGAAATCGGAAGAGAAAAGCTTACAAAATGGTCTTGATCGCAATCCAGAACCTTGAGAGCGCTTGAGAGTGTTTGGAGAAACAAGAGTGTTGAAATCAGACACAAGGCCTCTATATAAAGTTGAGGGCCAGGTCTGTGATTTCCGGATGGATGACGTCCGGGTGGCGGGGTTCGGATGGGTGTGTCCGGATGGGCGAGCTGCATCTGGACGGATGGGCGAGCTGCATCTGGACGGATGGGCTCCATCCGGACGGATGGCCTATTCGAACGGCCGAGTTATGTTTCATTTTCATCCAACTTTTGGTTCGTTTGGTTCGTTTTGTTGCGGTAAATATAGTGAGTACATTGTGTGTTTTAGCGGGATAGTAGTATCGTGTTACGTTGTGTTCTAGTGCGATAAATTGAGTTGCGCGTTCGAGCGTTTGACCGTTTAAACAAGTTTTGATACATAGATGATAATATATGTATAACTAATAATATAATGTAACATGTTTATAAGTAACCACGATTTGAGTTTGCGTTGCGTTCGCGTTGAGCGATAGCGAGTAGCATAGTAATGGCGTAATAATGTATGCGAATAGCGTTTTAAGCTCAAGCGTTATGATATAGCGTGTTGTAATAAGCGTTGTAGTGCGAAAATATGCGATGTAGCGTAGTAAGCTATATAGTTTACATTATGATCCGAATCTCGGGTGCTAGGCGTAATGAGAGTAACGAGCGCGAAAGTGCGGGTTGTTACAGTCTCCCCTACTTTAGGAAATTTCGTCCCGAAATTTATTCGAAAGGTAGACTGTGAGAATTAACACGAGTGAGTAGCGATATAAGCGTTAGGGTAAACTGAGGATGAACAAGTGATCGATCGAGGATTGGTGAGTGAGAGCGTCTCGGTGGCAGTTGAGAAAACGATTGCGAAAAGCGACTTGTTTGACAAAAAGGTAGTCACTCACGAGTTGGTGTTCCAAAAATGTTTTGAGTTTTCGAAGACTTTTGTTAAATCATTGAAAAAGAGTTTAAGGAAAACATGATTTATGAAAATTTTCTTATGACGTGGTGTTAAGCTGAGTTGATGTTTAAACCAACGTCGTAAGAAAAATTTTGTTTGTCCACAGGTTTTAATTAAAAATTTTCAGAAAATTTTCCATTTATTTCCAAAATATTCGTTAAACAACTAAGTTTCATTTATTGTCAAAACATACAGTAACAAATAGGTTTTAACTCTATCAAAAGTCTAATTAGCATCGAGCCCCACATGGCATCTTTCCATGAAAGTTTGTTAATATGGCTTAAACACTTACATATAGGAAGTACCAGCGGCGTACCCACCATGTTTTAGCCATATTGCCTCCGTCCCGTGGAGCGATGTCATGTGTGCCGACATGATATGGATAGGTTCTAGTATCCTCGGTTCAGGCGGTAAAGGGGGTCAGACCGAGTTTAAGAGGAAATCGAATAGTTTGAGCGGTGAAATTGATTGCAACCCTGGTTAGCGATAAGGGCGTGCACGAATGGTTCAGCGATTGAGATATCGAAGCGGCGTGAATGATAGGTGCGATGAGCGTTAAAGTGTCGAGAGGGTAAGCGAAGAGAGTATCGAAGCGAATGAAATTGATGGATGCGATAGGTGTTAAAGCGTTGAAACATTGAGAGAGAAAGCGAGGGTGGAGCGAGATAGATTCCAGCGAAGGTGAGATTGCGTTGTTGTAGACTTACGAAAATTCGAGTGGTGGTGAAGTGAAATTGACTCTAGCGAAGGTGAGATTGCGTTGCTATAGACTTACGAAAAGTCTAGCGATGGTGCGATTGAGATGTGATGAGGTGTTACGCCTTGCGAAGGAGTTTAGCGTGTTGAAAATAGTCTCAATAATATAGGAGGTCTAATAACGTTCAACTCAACATGGCATTTTCTTCACGAAACTTCGTTAGCATGGCAAAGCACTTATATATAGGAAGTACCAGCGGCGTATCCACCATGCTTTTAACCACGCCACTTACGTCCCGTGAATAGATGTCACACTTTGTCGACATGGTTAAGACGCTTATATATAGGAAGTACCAGTGGCGTATCCACCACGCTTTTAATGTTATGGCATCATTAGAACTTACTACGATCTCCATGCACTTACCAAAATAATCCCGTGTGCCCCCGCGATTAGTTTGGTCCTTGTATGTTTATCATAACTCATTCCAAGGACGCGTAGTCGGGGTAAAACACATTATATCGTGATATACTATATAGTGCTAGCAATAGAATCTGTGTGTGTTCCTGGACTAAGTGAGAGAGAGAGAGAGAGAGCGTGTGTCGTCATCGCATATCGTGGCGACATCGAATGATAGGATAATTATAAAGTATAAGTACTAACGTCAAGAATCGTACCATTAACTTCATCGTCCTGCTTGGGCTGTGGTTGCTGTTGGAGTTTTTGTTGCCGGTGCTGCGGTTGTTGGTGCTGCGGTTGCTAGTGTTGTGGTTGCTGGGGCTGCAGGTTGCGTCGGCGGTGCTGGGAGTGCTAGCATGTCTTGATATCGTGGCCCTGTGCGGGAGTGGCTGGTGAAATGGCCAAAACAGTTGCAATTTGTGCAATAGCGATAGTTGGCTTCAGCCTGGTGGTGATAAGTACATTTCTGACACAGGGGAGAGTTCCGGCGTAGTTACACCTTGGGTAAAACGGAACTGCTCAAAGAAGTTCGGGTTTGAGCGGTGCAGTTGCGGAACAATTTAGGCTCGGGCTCTTTCTCTTGCGGCTAGGCTGGACGGTGGCTTGCGGCAGTGCGTCGTTGTTAGACAAATAGGTGGTATCATCGGATGATGTGGTGATATCATTGGATGAATTGGTGTATCATCAGGTGATTTGGTGGTAGCTTGGCTAGCCTTCTTGGTAGGATCCTTGGAGAAGAATCCAGCCAACACCCGCTTGTCGTTGATCCCTCCGGCCAATTGATAAGCTTCTTCGATGGTAGCCAGTCTTGTTGCTTCGACAAAATCGCCGGACGGATGGGTCCAGTCCATCCAGATGGATGGCCCATTCGGGCCGATGGTTTGCCGTTGTTTGTGAACCGTTAAAATTTTTGAAGTTTTAATTTAAAACGTTTTAACAGTCGTGGTAACAAAAATTAAACCACGGAAAATCGTCATGGTCAGGTCATTCGTACGAATGGACATTTGTCCATTCGGACGGATGGCTGAGCCGAAGTTTTTTTAAAGATTGTTCTTAAGCAATGGTTTTGGTTTAACGGAGACGGGCACGTTGACGGATTCAAACAATGGAAAACACCAAGCCCAATTCATTTGGGCAGATGGGCCTTGCCCATTCGATCGGGTGTTCTGTTCTTGGTGAAGATTCATGTTCTACCCGTCAGTCGGTCCATCTCTTCGGTGGAAATCAACCCTCAAGCCGGCTCTCGACTATGGAAAGAGTTGGGAGTTTCACAAGTTCCTGATTCCACCAAATTTGTATGAAAATCGAAGAAGAATTTACAAACAAGTTGAAAAAATGTTAAGATATTTCATAACTTGATTCCATCTCGAGTGATTGAGGCTCCACAGCGGTTTGCCTAGGCAAACCGCGTGAAAACCATCTTCGAGGTACTCAGAATCACTGATTTTGAGAAAGTTTAAGTGTGTGAGTGTGATTGTCCTGAAGGATATGGAGTAGAAGTGAAATAGAGATGGAAATCAGAAGAGAAAAGCTTACAAAATGGTCTTGATCGCAATCCAGAACCTTGAGAGCGCTTGAGAGTGTTTGGAGAAACAAGAGTGTTGAAATGAGACACAAGGCCTCTATTTATAGTTGAGGGCCAGGTCTGCGATTTCCAGATGGATGACGCCCGGGTGGCGGGGTTCGGATGGGTGAGCTGCATCCGGACGGATGTCCCATTCGAACGGCCGAGTTATGTTTCGTTTTCATCCAACTTTTGGTTCGTTTGGTGCGTTTTGTTGCATTAAATATTGTGAGTACATTGTGTGTTTTAGCGGGATAGTAGTATTGTGTTACGTTGTGTTCTAGTGCGATAAATTGAGTTGCGCGTTTGAGCGTTTGCACGTTTAAGCAAGTTTTGATACATAGATGATAATATATGTATAACTAATAATATAATATAACATGTTTATAAGTAACTGCGTTTTGAGTTTGCGTTGCGTTGCTTTCGTGTTGAGTGATAGCGAGTAGCGTAGTAATAGCGTAATAATGTATACGCATAGCGTTTTACGTGTAAGCGTTATGATATAGTGTTTTGTAATAAGCGTTGTAGTGCGAAAGTATGCGATGTAGCGTAGTAAGCGATATAGTTTACATTATGATCTGAATCTCGGGTGCTAGGCGTAACGAGAGTAACGAGCGCGAAAGTGCGGGTTGTTAGAGGCAAGGTGATCCGTTATCTCCATTTTTGTTCCTTCTGGTTATGGAAGCCCTGTCTAACATTTTTAGCAAAGCTGGGTCGGAAGGTTTGTATAAAGGGATTCAAACTCCTAATAGTGGTTCGGTCATTTCCCACCTCCTTTATGCCGATGACGCTCTTCTGATGGGAGAATGGGATAGGGTAAATGTGACTAACGTGGCTAGATGCCTAAGAATTTTTTATATGTGCTCTGGCTTAAAAATCAATCTTCACAAATCCAACTTATATGGTATGGGAGTGGATGAGTGCGATATCAAAAACATGGCTAAGGTGATAGGATGCAACACAGATAGAATCCCGCTGACCTATCTAGGGATTACGGTGGGGGCGTACATGAATAGAATTAGTAACTGGGATCCTATTGTTGAGAAATTTAATAAAAGATTGTCGGTTTAGAAAGCAAAAAATATGTCTATAGGGGGAGGCTTACATTGATCAACTCTGTTCTAGAGAGTTTACCTATATATTAGTTTTCTTTATATAAGGTTCCAGTGGGCATTATCAAAATTCTTAAGTCAAAAATGAGAAAATTCTTTTGGACGGGCAATAGTGACAATAATAAATGAACTCGGTGACTTGGGATTGGATTACTTGGCCTAAGAATAAGGGGGGTTTGGGTATTAACAGAATCAAAGAAGTTAATGTGGCCCTCCTATATAAATGGGTTGGAGGTATAAGGTCGAAAAGCAAAATTTATGGAGAAAAGTAGTGGAGGCGTGCCATGGTAAAATTAATCAAAAAAGATTTCTGTCTTTAAATGGCAACATTGTTGTTGGATAAATATCGTAAAAGTGATTTCCAAAATAAAAATTAATGGGAAGGGATTAAACCGGATGATTTTGGGTAAAGTGGGGAACGGTAACGATATTTGTTTTTGGCTTGACACCTGGATTGGGGATTCCCCTTTTCTGGAAAGATGACCACATTTGTTTGTTTTGGAAAGGTTTAAATCTTGCAGGGTTGCAGACAAATTAGAGACGGAGCAAGACAATGTTGGCTACTCTTGGAATTGGACTAGACAACCCGAGACGGACGCCGAGCTTAAGGAATGGGAGGAATGTCTAGATGTTTTAAGCATGGTGATACTGTCAAATGATACAGATTCGTGGTACTGGAACGTAGACAAATAGGTCGGTTTCTCGGTCAGTTCGGTGAAAAAGGAACGCATAAACGACAGGGACATAACTGTTTCCCTAATTTCGATTGGTGCAGTTGGATTCCGCTAAAATGTAACATAATGGCGTGGAGAGGTAATCTTGATAGGCTTGCTACAAAAGTTAACTTGAAAATAAGGAATGTGGATATTACGTCAGTTATGTGTCCTTTTTGTGACGAGTACGAGGAATCAGTGGATCACTTATTCACGGCATGTTCGTTGGCTTCCCGAGTTTGGGTGGCCGTCAGTGCTTGGTGCAATATTCCCCCGATCTTCGCCTTCGCCTTCAAGGATTTACTGGATATCCATAACTCGTGCCTTTTTGAAAAAAAAGGAAAAAAAAAGATTATGATCGGTCTGGTTATTACTTCTGTTTGGTGTATCTGGAAAGCTAGAAACGACTTAGTGTTCAATCATATAAGGAGAAGTCCACAAGAGATTGTGTCTGAGGTTAAATCTAGGGGTTATGCTTGGGTGAAAAATAGATCCTCTTGTAAATATATCATTTGGAGGGAGTGGTGTAAATATCCAATGTATATGTTGTAATCTGTTTGCCCTTTGCCCTTTTGGGTCGGGGGTTCTTTGTGTGTTGGCCTTTTGCCCGTTTGGGTCGGAGATGTGTTTTTAATGAAGTTTATTTTTCAAAAAAAAAAAAACTTGTAGACTAAAAAAGAAATCATAAATATTAATACGAGTTAGGATGTCTGGAGTACATGCAAATTAATTTAATATTATTATTTACTATAACTTCGTTACTAAGGAACCTCTAAGATTGTTAGAGGCAAAACCCCGAGATCCAGCATGCAGTCGGGGGGCCCCCGATGGGATCCAAGAGGCAATTCCCCTGGCTGGGAACACGCAAAAAAATTTATGTTTTGCCCTAATAGTGCTTCATCGAAAAAGCATAAGATTTGCACGGTTGGCAAAAACATTGCATAGAAATAGATCTTCAAAAGTAATTCGAAATCCGAAGTTGCTATACTCGGTAGCAACTAAGCTACCAAAATTTGGTAGAGAATGTATCACATGATGGTCGGTAGCAACGTTAGTGAAGCTCGGTAACAACATAGTTGCTACTGAGATTGTTTTCTTGCAACAACTTTCATAACTACCAATAATTATAATCATCGATAGTATACACCAAGTAAAACGTTGCGATGGTTCAACCCCTTACAAATACAACTCATCTGATCTAACTTCATGATCACTCTCAAAGTAATTCAACATGATTCCGAAAGGTATCAGAGTTACAAACGAAATCTCAAAACCTACATTCACATGGGTAGAAAGTGGTGATCGACGAAACCCAAAATTGCTAAATCAATATATGTTTCATCAAACGTGTGTTTACATGAATGCACTCTAACTAGGGCCTTGGCTAATTGATCAAGACCGCTCATAGTGTGTGTCGTGAGTCATTGTATGGGACACACATGTGACATGATGATGACCATTCATGATGTGTGGCCCATCTTTTATTGGATACACATGTGACTTGAGAGACATCATTGCCCTACTATTGATCCAAACAATCACCATACACAATGTCACAACACTCAAAAACCATATTGTAAGAACATTGTAAGATTTATAATGTCATTCTCTACTTTAATAAGGACAAAGGTTATTCTTATAAATCTTATAAAAGTAAAGATTGTATGATGATATTACAAGTTAAGTCATTATCATACACATGCCCAAAAAAGATAGATAAAAATTCTGATCATGCAATGTTTCAAGATTTTATGCTTCAGATTTTCTAGTATCGAAGTGTCTTAATCTAGGAAGCACGAGGCAAGTTGCATGTGTCATGTGCCTTACATATCAACTGTTTGGTTATGTTGTTTAAGAAACAATTCCTAGTGTGACATCAATGTCAACAAATCCAATAATTTTCATTAGTTGTAAGAAAAACAATTGGGTAAATATAATTACTTTAGAACTTTACTGATAAATTTACAATGTGTTATACTATATTATTTAGAAAAACCGACAGTTTTTATTGTAGAGAACAAGTATTGATGTATGAATCAACCCCACATGAATATGACCAACTCAGTATGAGTACTTTCTATCTCTTGATCAGTGGCGGACCAAAAAATTATTTTTCTGGGGGTGCGAACGAATGGTTCAATCAAAATTTTCAATGGGTGCAATCGAGATTTTTACCTTGAAAATACAATAATATTTTTTTTAAAGGGGGGGGGGGGGGGGGGGCGCCTGCCCTTGCTCTTGATGCATCGAAGTCACATTTCAAATATTTGAATTTTTGCATCACTATATTTGTACAAAAACAAAAGGTTTCATTTACAATTATTTGTAACATGTTAAATTAATCATATTTAGAATAACTTTTCAATATAGAATGATTAAGTTGATGTAGAAACATAACCACCTCAGGTGTTAGGTTGTCTAGTGTCTACTGTTTGTGGGTGATAAGAAATTTAAGCAGCTCATTTGCTTCAAAACAAATTAACATAATAATTCCATGTCTCATCAAATTTGGAATAACTTTTGTGTATATAAAGTTGCTAGAAATTTAGACATCCTACTTATCTTAAAAAAAGCATGAAAACCGGATTTTAGTGAACAAGAATAAACCTGTAGTTATCCGTTCCTCTCTTTGCTAGACGATCACTTTTGGAGACATGATCGACCGACCAGTTGAACTGGTATAATGGTGGATCTTCCAGTTCAGCTTTTGGTTCGGTCTTCAAAATATCGAGAAATGTTGATAAAAAAATTATAACTATACCAATAAACATGTCACTCGCAACGTTGTTTTATACAACAAACTTTTAATCTAAAAGCCTTGTTTAATGTCACTTTTATAAATTATAAGATGTGATTTATACAAAAATAAAATCTCAATTAATACACAAAATAACTTATAAACCTAGTAGTTTTGAAACTTCTAATCTAGAATCCTTGTTTAATGTAATAATGCCACCTTTATAAATCATTAGATGTGATTTATACAATAATAAAATCGATTAATGCGAAAAGAAAACTTAAAAACTTGTAGTTTTGCCTTCTTCTTTTCATCTTTCTTACATGTTAAATTACAAATCAAAAGTTAGTAACTATGATAGTGTATAAATAATATCTTTTACCAATCATATATATTTTAAACATCAACTAGTATTAAGGGCCCCCGCGTTGCGGGGGCGCCGAGGAGGGGGGATACACCGTGCCAAGTAGCACTGATGCTACACAACTACCAGCGATCAACAACACCAGAAAAAGCTCGTTAAAATAAAATAAACAAAAAGAAAAAATAACACCGAACGAAAAGCATACGTAAAATCGTTGAGCCACGTATGCCAGTCGCGACATGTTAATGCGAAGAGATAAGACTGAAATGTAAAAATAGAAAAGAATAACTAAGTTGATCTAATACCACGCGTGTTGCGACGAATCAGTCAAACAGGGAAAAATAGACGCATTGTGAGGATCCTGTCAAACAGAAAAAAATAGTCGGAAAAACTTTGAAACCCACACGTACGTTACGGCGTGTTTACTCGGAAAAGTATAACAAAACGTAAAACGAAAAAATTGGAAAAGATGAAAAATACATGGATCAAAGTTGAAAATAAAAAATGTGTTTGGGTTAAATTGCAAGAGATGAAAACTTTTGGGTTAAAAATAAAAAAAAAAACAAAAAGTTTAAAATGCAAAAAGTAAAACCTTTGGGTTACAAATGAAAAATCAACAATTTTTTTTGAAAGACTCCCCATGCTTAAGGTACAAGCCTTAATGCACAAACATTTTGTTAATTTATAATATGGTAATAGGATCTGTTATTGACGTCCTGCTTGCGGTATGCGCATATAATGTATATATGTGTGGGCGCTTGGGAGGTAAAAGTGAAAGTGCACTAATTTTAACGTTATTTTACTAATTTCGTGAAAATAACGTTAAAAGAGGGGGATGGTTAATCATGCATCATGTGGTGGCGTTGATAGCCGAAAGACAAGGGGTACATGCACTAATCCGCAGTTGTCTCAATTGCTGAGTGTTATGTGCCTTATGTCTAAGGCTTGATGCAAAACTACTATCGAGCCGGGGGTCTCACTGGAGGCAGCCTCTCTATTCCTATGGGGTAGAGGTAAGGCTGTCTACATCTTACCCTCCTCCTCAGACTATACCTTAGCTTTGCTATTGGTAGGATTTATTGAGTATGATGATGATGATCAATAGGATCTGTTATTAAATAATATCTAAAAAAAATTTAAATGAGTAAATGCAAGCGTGTGCATATTGCACACACAAATTATAATTGCTTACTCCAGTACCTTCCCATAAAGCTTTAACCACCATTTGTTATATATGCTGTCCATAACTAGATCATACACACACACTGTGTCTGAATGAAATAATTTCATTTCACAATCTTTTCTTGCAGACCCATAAAAGAAAAACACTTTCCTACAATACCCATAAATTATATTTCATTTTCTTGAAAAAAAGTTTAGATTTTTATTTCCAAAATGGTGGTCAAGAAGCCAAGAATAGTGATCATTGGAGCAGGAATAGCAGGGTTAACAGCTGCAAACAGGCTTCATAAATCTATGGGATCAAAAGGTGGAATTGATCTTTGTGTTGTTGAAGGTGGGAATAGAATTGGAGGGAGGATTAAGACTTCAGAGTTTGGTGGTGATCGAGTCGAAATGGGAGCTACTTGGATCCATGGAATTGGCGGTAGCCCGGTTTATAAGATAGCTTTGGAATCTAACTCCATTGAATCAGATAAACCATGGGAGTGTATGGATGGGATTCTTGATGATCCAATCACCATTGCTGAACATGGGTATGTGTTACATCCATCTTTAGTTGATCCTGTGTTGAAACTGTTTGAGAATCTTATGGAGTTTGTTCAAGGGAAAAGGAAAACATGTTGGAATTGGAATGGGAATAGGAGTGTTGGTGCTTTCCTTAGACAAGGTCTTGAAGAGTATTGGCAAATGGAATCAAGAAACAGGAATGGGAATGGGAATGGGGATGGGAATTGGAATAGGAAGTTGTTAGAAGAAGGTATTTTTGCAATACAAGAAAACAATCAAAGGACTCATACAGGTGCTGATGATTTGTTTGATCTAAATTATGATGCAGAGTGTGAGTATACTGTGTGTCCTGGTGAAGAACTCACCATTGGTAAAGGCTACTCTAGTGTTATAGAATCATTAGCATCTATTTTACCATGTGGGGTCATTCAATTAGGGAAAAAAGTTTGTAAAATTGAGTGGCATCCTAAATCTGAAACTGAAGTTGGAATAGTAGAAAATGGTTATGATGATGATGGTAGAAAACCAGTGAAGGTACACTTTCTTGATGGTACTACTTTATCAGCTGATCATGTGATTGTCACAGTTCCATTAGGTGTACTCAAAGCTGGAATCCGCGATTCCAACGATTCGAATGATTCGGGTATGCTTAAATTTAGTCCACCACTTCCGGATTACAAGGTTGGAGCCATTTCAAGACTCGGGTATGGTGTTGTCAACAAGCTTTTCATGCAACTAAGTCCTGATTTATCCGGTTTCGATCAATTCCCAAATCTACAATTGGTATTCCATAAAAGTGATTCCGAAGGTAGGAACCCGAAAATCCCATGGTGGATGAGGAAAACGGCTTCGGTGGCACCAATATATAAAAAGTCAAGAGTGTTATTAGCTTGGTTTGCGGGTGAAGAAGCGCTTAAGCTAGAAACAATGTCGGATGATGTGATTCTTGATGAAGTCTCCACAACTTTATCAAGTTTTTTGTCGAATGCGTCGGATTCCCATGAACAATGTAATGGGAATGTGATCAAGAACTCATCAAAAGTGAATCTTGTTAAGGTTTTAAAGAGTAAATGGGCGAGTGATCCTTTGTTTTTGGGTTCATATAGTTATGTCGCGGTTGGGTCAAGTGGTTGTGACATAGACACATTGGCTGAGCCATTGAACACAAGTGGTTCACACCCACTTCAAATCCTTTTTGCAGGAGAAGCAACACATAGAACTCATTACTCTACAACTCATGGTGCTTATTTTAGTGGGATTAGAGAAGCCAATAGGCTTCTTGAACATTATCAATGTATGGATTAGATTTATGATACTATGGAGGAGGGTTATTTTTGTAATTTTATTATTATTATTTCTTAAATTACTCTCTTTTTCTTAATATAACAACCTTCTTTTCTAATTATTATGCTTGTAATTATCTTTAATCAAATCCCTTTTCCCAAAAGCTAAATTCCTGCCATGCTAACATGTACATCAAGCAACAACAGTTTTCCACAACTAGATGTTTTGTAGATTGATGAAATATTGTAAACATGGGTAGGGTATATTTGTCATTCCAATAAGTTATGTCCGAATCGCTTGGTTTTATTATTTTATTAATGTTTTTCATTTATGAGTAGTTCATTCAAAGAAAACAAAAAAAAAAAAAAAAAAAGAAATCATAATAATATTTTCTTACACAGTTATACATATGTATACCAAAATATAGCAATAAGATCTGTGAAATACTTTTATGAAGAGAAAGAACATCGGATACACGAAAACTCGATATGAAAAAGTATATATGCGATAAAAATGGTGCGTACGTATAGATACAAATAATAAACAGCGTTATTGGAAGAGCTTGGAGAATGTGTGATGTATGAACCATGATAAGAATGCTGCTTCCAGGGAACCCTCAAGCTCTAAAATCATATTTAGGAATAAAAAGTATATTAGAAACATGTGTTTCTCATTGAATATAAATCATTTATGAAATAATAAAATACATAAAATTCTTTACGGCCAAAGAATACTATACAAGCCGGCCATCCGGGCAAACCCACTGGCGAAAGGCTACCCACGCTCTGCAAACGCAGACACCGTTGGTGACCAGACCCGCCCACCCCTTCAGAGAAAACTCACTGCTCGAAAACCTAATATGGTAAAACGTCTAGACTATCTGAAACAAATTGAACTCCAACATAACCTCCACATTAGGCTATAGGGTGTGGTCATGACCCTCATGACCATCATGACCCTCCATGTTAGTGCCATGTAACTAATCTTTAATCCACCATCCAAAACCACTACTCTATGGGTATGGTCATGACCGAAACCATTAGCCCCTTATTTATTATCTTAGTCTAAACAAAAAGGAAATGATTTGTTGAAAAATGGAAAGGAGGACCATGGTTGCCATGGTTTAATCCATGCAAACCATGGTGGATCAATCAAGGGGGTGGTGTAGCCTTCCATTCATGTTCCTAGGTGGCAAATCATGTCCCAACCATGATCCCCACACCCTATAGCCTTAGAACGTCATGGATTATTGGATTGGCAAGTAATTTCATATCTGAGTTAGATTTTGTGCTAGGATTTTAGTTATTTAAAAAATAGATCAATAAAAGGAAAGTTGATATATTATTCGTAAACGACAAAGATACGACGAGTTAAATCAATGGTAAGATGCCGTTCCTATGTAGGGAAGGCCCACAAGTAGTACATACATTGTCGCAGTAAGAAATCAGCCAGATGTTGATGACCAATAAGATGAATGATCTGATATTTGTTTTGACAGAATGTCCTTAATAATGAAGACAACCACAAATGTTTTTAGCCATCCGATCCTTAGTAGTGTGGGACCCACTTCGCTTCGATAGGTTCCATGCAACATGGAATAAATACTTGTAGATGATACAATCAATGTTGTTCTCCCAAATATACCCTTACACAACTTACCCCACAAATGAAATGAAATGAAAGGGAAATAAATTTTGCTAAAAAGTAACAAAAATTAAACTTTTTTTTATGTGATTCTTATATGAGTTAATAGCCAAAATGGTCCCTGAGGTTTGCTCACTTTTGCCACTTTAGTCTAAAATCCAAAATTTTTAAATCTGGGTACTTGAGGTTTGCATTTTGTTGCCATTTTGGTCCAAAAACGAAATCATGTCAGATTTTCAAAAAAGAACCTGCTATTTTGCCTTTATGCTCTGGGGTATTTTAGTCATTCTGCCTCTCTCTCTTGAATAAAAACCCCTCTGCCATAGAACATAGATCATTCAAGTCTCTCTCTCTCAGTTTACTCTATAATATATATATAACTCTCTCTCTCTCACTAAACACAGATCATTCAAGTCTCTCTCAGTTCTCTCTCTCTCCCTACACAGATCTGTCGCCCCACAGAACCACCTGTTCTTATCACCAGCTTCAAGTTCAGCAAACCAAACTAACTAATACAACAAAACACAGGGGTTGTTGAAATATAAAGAGAATCACCGGCCATGAAGATGAATCTCGACTTAAAACCCCCGATTTCTTCTTATCCGTCTGTTTCAACCCCTCAGCAACACTCGCCGGTCAAATTTTTGAAACAGGGGAAGCCATAGCTCCGGCGAGAAGCTGCGAAAACGACCGACAATCAACATTTGGGTATTGATCAGAGAAGTAATTCGAAACAAGAGTCATGGGTGCGGACTAAACCCTGACATTTGTCCGCTGGTGAACAGGGGTTCGAACAATGATTGCGATGGCAGAGCAATCGGTGAAACGGGAACTCACCGTTGCGGAGGCGGCGGCGGTGATTCGGCTGAGCCGCCGTTGGTCTCCGCCATGTGGGTTTTTGTTTAATTGCAGATTGATGATGATTGTGGTGGTGTCAGATTAGTTCTCTCTCTAGAAATTGGGGGATTTTGGGTGAACTTGTGGATTAGTTGTTCCAATTTGGGATTTAAAGTATGGATACTGACAAAGGGAGTGATTGATATTGGGTAATTAGAGAGAGATGATGGCAGTGGTGGACGGCGGTGGCGGTGGTGTTCGAGAGAGAGATGATGGCAGTGGGATGGTGGTGTTGGCGGCAGTGGGATGGTGATGGTGGGGATGATGCGGTGGTGGGGGTGGTGGTGGTAGTTTAGAGAAGAGAGAGAGAGAGAGAGAAGAGAGAGAAGAGAGAGAGGCAGAGGGGTGTAAATTCTGACCTGATTTCGTTTAAGAGAGAGAGGCAGTTCCTATGGCAGAGGGGTTTTTATTCTAGAGAGAGAGACAGAATGACTAAAATACCCCTGAGCATAAAGACAAAATAACAGGTTCTTTTTTGAAAATTTGACCTGATTTCGTTTTTGGACCAAAATGGCAACAAAATGCAAACCTTAGGGACCCACATTTAAAAATTTTGGATTTTGGACTAAAGTGGCAAAAGTGAGCAAACCTCAGGGACCATTTTGGCTATTAACTCTTCTTATATAGTTAAGGAATATATTTCAATTATAATTATCATATAAATGATTACCAGTTCCAAATCTTGCCACTAACGAATCCTTTTGAAGAAACACCAAGTTTAAATCCTACGGATTTATTCTTGTGAAATGGTATCGCCAAATAAAGGTGAATCCTTAATCTTTCCTCGATGATGATCCGATTGTTATCTGCGAAACAAATCACTGTGAGACTTGTTACACGGAGGAGAGGTTGGGGGTTCTCCTTGTAACCACAATCCGGTGTGAGAATAAGTATCACTTAAGAAGAATAAACGAATGTGTGTGTTAACGGTAAGAGAGTGAGAGAGCCGATGATCCAAACCTGGAGGTAAAGGTCTCTATTTATAGCGGAAGGGTAAGGAAGGATATAATGGGCTGATGGGCCTTTACAACTGTCATCTTTGAGGAATATCCATTTGGTCTCCTCTGGCGGGACATCAACGTTTGCAGGGTTAGGGCTGACATGGTGCGACTCTGTTGGTTCCACCTCAGCGTATCCTTATACCTTTGGTTCGGCCTATCGTCAGCCTTTATGGAGATCGTGGGGTAGTGTCTGGGGACCTGTGAGTGGTGCCAGGTGGTGTCCTTTTGTACGAGTTATCCCCTTTACTATTTCTCCATCATGATGAGTGCCAGGGCAGACCCTGCTGGGACCTGTTTGGTCTCATGAATCTGGCTATAGCCTATCTCGAAGGAATGTGGCCTCGAGTACGTGTAGTCGCACGCGTCTTTTGGGACCATACCCCTTTAAGTTCCCCCAGTCCAGTGTTGCTTCCATGCGATGGTGTCGAATGGGTGGAGCTCTGGATTAAGTGAATGGGAAAGTGATGTTGTTGCTCTCTTTGTGGAAAGTGGTGTCCTAGCTTGAGCCAAATCGGCGTACGCGTATCAGGCAAGGATTGGCGTGCAGAATTGAGCCAAACTGGCGTATGCGTACCCTCAAGGAATGACATACATGTTATTAATTTAAATTAAATATAATGAATGTTTTTTCAAACCTAAATCATATATCAATCTGTCTCAAACTTCTCCAACCTCCCTCTCTTCCTATCGTTGCGTAAGAATTAGGTAGTTTGTGGTTATAGATGGTGGAGATGGAAACAATGATAATGAGGGTTGAAATTGTGATTGGAGTAAATAGAATTTGTGGAGATGATAAAGTAGGGGAGGGAGAGAGAAAGTGTGTCAAAAAGGTAACTGTGGTTATTGTAGATGGTGGTATGTGACTTGCGACAGTTTTTAATTTGGTTGAGGAGCACATTGTTAGGGGTGGGGTTGAGTAGCAACTATTTGCAAACGATTGTTTTTAAGGTAGTGGAAATGACAATAATGCCCTAATGAACGATGCATGCGAGGAGCCTTAAGGTCCACTTAAATGTCTATCATATTAACTAACCATTTATGCAACAAATTTGGAAAAATAGAGGCCATTCACTCAAGTTTTCAAACTAAATTTATTTTCAAGATCGTGTAACCCACTAGTATGATAATTAGTTTAAATAAACACACAATCCTTGCAACTCCCTTTTAGACATATCCAAACAAAATTTTGGAAACCCTAGCATTTTAGTTCAAAGAAATATAGATGCCTTTATTACTTAGTTGAGTACATAATGGACACATTAAATTCCTTTTTATAGCCTTATATTAATTGAATTTAGAATAATCCGACGCATTAGGTCAAATTGGCTAAATTAGAACTTATTGATTGTTGCTTGTAAATTAATCATCATGTTTAGGTTATTTGATATTTAGTCCCAATTGTTATGTAAATTGTCTTGGCATACCTACTAATTGGGTCACTAAATAAGTTAATAATTTGGTTCACTTAAATCGCCACAAGAAGTTGATTGAGATCCATATATCTCATACCTAAAAGTTAAATTGTTAGCATAATAAAGAAGATTAGTTTAATTGTGGGTTTTGACTCGTTAGCTAGTAAGCTCCTAGCCTGAATATATAATTGGTATTATTCTTTCATTATTCTTTATACTTGTCTAATGCAATAAACCCTATGTAACACCCCGAAAACGGGTTTGGTAATCAAACCACCTTAATATTAATGAACGGGTAAAATATCATTAGTGGTAAAAATTAACCCGGTAAATATTAGGATTTAAATAATTAAACCTAATATTAAATAAACGTGAATAAAAGCTTTTAAGGAAGTAAAGTTTATAAGAGGCCCGAGTTAACGGGACATAAAATAAACTGAGTCATAATTTCCCCGAACCCACTAAGATAACTAGGAATACCAAACCTAGTTAATAAGTGAGAATATTGTTAAAAATAATTAGATTGTGATCTAATTAATAACTAACCAAACATGAGGGACCAAAGTAGTATAACTTGAAAATGGTTTTATAAACTTAAAAACATCACACAACACACACAAGAGTGTGTGTGTGCGTGCGTGAAAATGGCCAGGAGACAAGCTCCATTGGAGCTAACCCTAAACTCAACAAAACCTTCAAATTGGAAGATCAACCGAAGGCCAAATTCGGAATTGAATACATATAAACGAACACCAAGTCAAGGGGATCGTAAGGTATGTCGAATTTCTAACATTCATGAAGTTGTGAAAATTAGTTAACTTTGCATGATGCGATCTATGCATAAATCATAGAGGCTATGGCCGAATTAATGAAGTGTGATTGCTTAGGAACAAACCCTAAGTATAAATTTGAAGTAAAATTTGCTATGGTTCGAATAATTTGAGGATTTACCAACACTTAGACAAGTGGGTATTGATTATGTAGTGAAGATGATGATAAGTTTGTGTTTAAAATCATCATAGTTGATAGTAGAAACAAGGTACTTGAACAAATTACATGATTAGGTATTTGTTCATACATGATTGAAAGGGGTTTTTAAAATATGATGATGTTAGTGTTAAACTTGTGATTAGAATCATCATGTTAGTTAGTAAAGACAATGTACTTGAACAAATTAGGTGTTTGAGTACGTGAATCATAATTACCATGAATTGGGTTTAGTATAAAAAGGATGGAAATGATGATAAATTCATGTTAAAAATGATGTTTGATATCATCATGTGTTAAGAAAGATTAATTCGATGGATTATGGTTATAAAAACTTGGTTAATAAAGCGGATAAACGGTAGCCTAAGAATGATGCTACCGGGTAATTGACCAAGTAATAAAACGAGTAGTTGAATTACATTGTGTACCTACTTTCTTCAATAGGCACTTTGACTTTTAAAAAGTCAAAATGACCAAAGATATGATCAAATGATAAATTCGACATAAAACCCGTAGGATGGAATAGTCGTAAATGATTATGACTAATCTAACCATCTCGCGAATTATGATGATAGTTTGACGCTTGACGAGCTAGGTGAAAGCTTGGGAAGAAAACGGATCAAACGAATCAAGAATGAAGAAAAATCATGATCCGGGTGCAAGGTAAGTATATCTTACACTACTCTTGAATTATAGAATATTCTCTCATCGTATTAACTACGAATAAGATAAGTTAACAATCGTGATATAATGTTCCGACGTGTAGTCGTACGGAACAAGATAACCGAAGATGATAATAAACCATGTTTAATGGTTAAAAAGGACTAATATGGTTACTTAGTCAAGCAATGATTAATAAATATGGAATTCTTGATGGATACCTTATATCTTAAACCAAAACAAACGATAAGGGTAAAACGGTAATTTTGGTCATACGTTGACCGTAACCGTTAGTTTTTGAAAGACACTTATGAAGTAAGTCATAATAGGCCAAAAGTTTTAAGAAATGAATTATAAGTAAAATGACCACACGGTGTAAACCGGAGCGAGTCATATAGACGAGATGGTAATAAATGTCACCTCACCAATACAATCGGTCACCTAGACCAAACGGGTCAAAAGGTCAAGATACCACCTTTTGACAACATCGACTAATGACTACCGTCGAGTTATATGATTTCAGGAGTAAATATCGAATGGATATTAGCATCGCCATGACTTAGCGGAAATTAAAGCAAGATATTAAACGAATCAATATATTGATCCGAGCCAGGTATGTGTAATAGAATAAACACTCAATTAGAACATATGGTTCAATGGGTGTTAAACGAAGTCTAAGATAGACAATGGGTTACTTTAATGAGTAAAACGAATGTTTTAAATGATGGTCGTCGTGTTTTGGAAAGCACAATGACTTTTCAAACAAGATCATAATTAGAACGAAGGATTTTGGGTCAAACATGCTTTCAAAAGACTTCATCGTAAATGAAAGGCAAAAAAGGGACCAAAACGCCCTTGCAAGCTAAATTGAGCTAACGACCTTTAAAGGTTGTTTGGAAACGAGTTTTATGATAAAATGAATACTTAGAATAAGTATAAGAAGCGAAAGATGTAAATCTTTGGTCAAATGACTCTATGTGAGCCTTTGCTGTAAAATAACAATCCGGGGAGTAAGACTCAGATTATATAGATCGCCACATTAAATCCACCACAAATATAGTTGTGGTGGAAGATCATTTGATAAGAAATGTGGAAATATGAATCTAGAAACGAATGAAAGCAATTCGTGCATAAAATATGCTTAAATACCCTTAACGGGTCAAAATAAGCATATGTGCGAAAATGGGTTTAAGAAGGTATGTAAACCCGTGATTTGAACCTAATATGTTAGACAATAATGAATTTAATAGGTTCATGAGAAATATGGGTCAAACAAACTGATTTGTTTAATAAATACATGAACGGGTCAAAAATTTAGTGATTTTATTTTAAGCCGAAAGCTTAAAAGTCTAAAATTTTGTTAATCCAGATGTCGGTTTTTAACTCCATGTGATGGAGAATTAAATACGATCACGTAGGAAAAAGAATCGTGTAAATCGGATCAATAACGAAAGAGTTATGCTTGTTTTTGTAAAATCAAACTTAGCTGGGCGAATATGCAGCACCAGCATCAACTTTCTGTCAAAATAGGACCGTGGCGTCGCGCTACGGCCAGAGCCTTTTGCCGTCGCGCGCGGCGACGGTCTAAAATGTTGAAAATTTCGTTTTTTTGTTTAATTCGATTATTTGACCCAATTATCTTGTTGTACTTGTTATTTAACTATCAAAACTGACTTCTAAGTTGGTTTTGATCATAGGTGAATGTCGAGAGTCCCGGATGAAGATCAAGCGGCGAGCAAGAACCGAACACACATTAAATGAAGCTTCCGCGTCAAATCTTGAGTTGTTTTGCTAAAAGTGAATTATGTAAACACTTATAAATATGTTTTAGAAATATTGTAAACATATGGGAATGTTGGATGACTAGTTTTTGTAAAGTCACATTTTAGCTTTAAAATGTGTATCTTATTATTAAAATCTTGATTTATAAGACGGGCGTTACAAGTTGGTAATCAGAGCCCAAGGTTAAAAGAATAAAGTGTTCGGTTCGAGGCTTGATCGCAAATCCGGTAAGTACATGTATGTTAATGATTTAGAATGCTAAAGTGTTGTAAACAACACATAGGGTTATCGTGTAATACATGTTAGCCCAATTAAAATGATTGATATAGTTGACGAAATTACGCGCGTTGACGCGTATAGTAGAAAAAGCCTTGTATTATAATACGGGCAATTATTGAAGTTGATATTATTAACTCTTGTAAATGTTTTAGCTGAAGGACACTCGCATCTAAAGATAGCGGGAGTCTAACAAATTGCGGATTTGACGGAGGAATGGTCCAAAGTACGACAAGTAGAGCATGCTCACCAAGGACCTAAGTCGCGTGGCGATCGCGAACAAGGCTAATGGCAAGAGAAGTCCGTTAGGGCAAGCATCACCAGGTGCACATTTTAAATTTAATTGCACAGATAGTAATATGCAACAAATACGTAGAGATTGAAAGTTGCATATGTAGGTTGAAAACTTGGAAAAAACCCGAATAGAAAACCTATCCGGGATATTGTTTCCAAGAGAAACAAATAGAGGCATTACTTACATGGGGTGTAATGTGGAAATTATAAAAATGTCATGTATACCAGGCGTTGATCGCTTACTCTGGCCAAGTAAGTGGTGAGCACGTGGTACCATGAACTTTTTTATGATGGACATACTTACATCCGAAATAGTAAGGACAGGGTAAATGGGACAAATTAAAAGTACCCAAATGAATCAAATGAGCAAAATATTGGATAATAATGTAAACGCACAGTCGGGTGATGGAAGCGTATTACATTAGAATAATGAGCCCGAGTGAAGGGACAAAGATTAATGTAAAATGATTAAGATATGCATTGGGATGGAGTGTACTTACACTCGAACCCGGAGAATGCAAACATGTAAAATGATTAAGATATGCATTGGGAGGGAGTGTACTTACACTCGAACCCGGAGAATGCAAACATGTAAAATGATTTAGATATGCATTGGGAGGGGGTGGACTTACACTCGAACCCGGAGATTGCAAACATGTAAAATGATTAAGATATGCATTGGGAAGGAGTGTACTTACACTCGAACCCGGAGAATACAAACATGTAAAATGATTAAGATATGCATTGGGAGGGGGGTGTACTTACACTCGAACCCGGAGAATGCGAATACGTCTCTTAACGGGCCGTTTTTGTAAAACGTCAAACTTGAGGACAAAGTTGGAATATAAAAGTTAAACGAAGTCTTAATGCATACCGGAAGGGTTGCAATAATAATGAATTCGGTAAAACACCCGGTTGATGAGTAAGGAGTTAAACACATGTGTAGACCGAGAGACGGGAACTCGGATGGAAAGTTAAAAGACTCGGGTTTTGAGTCTTGACTAAAAGACGACAAGATGACGTAAATATAAATTTTGATAAATTATGTTCAACTATTTTAAAGTTGAACGGGTCGAACAAAGAATGAAGTTTGACATCCATAAATGATAAAATTTCACATGAATAAGTCAAACGGGTTGAATGTAATATAATGCCGGATGGCATGAGTAAGGGCAAGCTGGATAACTGTAGCATTAAATGAAAAAGGATAATGAGCCAGGTAATGGGACATAATCAAATACGAATATATGTAAACTGGATAACGGTGAGCATAAGATGAACCGACACATGAATGACGTGAGAAGTCATAAAGTCGGAAAATTTGTCCGAAATGACAACGGAAGTGGATAAATCCTTGGACGTCAATTCCTTGGAATTGACATGAGTTAAGAGAAGACGTGAAACTAAAATATAGTTTTAGTGAGAAATAACGTTTTAACAAATATGAATATTATGAGACGAAAGTGGAAATGGTTAATATCAATGAATGTGGGTCTTAACACCGTTGGGTGCGAGACGATACGTCCGAAAAGAAGAAGCATGATAAAGAAAAGTCGAATTAGACTTAAACGTGATGTGACACGCTCACAGACAAGAAAAGAAATATAGAGAATGATATAAAATACAGTCAAGTCGTAACGTGAGTTACGAGATGTGAAAATCAGAAAACAAGCAAAAGGCCAGGTTGGCAATAAGATATACCCGCATGACGGGGCATAAAGTGACGGCGACTAATCAGTCTAGCCGGTAAAACCTTTCAAAGTCAGATTAGTGTTACGACTTATACAAAGAACTTGTCGATATAAGATTAGCTTGAAGTAAGCGTGTTGAAAATAAATATAATAGAGTGATCAGATGACAACTCGGTCAAATAAGTGACCAAAATAAGAAATACAAAGTGAAAGTATCGGCCTACGAGGCCATACACATAAAAGGCGTATACGCTTTGAAACCGAAAGCACATTTCCATACTTCCCTAGTAAGAGTATTATGTGCGAGCAATACTCAAGTGATCACCGAAACTAAGGTTCGGATGATTTAAACTAATAAAGTACGTGAGAAAGGTTTCGAGGACGAAACCTCTTTAAGGGGGGTAGACTTGTAACACCCCGAAAACGGGTTTGGTAATCAAACCACCTTAATATTAATGAACGGGTAAAATACCGTTAGTGGTAAAAATTAACCCGGTAAATATTAGGATTTAAATAATTAAACCTAATATTAAATAAAACGTGAATAAAAGCTTTTAAGGAAGTAAAGTTTATAAGAGGCCCGAGTTAACGGGACTTAAAATAAACTTAGTCATAATTTCCCCGAATCCACTAAGATAACTAGGTCATAATAGGCCAAAAGTTTTAAGAAATGAATTATAAGTAAAATGACCACACGGTGTAAACCGGAGCGATTCATATAGACGAGATGGTAATAAATGTCACCTCACCAATACAATCGGTTACCTAGACCAAACGGGTCAAAAGGTCAAGATACCACCTTTTGACAACATCGACTAATGACTACCGTCGAGTTATATGATTTCAGGAGTAAATATCGAATGGATATTAGCATCGCCATGACTTAGCAGAAATTAAACGGATCAATATATTGATCCGAGCCAAGTATGTGTAATAGAATAAACACTCAATTAGAACGTATGGTTCAATGGGTGTTAAACGAAGTCTAAGATAGACAATGGGTTACTTTAATGAGTAAACCGAATGTTTTAAATAATGGTCGTCGTGTTTTGGAAAGCACAATGACTTTTCAAACAAGATCATAATTAGAACGAAAGATTTTGGGTCAAACATGCTTTCAAAAGACTTCATCGTAAATGAAAGGCAAAAAGGGACCAAAACGCCCTTGCAAGCTAAATTGAGCTAACGACCTTTAAAGGTTGTTTGGAAACGAGTTTTATGATAAAATGAATACTTAGAATAAGTATAAGAAGCGAAAGATGTAAATCTTTGGTCAAATGACTCTATGTGAGCCTTTGCCGTAAAATAACAATCCGGGGAGTAAGGCTCGGATTATATAGATCGCCACATTAAATCCACCACAAATATAGTTGTGGTGGAAGATCATTTGATAAGAAATGTGGAAATATGAATCTAGAAACGAATGAAAGCAATTTGTGCTTAAAATATGCTTAAATACCCTTAACGGGTCAAAATAAGCATATGAGCGAAAATGGGTTTAAGAAGGTATATAAACCCGTGATTTGAACCTAATATGTTAGACAATAATGAATATAATAGGTTCATGAGAAATAGGCGTCAAACAAACTGATTTGTTTAATAAATACATGAACGGGTAAAAAATTTAGTGATTTTATTTTAAGCCAAAAGCTTAAAAGTCTAAAATTTTGTTAATCCGGATGTCGGATTTTAACTCCATGAGATGGAGAATTAAATTACGATCACGCAGGAAAAAGAATCGTGTAAATAGGATCAATAACGAAAGAGTTATGCTCGTTTTCATAAAATCAAACTTAGCTGGGCGAATATGCAGCACCAGCATCAACTTTCTGTCAAAATAGGACCGTGGCGTCGCGCCACGGCCAGAGCCTTTTGCCGTCGCGCGCGGCGACGACATAAAATGTTGAAAATTTTGTTTTTTTTGTTTAATTCGATTATTTGACCCAATTATCTTGTTGTAGTTGTTATTTAACTATCAAAACTGACTTCTAAGTTGGTTTTGATCATAGGTGAATGTCGAGAGTCCCGGATGAAGATCAAGCGGCGAGCAAGAACCGAACACACGTTAAATGAAGCTTCCGCGTCAAATCTTGAGTTGTTTTGCTAAAAGTGAATTATGTAAACACTTATAAATATGTTTTTGAAATATTGTAAACTTATGGGAATGTTGGATGACTAGTTTTTGTAAAGTCACATTTTAGATTTAAAATGCGTATCTTATTATTAAAATCTTGATTTATAAGACGAGCTTTACACCCTAGCCACTTTTTCTCTGTACAAGTTTGTCTTTCAACACGGTATCAGACTTGATTCGATCCATGCTTGTTGAAGAATCTATTACAATCACCTATTTCAGGTATTTCCTTGTGTTTGATTAGTTCGTTATTTGCTTCCGTTGTTTCGTTTTTGGTTATCGTTGTTGTGCGAAACTACACTAAATTTAAGGTTTAAGTAGTTTTAGCGAAAAGTTAGTTTGAGATGAAAAGTTTTTTTGTTTTTGTTTTTTGAAATATGGCTGGAAGAGATGACGCTCTTAGTCGATTAGTACCCGACTAGATGGTAAAAACTATGCCTACTAGAGTTACGCGATGAAAATTTTTCTTGGTGGAAAAATATGTGGGGTTATGTCATGGGTGTTATGGGTAAGCCTATAGATAAGTCTAAGGCTGATGAGTATGCATTATTACTTGATAAATTTGATACTGATAATAAAGTTATCACTTGGATTAACAATTCAGTAAGTTAGTCAATTAGCGTTTCAACTAGCTAAATATGACACCACACAGGAAATTTGGGATCATTTGAAATGAATATATACCCAGTCTAACTTTTCAAAGCAATACTAGTTAGAATATAATATTTATGCTTTTTAATAGAACAATATGAGTATTACAGACTTCTATAGTGCTATGTTAAATTTATGAGATCAATTGACACTTACATAGTTTGTGAAACTGAAGGTGTTTACACATTATCTTGCGAGAACGGATGAGCAGTGTTTGGTATAGTTTTCTTGGCTTTACACTGTCATTTTGAAGGATTACGTGGATCAATCCTTCACCGGTCTCCTTTTCCAACAACTAATTCAGTTGTTCATGACCTAGTTGAAGATGAGAGTAATACAAAATTTTAGGTTAACAAGCGGTCTAAAGCAACTACCATCCCTGTTCTGATTTTTGTACCAACTGATCAACCTACAACACAATGATCCCCAACTTCAAATAAGTCTAGATGAGGTGCTAAAGTTGCTTTTGTCGAATGTGCGTTAAGCAGAGGGAAACTTAATTGGAAGTCTAAGTGATAGTTGTTACTTAAATGGGCAAAACAACAACAAAATCCCCTATAACAGAATAGACCAAGTGGATAGTTCTAGTCTCACTCATCTGATTCAACTTCATGGACTTCTTGTCCACCAAAAATTAGTGTTGTTGTTGCACTTTATGGGACGCATTTGGGTTCCATTTTTTGGCGGCATTCGAGATGTTATTTTTGATGAAGCACATAAGTCTAAGTACTCGATCCATCCGGGATCGGACAACATGTACCAAGACTTGAAAGAATACTATTGGTGGCCTAACCTCAAAAGTGACATCGCGGCTTATGTCGTAAAATGCTTGACGTGCGCAAAGGTTAAGGCCGAGTAAAAGTATTTTTGTTGTTTGTGAATAAGGCATGAAAGAGATCTTCTTATTGGTGGGGCAAGTGTCATCTGTAACAAAAAACATCTCTATTGGTAAGAGGTTTTAAAAACTAAATGAATTTTTGTGGATAATATAATATTTAACTAATTATGCAAAAAAGAGATAAAGAACCCATTTACGAATGCTAAAACTAAAAATACAATTGGTCATCTTATAACAAAAATAAATGAATTAACAAATAATGAATGTGTTAATAATTAGTACAAAGTGTCTAACCAATCAATCTACAAGAAAAAAAATTAGTGATTTGATGTCATATATAGCGTTGTTATTGCAAAGATGACTCATACTAGCTTGGTTAATAGTAGTTTTGGTGTGCTCAAAATCTAGGTCATTTTCTTGAGCCAAATCATATGCTCGCTATACTTTCTAATGAATTTATGTTTTTAGACCATTGTATCGACACTAGATCATTCTTGATCGTAAACGAGTTACCATTTATGAACATACTGTAAATTATAGAAAAAATGGTACTTTTTAATTATTTTTAATGACTTTATGTTTTTATACTAGGGTATCGACACTAGATCATTCTTGATCGTAAACGAATTACCGTTTATGAACATACTATAAATTATGAATGTATCATTTATATGGTAACTCTCCACATACATAACTCCTATAACTCCTATCTCTTTGATTTCTTTTGTATTAATTTATATGCCTATATATAGTGGCATTTGTATACGGTGTATATAGATCAATCAATAAGATTTACATTCCCCCATTCTCTTATTCTTCTCCTTATATTGCTAATAGGTTTAGTTGTTTCACAACACGTTATCAGCAAGAAAGTGCTCTCACCAAAACTTTAATCCCCTGCCATGGAATCATAACATTCAAAGTTAATACAAAAGATTATCATAGCATGTTCATTAGACTATCCCACACAAAGGCTGCTTAATGAAGATTCGGTTGATTGTTATTACATTAGAACATGCCCGATTTTGTTGGTAAGTTTTCAATTGAGATTTTACTTTAACCACTAGATTTGGCGTATTAGTTTGGATCCATATAGGCCCGTATGAATTTTATAGTTATGTGGTGTTTGATTGTCTTATGGGAGGTTCAGGTTTAATCCGTCACCAAAACTGATATACGCATCTTAATTTCCGAACTCTTATTTTAATAATATAGCCACATGACTGTTTTAAATTGAAAATAACAACAACAATAATAATAATAATTAATTTTGATATACATACATATTCTTTAGTGGTTTCTAATACTAGCTTATTAACGTTTTGGTGAAATTATTGTTACGATGATACTATATTGTAATGAATTAATGGGATTGTAAGAATTTTATATTCGGTTGAGGTTGGACAACATAATTATAAGCCATATCAATGTTTGTTTATTACTATACATGTTATTTTGTAAATTTTTATTAGTATTTGATTTGATCATTACTATATATGTTATTTTGTTTTAGTAATGCAAATAAGTGTTTAAGCATAATTTAGTGATGCAAATAAGTGTTTAATCATAAAAATATATAAATTGAATTATGTATGCATGTGTTTTATGGCTAGTGATTTTATTATGCTATTAATTAGTATGGTTAATGTGATTTTTTAAGATATTTTATTAAGTTACTGTTTTGACATACATAAAGTTTATATTCTTTGTTTTATTTTGAAAACAAGTATTTGTGGAATATATGGTGAATGTTGATGATAAACTAACCATCTAAATATTTGATATAATTAATTTGTTATGCAGTTATTTACTAAAAATATATGGTTCAGATTTAATTGTTATTTCTATTCATATATATTTTACTTGAATTGAATATAATAAATAAATTAAGTAGCTGTCGTTAGAAAATTGGTTTTAAGATTACTTTATGGCTTAGTAATTGGCTGGTACATAGAAAATTATTCTTAACCTATTTGTCTTGTTTGTACATCAATAGCACATGCCTTAAATGATAAGAATGATCAAACCATATAAACATATTCTAAGTCGAAATGAGCTTTTATTATACGTAAAGTGCATTATTTAAATTGTTGATTTATGAACCAACACTATTTTGTAACATGTGTTAACTGAATTGCATAATATTTCAATATCAACTAAATCAACTAAGATGTTGATAATTGTGCATGCTATTATCACATATTATTTGGTGTAAGTAATAGGTTTCTTTATTTCGTATTGAATATATTTTATAGATGTTTCTATTTTTTTATGTGAGAGCAACAAATATTTTATATAAGATATGCATTTGATTGGTTATGCCATGATAAGTTAATGCATAATTTATATATTTTGCTTGAATGTGATGACATATTATTATTTCATAAGGTTTTATTATAACCATATTTTATTTGATAACATGTTATAATGTTATATATTGCTTTATTTAACTTTATAGTATATGTCATCTATAAGCTATATATTGTATGTAGATATTATTGGATAAATTAAGCAAATGAAAACCCAAAATTTGTGGTTTATCAACTCTCATATATTATTATAAATATGTTCAGGTATGACATTCAAAGTGTGTCATACTCTCTGAAAGGTCGTCATATGTTGACCAATAAATCTTATACGAGTCGATCATGTAAGTTTTTCTCAAATTATACATTAATCAGAAAATAAGATTGTTTTCAAGGAAAAACAAGATAAAGTTTTCCATTGGTCACACCTGAGATATACTCTTGAAGTAGCAATATCAAATGAGAAGTTGGAAATGATTTCATATAATGAAAAGCTATGAAGCATTTTGTGGCTTTCCTTCATTCTTCAAAGTGAATGTGACTATATATTGATTATTGTGATCATGGACATAACTGAAAAATTGGTATGATGATCAAATTAATAATGAAATGGATTATAAAAAAAGTGTAATGATGGTCATGTTAATAACGAGATATACCACCAAAAGAGGCGAATAAAGAGAGTGATCATATGAGAATAAAGTGTTAAAAGTTTGAGTTGCTAATACGATGTTGTCTCGTATTTTATATGTTTAGTATACAAACAATGTGCACATAAAACATAGTGCAAGTAATACATATATGATCATATGCTCATAAAGTAGCAATATTGTTAAAGAATATTCAAGGTTATTACCAGAATAAAAGTTGTGTGGAGCTATCCATTCCCTAAAGTGAATGTAATGATATTGTTATGGGTCATTTTCTGAACATATATCCTGACTAATATTCTGCTTTTGATTGTTTATTTGTGATCAGGATACTGGGTCAGGATATTGGTAACATCCTGGTACGATATCCTGGTATTGACTGAATTAATCACGTGCAGATTAAGAGTTGCAAGTCTCCAACGTTCAAGAAGACTTCTTCCCCTCAAGACTCGGGCAAATCAGTTGGAATAGAGACGTTGATTCCGAAAGACCAGGACTGCAACGTTTACTTGGGAATATTCGGGGCATCTCGGTTTAATAGGAAAGTTAGTTGTTTTCGTTTAGCTATAAATAGTATGATCGGATCATATTAAGGCACTCACTTTTCATTCGCACACTTTACTCTCTAGTTACTAGCAATCACTACACATCAACACTTGTACTCAAATTACATTGTAACACCTAGACGATCGGCCTCATATCCTGCACTGTATCCTGATATTTGAAGCAATAGAAGAACAAGGCAGCTGCGATTGTCAGCTCCCGAGGTTTTGTGCCGGCAATCTAGATTGATTAAGGGCTTTCCTCGTATATCCGGTGTCACCCTTTACCTTTTTTGCTCATTGTTTGATCATAAATAAAGCTCTGTATCCTGAGCCGCATCCTCAAACTGTTTTTGCAAACAACTTAACTTGAACATTTTCGACACACCTTTTAAGCACACTACCTCACTTAACTAATTTGATCACTAAATTGCTTCGGTAATTTTTGACCAAAACAATTTGGCGCCCACCGTGGGGCAAGTGGTGCTGTTTTTACTAAAAACTTTTGCAAAATCGCTAATTGGTTTTCTATTTTCAAAACTTTTTGCTACACTATTTTTAATGGCCTCAAGATCAAACATGAGCTCTTCCACCATGTCTGCTACAACCTCTGCAACAATTGGTTCGGTGCTTCCACCACTTCCTCCGAGATCTCAAACTTCTTCCCAAGGGACTGAAATTCATGTGGCTCGGGATGTTATCCCCACTCGCAAAACCCAGTGATCTGGTCCTGTTCTAGCTTCTAATGAAGAAATTCTAAATTTGTTTGGTAGTGTACAGGAACAGATGAGGCAGCAGCAGGAAACTAATCAAATGCTGATGAGAGAGATACAACTCTTGAAATCCGGCTCGAGCAGGCCCGCTGAAGATACTGTCACTCCCTTGCAACCCAGGGCTTTGAACTTCAGTTCTGCAGTTTATACCGAGGATAACCGAGGAAATATTGTGCCTAGCCATTCCCAGAATCATACTCCTGAGATACCCTCATCAGTTAGAATGTCAACTGTGAGAAGCTCAGGATATGCTTCAGGATATGGCCAGAATCCTCAGAACGGTAATGTATCTAATAATAATAATAATAATAATAATAATAATAATACTCTTGCTACTAACGGTGTCGGATCTTTGCAGGATGTAGGTATGACGTCAGCACTGTCTAGGGAGCTTCAGAAGCTGAAGGACATGATATCCAGTGTACCTGGGGTGGTGCAGCCGATTCCCGAAGTATCTCAGGATAGCCATAGGATATCACGGTTTGCATATCCCATTTGTGATGCTGAAATCCCAAAAAGATTTCAAACCCCCAACATGAAACTCTATGACGGAACTACGGATCCTGAGGAGCATATCGCCCAGTATAGGGAAAGGATGGAAATTAATCCTATTCCCCTAGATCTCAAAGAAGCATGCTTGTGCAAGGTTTTCGGCTCCACCTTAACAGGATCAGCCTTGAAATGGCTGTTAAACGTTCCTCCTCACTCAATTACTTCTTTTGCCCATTTAGTTAATTTATTTAATAGTCAATTTTCCTACAGCCGAAGTTTTGAGAAACTAACCAGTGACCTTTACAGGATAACTCAAGGACCTCAGGAATCCTTGAGGGATTATGTGAATAAGTTTAGCCGGTAATCCTTAGATATCCCGCATCTTGATGTTGCAACAGTTGTGCAGGCTTTCAAGATGGGATTGCAGAAAGATTCCCAGTTTTACCAGGATCTTGTAATGAATCCCTGCAGGAATCTGGATGAAGCTCGTAACAGGGCATTGAGATACAGTCAGCTAGAGGATGACAAAAAGATGCAAGAAAGAATGAATTCGTCCACAACCTATGAGTCCACCAACAGAAAATCAGAATCCTCGTATAAGCCATATCGCTCAAAGCCATATGGCAGAAATGATAGCAAAAAAGTCAACGCTGTTGAAGATGAGGATCCTGAGGAGTATCCTGAGTTGTCTGAATATTGTTTTTCCATTAATATACCTGAATTAATGTATGCTATGCAGGGTTTAGGAGACAAAGCCAGGTGGCCTCGCAAAAATCAACAAAAAGCTGATTGGAAGGATAAGTCTAAATGGTGTGCCTTCCACGAGGATTTCAGACATATCACCGAGGATTGCATTGCTCTAAGGAAAGAAATAAGCTACCTGCTGAGCAAGGGATATCTAAAGGATCTGCTGGGAAAAAAGAAGAATAAAGGGCAGGATCCTGAATGAGCAGCATCACCCCCAGCAGATGCCAAAATAATTAACTTTATTTCAGGAGGGTCCGATATTTGCGGGACCTCATATTCCGCAGCCAAGAGACATGCAAAGGAAGCTAAGACAGAAAGAGGAGAAAAGCCAACCAGAATGACGACGCTCACAACTGACAAAGTGATCACTTTTGATAGTGATGACAGGGATATTGTTCAGGATCCTCACCATGACGCTTTAGTAATTACTTTGTACGTCGCTCACCATTTTGTGCGCAGGATACTGGTAGATAACGACAGTTCCATCAACATAATCCAGCTGGAGACGTTAAAAAGAATGAATGTATCCCCGATGGATATTACTTCGAAGTCCACCGTGCTCGTCGGGTTTAGTGCAGAAGCCAGGAATACCGTGGGGGAGATAAAATTACCAGTATATGTTGAAGGAGTCAATTCAATACAACGCTTTTGCGTCATGGACTCACTATCCTGCTATAACATTATATTGGGTAGGCGTTGGATCCATGATATGAAAGCTGTGCCATCGACTTATCATCAGTGTATTAAGATCCCTACACCTTGGGGAGTTGTCAAAGTGGATAGAGACCAGCAAGAAGCAAAGGAATGCTACTCATCATCCATGAAATCCTCTACCAAGCCCAATGCGGCATAGCAATTAAAGATGCGGGCCCAGGATATTCTGGAGGCATCTGAGCAGGATGTAAAGAAAATTATCCTGGATCAGGATAACCCGGATATCTCAGTGCTCATAGGAACCAATATCCCTCAGGATATTGAAAATCAATTGACTAACTTTTTGAAATGCAGGATGTCGACATTTGCATGGAAACATGAGGATATGACAGGCATTTCCAAGGACATTATAACACATAAGCTTGGTATTGACAGATCATTTAAACCAGTCCAACAAAAGAGAAGGAAATTTGCTCCGGAACGAAATATGATCATCCAAGAGGAAGTTGAAAGGCTACTAAAGAGCAAGATGATTAGGGAAGTGAAGTTTCCCAAATGGCTGGCTAATGTGGTTATGGTGCAAAAGAAAAATGGGAAATGGAGAGTATGTGTGGATTACACCGACTTGAATAAAGCTTGTCCCAAAGACCCGTTTCCTCTACCTCATATTGATTCAATGGTGGACGCTACCGTTGGCCACGAGATGTTAACCTTCATGGATGCCTCATCAAGATTTCAGCAAATCCAAATGGAACCCTCTGATCAGGAGGATACTGCTTTCATGACACCGACAGGTATTTATTGTTATACTGCTATGCCCTTTGGTTTGAAAAATGCAGGTGCAACATACCAGAGATTGGTGAACATGAAGTTTAAAGAAAAGCTGGGGGACACCATGGAGGCATACATCGACAATATGTTGGTAAAATCCAAAAAGGCTGAGGATCACCTCCAGGATATTAAGGGAGCATTTGACATCCTGGATCAGTATAACATGAAACTGAATCCTGCAAAGTGCCATTTTGGAATGGAGGCAGGAAAATTTCTAGGATATATGGTGACTAAAAGAGGGATAGAGGCAAGCCCGGAGCAGATTAAAGCTATCTTGGATATCAAATCTCCTTCAAATATGAAGGATGTTCAACGATTAACAGGCCGAGTAGCAGCATTGAACAGATTTATTTCGAGATCCTCGAAAAAATGCAAGGAATTTTATGATATTCTGAAGAAAAATAAGAAATTCGAGTGGGATGAAAAGCATGAAGCAGCCTTGCAGGATCTGAAGCAGTATCTTTCAACTGCACCCCTGTTGATGAAGCCTGAGGATGGTGAACCATTATCCCTGTATCTTGCAGTATCAGGAAATGCAGTAAGTGCTGTCTTTGTAAAGGATCATGAAGGTCAGCAGTATCCTGTTTACTATGTTAGTAAAAGTTTATTAGATGCTGAAACTACGTATTCTCACTTAGAGAAACTGATATTAGCCCTAGTTATGGCGTCAACCAAACTTAGACATTATTTTAAAACACATAGGATTCATGTTAAAACCAACTATCCTGTTAAAAATGTGCTTAGGAAGCCCGAAATGTCAGGTAGGATGGCTAAATGGTCAGTAAAATTAAGTGCCTTTGATCTAGTATATGAACCTAGAAGTGCCATAAAGTCTCAGGATTTAGCTGACTTTGTGGCTGATTTTAGTAGTGATATTCAAAATGAAGTAGACTTAGAAGTACAACAGCTAGGAGAGAACTTAGAATCCTGGACCTTATATACTGATGGTGCATCTAATGTAAGAGGTGTAGGTTTGGGTATACTACTAAAATCGCCACAGGGGGACATATTACCCCAGGCTATTAGATGTGAGTTTCCTGCCACTAATAATGAGGCAGAATACGAAGCTTTAATTGCAGGATTAGAATTGGCTAAAAGTATGAATATCAGGAGTTTGCAAGTATATGTTGATTCTTTGTTAATTACTAATCATTTTAATGGAACCTATGCAGTTAAAGGTGAGAAGTTAATCGAGTACCTCGAAATTCTCAAAAAACTAGCAGGATATTTTGATATTTTTACACTTGAACAGGTACCAAGAGAGGATAATGCTGAAGCTGATGCCTTGGAAAATCTAGGATCATCGGTCAGGATACCGGAAGGAACCCATATAACAATATTACACATCCTATATCCTGTGACGGATCGTCAGCATAAGGAAGTGGGATGTGTTCAGTATCCTGATGATGAGTATTCTGAGAAGGATCCTAAGTCTTGGATGGCTCCAATCATAAGATATCTCAAGGAAGGATACATCCCAAAGGATGAGAATCATAGGGCCTTTAGAATGAAGGTATCGCGATTCACTATTATAAATAATGTCTTGTATAAGAAATCTCTTGCAGGACCATATCTGAGGTGCTTAGAGGATCCCGAAACCAAGAAAGTGCTTCAGGATATACACGAAGGGGATTGTGGTAACCATACTGGGGGCAGGTCGTTATTCTCAAAGGTATTAAGAACAGGATATTATTGGCCAACCATGAGAAAAGATGCTACAGAATATCCTCGAAGATGCGATGCATGTCAAAGGCACAGTAATATATTACATCAGCTGGCCGAGCCACTTTGTCCTATAGCTTCCCCTTGGCCATTCATGAAGTGGGGAATGGATATAGTAGGAAAATTGCCAAAGGCTCCGGGAGGAAAGGTCTTCATGTTGGCAATGGCCGATTATTTTTCTAAGTGGGTCGAAGTTGAAGCATTCGTTCAAGTTAGAGATCAAGAAGTGGTATCTTTCATAAAAAGGAATATCCTGACTAGGTTCGGAGTACCAGCTGAAATTATTTGTGATAATGGGTCTTAGTTTATAAGTAAGAGAACAACTGACTTTTGTAAGAATTGGGGAATCAAGATGGTTACATCTACACCGGTGCATCCTCAAGCAAATGGACAAGCAGAATCTTCAAACAAGATAATTGTTAACAACCTGAAAAAGAGACTAGGAGCTAAAAAAGGGAGATGGGCAGAAGAACTACCCTTTGTTTTGTGGGCTGATAGAACGACGGTGAAAAATGCAACTGGCCAAACCCCGTTTTCCTTGGTATTTGGAGCAGAAGCGGTGATCCCGACAGAAATGGTAATACCTTCGGCAAGATCCAACCTCCAGGATCCTGGGAAGAATCCTGAAGTCCTATGTGAGGAATTGGATACTGTTGATGAGACAAGAGACGCAGCAAGGCTAAGGATGGCGGCATATCAACAGAGGATATCTAAAGCATATAACAAGAATATAAGGACCAGAAGGTTCCAGGTCGGAGATTGGGTATTAAGAAAAGCTTTCCAGAATACTACTAATCCTGCTGATGGAAAGTTGGCCCCAAAATGGGAAGGACCCTATCTCTTTTATTAAAATTTTAATATTATTTATTGCTTTAACCCATTACTGACTTAAGCATCGGAGGGGTGTTAGCCAGGCTAACACCCACCTTAGCTTGCAGTTGTTTTGCAGTATATGTTTCGGGATGTAGATCCAGGATATACATTCAGGATACTTCGAAAGATCAGAGGATTGACCCCCTCTCTCACATTTAAGGGATACTGATCCCTTCACAGGTTTAAAGGTATTCACCTTTCTCTCGAATTGGGTTTAAACACCCCGCCTGGAGCGCAAGTTATCTAGGAATAGTTCAAGGTGGCGGGACCAGTTCATGTAAAAGTGGCTGACAATTTGTCACTCTTGGCTATATCCTGGATTCTCAAGGTATATGAGGATTGATCATCCTCTCTCACGGAAGGGTATTTTCATACTCTCTAAGGTTTAAAGGTTATCACCTTTCTAAGTCTTGGAGTTTATACACTCCCGCCTGTAGCGCATGAAAATTTGGGATTTTCCCCAGGACACCTATGAGATTTTCCCCAGGATACTAAGGATTTATCTCCAGTATGTTTTTGGGTTTTACCCCAAACTTGAAAATTTTCTAAGTGTTCGAAGACTTTATGCACAGGGGACATTCTTCCTAAGGCGATTGTGAAAAGCTCGAAGAATCAAATTCAACGCACTAAGTATTTCGGACTGGGGACATCTTAGATGAAGCCGTAGCCTTGGGACTGGGTTCCTTCTTGACTTGGACGTGGTCGGAGTAACTATCCATCTCCTCAAGATCGAAAACCTCGGGGATCTTGGCTGGTGCTGCATAAAGGGGGAATTCTAAATCCTTATTGCTCTTTCGTTATATTGCATTAATTAATTATATTACAAAATAACTCTTACCGGACATTTCAGATGATGAATATTGACTGGAACTTGGGATGTGTGTAGAAAAACTCCTATCACCTTCTGGTAGCTGGTAAATGGCTCTAATCCTTTTCTCAGATTCTGTGGTAGGGGGAGCTACTTCCTTAATGTAACACCACGTAAAAACGTGTCCAATTATGTATAGACACGTGTCCTAAACTCTAAAGGTGTGAAAGATTTAGTTTGAAGGACCAAAGTTGTCAAACAGTGAATCTATAAAACCACAGGGACTAAAATTGTCAACATGCCAAACTGGTGCCTCTGAATGACCATACACAATGAATATATTCTTAAACGAGTGATTGATTGGATATAAGAAGCCGTTTATAAAAATAATCGGAGGATTATTAAATTACAAGGGTTAAACGTGTCAACATGTCGATTCTGACATCTGGGTGACCTTTTAACAAAACCAAGGCTTCGAAATATTCAAATATACTCTTAAGAATAAGTGGTATGAATTTCACGTGGTTTCGAGATCGTTAAGCATGTTTTCCAAACTTTGGGCTATAAGTGTCAACTTGACGAAACTTGCTTTCATAGAGATAATTAACGAACCCGAGCCTAACGAAGTTTGTTTACACATCATTGGACTTCAACAAATTAACTACAAGGGCCTTGATTGCCAAAAATAAAGATAAAAAGGGTTTAAAAGCACCAGGGACTGAATCTGCCAACATCAAAACTTGTTTTACCCGTTCAGACAGGTCACGCGGCCCGCGTAAGCTCCCCCTATGGCTTACGCGGCCCGCCAGAGAGTGCCAGTATCAGAAAAATGTTGACAGGTGCGGGTTTTGCCTGTTCCACCGCCTTAGTCTAGTTTGTAACGACCTAGGGAGCTGTAAGTCGGTTTATTACAATATCTAGGACACCTGGGGTGATCCCAGGGCCTCCAATAACACCTGGAAATGATCTAGACTCATGGAATTTGCTATATAACGGAGCCTAGTATGGTGTTCATAAACACATTTGCAAACAATTCAATTGAAGGACTTGCTCTGGAGCTTCCATCAGTAAGAAGAGGATTATCAAGTGTAGAAAAGTTTGCTAGGACCTTTAGTAAGCCTCTAATTTCTTGTTTAGTTGTTTAATTTAGCTTAATTACTCTAAAGTCAAACTTATAGTAAATTTAGTTTGACTTTCGTTTTAATTACATATGGTTTAACCACTGATCAAATTGAAAGTGGTTATAGGACCACATTAGTGTAGGTGATTAACCCTTAAAAGGGCACCTCCTAATTATCTCGTTTGACTGGTCAATTGTCGGGTCAAAGTGTTTGACAAAAAGTCAAACTGGACAGAAATTACAAAAATGATTCTAATTAATAAAACAGAGGTTCTAAATTATATTTTAACATTCTAATGACTTAGTAATCAATATTAAAACATGTTTTATCAGTCCTAACCCGACAATTAATAGTCTAAGGTCAGTTTATAACCGAAAGTCGCAAAAGCTTGACTTTTGCTTTGACTTTCAGTTCTGACCCGTTCAAGCTTAATTCTCCCTTGCTTTAAGCTTCCATTAGGACCACATTACTTAGTAGTATAACCCTCTGGAGTTATATTGCATGGTGCCTAGTGGCTTGAATTATATGCACTTGATTGTAATTATGCTTAATAATGCCATAAACGCCCTTTTTACATACAACTGAGTTTTTTAACAAAGTGATTGGACTAAAACCTTTGCTACTGATATTTAGACATGTCCCGAAAATTTGACTTCAGTTTGTGGTCCAGAATAGGAGTTATGCTCAATAGCGTAATTAAGGAGCTTTTTATTATTTAAATGGCGTAATTAGTATGAAGCCTATCTAAAACCGGTTTTTGACACAAAACATCTTACCTATTGATGTAAAATAATATTTTGGGATTTTTAAAGATTTTTAATTATTTTTAGGCTGAGCATAACATAGGATTATAACTTGATTTCGGTAAATGTCGGTTTTACCCTTTTTATGCATAAAATGAGTTTTACATAACTTTTTAGTGCCAAACCTTTTGCTACTGATTTCATATGATAAATAAAGTATTTTGAACTTTATAAACTGATCAAAAACTCAGATTTCCTATTTTAACCCGAATACCCCTTTAAACCGACTTTTAAGCGTTTTAAGCACCTAGTATGGGTTAAAACTATTTTTAGCAAATAAAACTTATTACCCACTGATGTTTTAAGTTAATTTATATAATTAAATAGTTTGCCAAAGTTTTTAAACTCAGAAGTCTATTTTGACCTTTAAAGCCTATGTAAAATTACCAAAATGCCCATACGGGACATAGTTTGGTTACATAGGATAAATTTCACATATATAAAATACCCTACTGATATAACTTACAAAAATACATATTTTTACTGATTAAATCAGATCTGAAACTCAGTTGCACATTTAAACTCTTTTATGGGCATTAAAATTACCAAAATGCCCTTATGGGACTTATTTTGGTTTAAATTACTTTTTGGGCATATGTGTTAACATCTCACTGACGTATTGACATATTTTGAGCATAATAATGATTAAAACCTGTATATAATTTATTTGGAGACCCGTTACGCGTTCGGATCGGCTTATGTGACTAGTTTACATAAAATAGTCGAAACGGGTCAAACCTTATCATTAAATCATCAATTTCCAGAATGTGTTTAGTTTACCTGTATTATACAAGTATCCAAGCTTGTCGGGTCTAAACCACATTCTATTCCGGTCTTCGCTTAATCTAGCGTTTAGAACCGTAAGGTTTCTTTCTAGCTAGCCGGTCTAAGTCCTTGACTTAATTAAAGACCTGTTAGCATCCTAATAGGTTAATAAACCTTCTATACAGATTAAATAGCTTCCGGTAGAAGGTGCCTTCGAAAAGCTTTAGGATTTTTCTGCTAGCATCAGGTAAATACTTTTAACTTATTTTCCCTTATACGGGCTTGGGATATGGTATTATAATAATACCACTTGGTCGGGTATGAAATCATTTAATTAGATTGTGATTAATAAATTTACATAACCCGTTTTAATATGTCTTTTTTGATAACATAAACATTGTGGGTTAATACGACCATGTCCTGGATATCCTCGGCTCATTTCGTTTGAAAATGGCCACGACCTATGCACGGGGTGTAGGCATACACCTGACAGATGCAAATGCTAAAACATAAACCCACATGTTGGGGATAACTCCTCTGTGGGTTCTATAAGTGGTGAGTCGGTTAATCACGACCGGCTTCCAACCGGCCCCAATCGTAAGACAAACATGTAAATCTGTATACAAGATTATATTTAAATAATTGTCCCAAGTTATAAAAGTTTTGTGCCATGTGCACTTAAATCAATTTTCTTAAATGTTTTCAAAAGAGTCAGTTAATTGTGTTTACCAGTGTAAACTGACGTATTTTCTTAAAGACTGATTTGATAGGTACCTCTCGTAATAGGCTGGAGCTATAGGGTGTCATTAGAGGATCTTGCAAATCCATGAGATACCTGAAGTCTATTGTTTTTGTTTCTTGTTACATTTATGATCCTCCTGTGGATCTTATTACATTCCAGTCTGTATATTCATGAACTCGAACACTCAGACAGTATGGTTTGTAATAGTTTATTCACCAAGACTTCCGCTGTGCTATTATATTGTGTGTATTGACTATGATGATATCAACTACGTCATGATACTCCCCGCCGGGCCCACCGGTAATATGTGGAAATATCGGGGTGTGACAGGTTGGTATCAGAGCCAACATTGAGTGAATTAAACACTAACCTTTTGTGTTTAATCTCAATGACACAATAAGCACATTCCTTAGACTCTCGAGTCTAGGCAAATGACCTAGGAATTTACTCTTAACTTTCTTTTTTGTTTTAATATAGTTACTTGTCTTGACAGGTTATCTTGGAAGAATGCCACCTAGAGTAAGAGGAAAAGGCAAAGGACCCATGCGTGGAGGACCGTCTAGCAGCACGGGACCCTCCCACAGGCGTACACCATCCGACTCGCTTTCCGGCTCTGACTCCAAGGATAATTGGAGCCATCATTTTGAACCAGCAAGACATTCTGTCTCGCTGGGATCCTCACCGTCTGACTCTCCTTATTTTGGATTGCCCATCGAACCCCATCATTCCCCCCTTTCGCAAGGAACTCATCACTCAAACCAATCACGCCACTCTTTCCAATCTCATCCTTTTCATCATTTAGATTCCACTTACTCACCTGCATAATTTAATCCGAACACTTATGTTAACGACTTTTTGGGCTACAACCCTTTGGAACCTGAGGATCACTTTTCTCAGGAAATGGAGATGGATGACGACCCGGACCCGGATTTGCAAACAGGAACACCAGGCCACCCAATAAGTATCTCAAGCGGTTCCCCATTTCAGGGATCACCGTACCATGGGCCCGACTCATTTCAAGAGAGGATAGCTCAGTATGACTGGTTCTTTACACCATTATACCATAACTCTCCAGTTCAACCTCCCTTGGATGAACCACAGCTTCGAGCTGTTACCCCACCACCCTTGCCAGTTGAGGAACCACCTCAACAGCCTCCCGAGCCGCCAAGGCGGAGGAGAAATGCTAGAATGTCTGTACGTGGGGGACCACGGTTTGCATCTCCTCGTGGCTCAAGTTCGTATCCTCCTATCCCAGAAGACCCTCAGTTGGGTGGACCCTCACACACGGTGCCGGAAGTCAACCTTCCGCCGGTTTCACACACACCACTACAGCCACCGTTGGGTTTTGACAACCCGATCCCGACATACCCAGGATCATCTGGTTATAATCCGTCTGGATACCCATCTGACTATGGGACTCATGATCCGTATCTTACAGCTGCACAATACCATCATCTTTACCCTTCTTCTTACCCTCCAGTTTATCCAACTGGATACCCAGCGCAGGATTATCAATACCCGTCATACCAACAACCTCCTCCTGTTCAGCAACAACAAACTCAAGAGATCCTAGAGAGGTTAGACAGGGTTGAACATGAGGCTCATGAAACCAAGAAGAAGCACAATGGTTTTGTCAAGGGTCTTATGAACCTTCTCAAGGGCAAGAAGAAATAGGATGATGTAGGGTTGTTTTGTTGTCATGTAATAAAGTCCCTGCGAGGACGTTTATTTTGTTTTCATGTACCAAGTCCCTGCGTGGACTTATTTCTGTTTCAGTAGCCCCTGCGTGGGCAGTGTTTTCAGTAGCCCCTGCGTGGGCAGTTTATGAGGTTTTTCTCAAGTCCCTTTTCGGGCAACGTTGTAATCGTTTCGTAGTTTTAATGAAGTTATTTTGATTTTAAATATGTATTTTACTATATCATGCTACTTCATTTCAAATTTTATTTAATCCGCCTAAGAAACTCTTAGAGGTATAACCTAGCCAAAATATTAAATGGCTATGATGGTATAACCTTTTTAAGATAATGACTCTCTATTAACATCTGAAAACATGTTAACAATCCTGAATTGTGCGGTACGAGAAACCACACAATCTTCCTAATGTACTTGGATTTTTCCAAGCCACTATTTTTAGCCTATATGATCAATACGTATCACGGCTAGTAAACATCAATATGTTGTATACACCACAACATCCATTAGAGATGTATGCTTATAAGCAAAGGTGTAATAATGACAATGAAAGTTCTAATTATAAACTTTTTGTCAAAAAGGCGATGAACTTTGTTCGACCCTTAAAGAAAGCAACGATTATAATCGTCCTTGTGACAAGGCTTCGTGCCATCTAAATGTCCTTCGAGACGAGCCTTGATTAATATGAATATATCTTCATGACATTGACAGTGTGATTTATATTCCTCTGTCCAATAAAAATGTAAAGAATTATACCTCTTTGAATATTGTTATTTTTATGGTCTATATGGTTTAAATAATACCATGACCATCTAGTCATTAATGCGATGATCTAATGTGTAAATTAAATATATCATCTATGTTTGATATAGTATTCAGAAATGGCTGGCTCGGATGAAGCAAACAGTCATCCTACAGAAGGCAACAATACCAGGATTAATATCACTGGTGCCGAACTACAAGCAATGATCACCGCAGCAGTGTCTCAAGCGGTAGATGCTAAGTTTAAAGAGCCTAGTATTGTTAGGTCTCAAACTCATTCAAAATCCCATTCTCAACCCCATACTAATAAGAAAAGTGAGTCTCAGCACTCATTTAACCAGGGTAGTGAACCCAAGAGGCAGATAGTCCTCAAGCCGACTCCTAGGTACACCAAGGGTTGTACCTACAAGTACTTTGTCTCCTGTAAGCCTAGGGATTTTACTGGAGAAAAGGGAGCGATTGATTGTATGAAATGGTTAGATGAGATGGAGACTGTAATAGACATCAGCGGATGTGCTAAGGAGGATGTGGTTATGTTTGTATCATAATCCTTCAAGGGAGATGCCCTCACATGGTGGAAAGCTTTAGTGCAGTCTACAGGGAAGGTTCACTTGTATAATCTTTCTTGGGAGAAGTTTGTAGATCGTGTAAAGGACACTTACTGCCCTCAACACGAGGTTGAGAGGATTGAATCATATTTCCTCACCCTGGTAATGAAGGATCTGGATTGTAGATCCTATGTGACTAGCTTCAATTCAATGTCAAGGCTTGTGCCATATCTAGTCACTCCTGAACCCAAACGCATTGAGCGTTTCATCGGTGGTTTGGCCCCCGAAGTAAAAGGGAATGTTAAGGCTTCAAAGCCAGCCACTTATAGGTCTGCTGTGGACCTATCTTTTTCCCTCACTCTTGATGTTGTGAGGAGTAGGGCAAAGAAAACCACTGATGAGGGGAAGAGGAAGAGAGAGGAAGATAAGTCTCCTCAGTCAAACAAGAAAGGGAAAGGGAACTTTAATTCCAAGAAGGGGCAGTCTAGTGATAAGCCAGATGCAAAACCTGCAATAAGAGGCACTTTGGGTAGTGCAACCAGGACCTACAAGACAAACCATGTGGGATCTACAAGAAGAAGGGGCACAAGTCTGTTGAGTGCCGAAATATAAAGGATGCAACCTGCTATGGTTGCAATGAAAAGGGGCACATCAAAACCAATTGCCCCAAGAATGCAAAGAAGTCCGAAGAGGCAAAGAAGAACAACACGAGAGTTTTCCAGATGCAAGCGAGGGAAGCGGTGAATGACGAGAACGTCATAACAGGTACCTTCCTCGTCAATAATAATTATGCTAGAGTCTTATTTGATTCCGGTGCTGATAAGTCTTTTGTAGACCATAAGTTTTGTAAGTTATTGAATCTGCCTATTAAGACTCTAGACATAAAATACGAGGTAGAGCTTGCTGATGGTACCTTAGAAACAGCTTCCACTCTTCTTGATGGATGTTCTATATCCATTAAGAACCATTCTATTCCGCTATCTCTCTTGCCAATGAAATTGGCTGGGTTTGATATAGTTTTAGGCATGGATTGGTTGTCGCATAACCAAGCCCAAATTTCCTGTAATAAAAAGCTAGTTATTATCAAAACCCCTTCTGGCGAATCAGTCACCATTCAGGGAGATACACAATACGGATTGCCCAACAATGTGTCTATTCTCAAGTTATCGCAATGTATGAAAAGTGGATGTATCATTTACATGGCACAAGTGACTGTGAATGAGCCGAAGCCTAAAATTGAAGATATTCCGATTATCTCTGAATATCCTGATGTCTTTCCTGACGAATTACCTGGATTACCTCCTGAGAGGCAAGTAGAGTTCAGGATAGACATTCTTCCAGGATCAGCACCGATAGCACGAGCTCCTTACCGCCTAGCACCTACAGAAATGAAAGAGCTCAGAACTCAATTGGATGAGCTATTGGAGAAAGATTTCATACAACCTAGTTCTTCACCTTGGGGAGCTCCTATATTGTTTGTGAAGAAGAAGGACGGATCAATGCGCTTATGCATTGACTATCGTGAATTGAATAAAGTAACGATCAAGAATCGTTATCCCTTGCCTAGGATCGACGACTTGTTCGATCAACTCCAAGGGGCAAGCTACTTCTCGAAGATTGATTTGAGATCTGGGTATCATCAACTTAAAGTAAGAACTGAAGCTGTACCTAAGACGGCATTCAGAACGAGATATGGACACTTTTAGTTTTTAGTAATGCCTTTCGGACTCACAAATGCGCCAACAGCATTCATGGATCTCATGAATAGGGTCTGCAAGCCATATTTAGATAAATTTGTCATTGTCTTCATCGATGACATACTTATCTACTCTCGTAACCAAATTGATCACGAGAAGCACCTTCGATGCATTTTAGGATTGCTTCGACATGAGAAATTGTATGCTAAATTCTCCAAGTATGAGTTCTGGCTTCGCGAAGTCCAATTCCTTGGACATGTTGTCAGTGAGCATGGTATCCAAGTAGATCCCGCTAAGGTAGAAGCCGTAATGAATTGGGAAGCACCCAAGACTCCAACCGAAATACGTAGCTTTCTGGGTTTAGCTGGATATTATAGGAGATTCATTGAGAACTTCTCAAGAATAGCTGCACCATTAACTTCTTTGACCCGTAAAAATGTTAAGTTTGATTGGGGTCCGAAACAACAAGAATCCTTTGAGATTCTTAAGACGAAATTGAGCAATGCTCCGGTGTTAACCTTACCTGATGGAATTGAAGAGTTTGTCGTATATTGTGATGCTTCACACACCGGTATGGGTTGTGTGCTTATGCAACGAGGCAAGGTGATTGCCTATGCATCACGACAATTAAAAGTGCATGAGAAGAATTACACCACCCACGATTTGGAATTGGGTGCCGTTGTATTCGCACTAAAGTTATGGAGACATTATTTGTATGGAACTAAATGTGTGATCTTTTCTAATCACAAAAGTCTCCAACATTTGTTCAATAAAAAAGAGCTCAATATGAGACAGCGCCGTTGGATGGAAACCTTAAATGACTATGATTGCGAAATTCGCTACCATCCTGGTAAAGCGAATGTGGTCGCAGATGCTCTAAGTCGAAAGGAAAGAGTTAAACCAATTAGGATCAATGCCAAGAGCATTGAGTTGAAGAATAGTCTGAATGAAAGACTATTAGCTGCACAGAAGGATGCTGTTTTGGAAGATAACCTTCCAAATGAAAAGTTAGGAATAACTGCTGAGCAGTTAGCACCTGGGAAGGATGGAATTCTCAGAATGAACGGAAGGATTTGGGTTCCTATTCAAGGAGGACTTCGAGATATAATCCTCCAGGAAGCCCACAACTCCAAGTACTCAGTTCACCCGGGAGGTGACAAGATGTATCAAGATTTGAAAGCTAATTACTGGTGGATAGGGTTAAAGAAATCTATTGTCACCCATGTAGCTAAATGCCTGACTTGTGCTCAGATTAAAGCTGAAGATCAAAAGCCTTCAGGACTACTTCAACAACCAGAACTCCCTACATGGAAGTGGGAGATGGTAACCATGGATTTCTTAACCAAGTTACCTAAAACAAGGCATGGAAATGATACCATATGGGTTATTGTCGATAGACTAACTAAGTCAGCACATTTCTTACCCATTAAGGAGACTCATAGCTCCGACAAATTAGCCCAGTTGTACGTAGATAAGATTGTGGCTCTACATGGCGTACCGGTAGCTATTATCTCTGATAGAGATACTAGATACACCTCACATTTTTGGAAAAGTTTCCAACAATCTTTGGGCACGCGTTTGAATTTTAGTACTGCTTACCACCCTCAGACGGATGGACAGAGTGAGCGTACAATTCAAACTTTGGAAGACATGCTTCGAGCATGTGTTATTGATTTAGGTGGTAGTTGGGATAACCACCTGCCATTGATCGAGTTTTCTTATAACAATAGCTACCATACGAGCATTAAGGCTGCGCCTTTTGAGGCATTATATGGTAGGAAATGCAGAATGCCCGTCTGTTGGGCAGAAGTAGGGGAAGCTCAGTTATCAGGGCCTGATATAGTCCTTGAAACAACGGAGAAGATTGTCTAGATTCGTGATCGCCTAAAAGCTGCCAGGGATAGGCAGAAAAGTTATGCTGATGAAAGGCGAAAACCTCTAAAGTTTGAGATAGGCGATAAAGTTCTACTGAAAGTATCACCCTGGAAAGGTGTGATGCGTTTTGGTAAGAAGGGCAAGTTAAGCCCTAGGTATATTGGGCCATTCGAGATTATCGAATGTGTCGGCAGTGTAGCTTATAAGCTAAACCTGCCTGAGGAGCTAAGTGGGATTCATAATGTGTTCCACAGTTGTAATCTCAAGAAATGCCTAGCTGATGGATCGCTAGCTATGTCTCATAAAGACGTACAAATTGATGGAAGTTTGAGATTTGTTGAAAGACCTATATCGATCGAGGATCGACAGGTTAAAAAGCTCCGAAGAAAGCATGTGCCTATAGTAAAGGTCAGATGGGACGCTCGCAGAGGTCCCGAGTATACGTGGGAAGTCGAGTCCACTATGAAACAGAAATACCCTCACTTATTTCAATAAATCTCGGGGTCGAGATTTCTTTTAAGGGGGTGAGGAGGTAACACCACATAAAAACGTGTCCAATTATGTATAGACACGTGTCCTAAACTCTAAAGGTGTGAAAGATTTAGTTTGAAGGACCAAAGTTGTCAAACAGTGAATCTATAAAACCACAGGGACTAAAAGTGTCAACATGCCAAACTGGTGCCTCTGAATGACCATACACGATGAATATATTCTTAAACGAGTGATTGATTGGATATAAGAAGCCGTTTATAAAAATAATCGGAGGATTATTAAATTACAAGGGTTAAACGTGTCAATATGTCGATTCTGACCTCTGAGTGACCTTTTAACAAAACCGAGGCTTCGAAATATTCAAATATACTCTTAAGAATAAGTGGTATGAATTTAACGTGGTTTCGAGATCGTTAAGCATGTTTTCCAAACTTTGGGCTATAAGTGTCAACTTGACGAAACTTGCTTTCATAGAGATAATTAACGAACCCGAGCCTAACGAAGTTTGTTTACACATCATTGGACTTCAACAAATTAACTAGAAGGGCCTTGATTGCCAAAAATAAAGATAAAAAGGGTTTAAAAGCACCAGGGACTGAATCTGCCAACATCGAAACTTCTTTTACCCGTTCAGACAGGTCACGCGGCCCGCGTAAGCTCCCCCTATGGCTTACGCGGCCCGCCATAGAGTGCCAGTATCAGAAAAATGTTGACAGGTGCGGGTTTTGCCTGTTCCACCGCCTTAGTCTAGTTTGTAACGACCTAGAGAGCTGTAAGTCGGTTTATTACAATAGCTAGGACACCTGAGGTGATCCCAGGGCCTCCAATAACACCTGGAAATGATCTAGAGTCATGGAATTTGCTATATAAGGGAGCCTAGTCTTGTGTTCATAAACACATTTGCAAACAATTCAATTGAAGGACTTGTTCTGGAGCTTCCATCAGTAAGAAGAGGATTATCAAGTGTAGAAAAGTTTGCTAGAACCTTTAGTAAGCCTCTAATTTCTTGTTTAGTTGTTTAATTTAGCTTAATTACTCTAAAGTCAAACTTATCGTAAATTTAGTTTGACTTTCGTTTTAATTACATATGGTTTAACCACTGATCAAATTGAAAGTGGTTATAGGACCACTTTAGTGTAGGTGATTAACCCTTAAAAGGGCACCTCCTAATTATCTCATTTGACTGGTCAATTGTCGGGTCAAAGTAGTTTGACAAAAAGTCAAACTGGATAGAAATTACAAAAATGATTCTAATTAATAAAACAGAGGTTCTAAATTATATTTTAACATTCTAATGACTTGGTAATCAATATTAAAACATGTTTTATCAGTCCTAACCCGACAATTAATAGTCTAAGGTCAGTTTATTACCGAAAGTCGCAAAAGCTTGACTTTTGCTTTGACTTTCAGTTCTGACCCGTTCAAGCTTAATTCTCCCTTGCTTTAAGCTTCCATTAGGACCACATTACTTAGTAGTATAACCCTCTGGAGTTATATTGCATGGTGCCTAGTGGCTTGAATTATATGCACTTGATCGTAATTATGCTTAATAATGCCATAAACGCCCTTTTTACATACAACTGAGATTTTTAACAAAGTGATTGGACTAAAACCTTTGCTACTAATATTTAGACATGTCCCGAAAATTTGACTTCAGTTTGTGGTCCAGAATAGGAGTTATGCTCAATAGCGTAATTAAGGAGCTTTTTATTATTTAAATGGCGTAATTAGTATGAAGCCTATCTAAAACCGGTTTTTGACACAAAACATCTTACCTATTGATGTAAAATAATATTTTGGGATTTTTAAAGATTTTTAATTATTTTTAGGCTGAGCATAACATAGGATTATAACTTGATTTCGGTAAATGTCGGTTTTACCCTTTTTATGCATAAAATGAGTTTTACATAACTTTTTAGTGCCAAACCTTTTGCTACTTATTTCATATGATAAATAAAGTATTTTGAACTTTATAAACTGATCAAAAACTCAGATTTCCTATTTTAACCCGAATACCCCTTTAAACCGACTTTTAAGCGTTTTAAGCACCTAGTATGGGTTAAAACTATTTTTAGCAAATAAAACTTATTACCCACTGATGTTTTAAGTTAATTTATATAATTAAATAGTTTGCCAAAGTTTTTAAACTCAGAAGTCTATTTTGACCTTTAAAGCCTATGTAAAATTACCAAAATGCCCATACGGGACATAGTTTGGTTACATAGGATAAATTTCACATATATAAAATACCCTACTGATATAACTTACAAAAATACATATTTTTACTGATTAAATCAGATCTGAAACTCAGTTGCACATTTAAACTCTTTTATGGGCATTAAAATTACCAAAATGCCCTTATGGGACTTATTTTGGTTTAAATTACTTTTTGGGCATATGTGTTAACATCTCACTGACGTATTGACATATTTTGAGCATAATAATGATTAAAACCTGTATATAATTTATTTGGAGACCCGTTACGCGTTTACGCGTTCGGATCGGCTTATGTGACTAGTTTACATAAAATAGTCGAAACGGGTCAAACCTTATCATTAAATCCTCAATTTCTAGAATTTGTTTAGTTTAACCATATTATACAAGTATCCAAGCTTGTCGGGTCTAAACCACATTCTATTCCGGTCTTCGCTTAATCTAGCGTTTAGAACCGTAAGGTTTCTTTCTAGCTAGCCGGTCTAAGTCCTTGACTTAATTAAAGACCCGTTAGCATCCTAATAGGTTAATAAACCTTCTATACAGATTAAATAGCTTCCGGTAGAAGGTGCCTTCGAAAAGCTTTAGGATTTTACTGCTAGCATCAGGTAAATACTTTTAACTTATTTTCCCTTATACGGGCTTGGGATATGGTATTATAATAATACCACTTGGTCGGGTATGAAATCATTTAATCGGATTGTGATTAATAAATTTACATAACCCATTTTAATATGTCTTGTTTGATAACGTAAACATTGGGGGTTAATACGACCGTGTCCTGGATATCCTCGGCTCATTTCGTTTGACAATGGCCACGACCTATGCACGGGGTGTAGGCATACACCTGACAGATGCAAATGCTAAAACATAAACCCATATGTTGGGGATAACTCCTCTGTGGGTTCTATAAGTGGTGAGTCGGTTAATCACGACCGGCTTCCAACCGGCCCCAATCGTAAGACAAACATGTAAATCTATATACAAGATTATATTTAAATAATTGTCCAAAGTTATAAAAGATTTGTGCCATGTGCACTTAAATTAATTTTCTTAAATGTTTTCAATAGAGTCAGTTAATTGTATTTACCAGTGTAAACTGACGTATTTTCTTAAAGACTGATTTGACAGGTACCTCTCGTAATAGGCTGGAGCTATAGGGTGTCATTAGAGGATCTTGCAAATCCATGAGATACCTGAAGTCTGTTGTTTTTGTTTCTTGTTACATATATGATCCGCCTGTGGATCTTATTACATTCCAGTCTGTATATTCATGAACTCGAACACTCAGACAGTATGGTTTGTAATAGTTTATTCACCAAGACTTCCGCTGTGCTATTATATTGTGTGTATTGACTATGATGATATCAACTACGTCATGATACTCCCCGCCGGGCCCACCGGTAATATGTGGAAATATCGGGGTGTGACACTTAAAGTTCAATGCAAAAAAGACCAAATGAGAAAATATTAGCATGAGACAGAAGCCTGAAAGTGTCTATGGATATGTTTGAAGCCCTAAACCCTACCGGTGGTTAACCACTCCACCGGAAGGCTAGCACCCTCGTAGATGGAATCTTGCTTGACGAAAAAGAATTTACGTTGCCATCCATCTTCGTTTTTGGAAGCTTTAAGGATGAGGGGTTTACTAGAAGTTGAAAAAAGCAAGAATCGACTAGAACCATGTGACCGGAGGCGAGAGGCGATTGGGATATCCTCGATGCAGAGGTCAGAACAATGAAGATTTTTGATTAGGTTGAGTACAATCAGTACTCTCCAAACCATGGGCATGGTTTGTGCAAAGGAGATACCAGTGGTTCGGAAGAATTGCATCATAAACTCGGGAAATGGGTACCGAAGACCTAGCGAGAAAGGGTATGCTGGGAAGCAGACCCAATAAGCAGAAGAAACGTCCGATCGAATTGATCGATCAAATGGTCTAAATATCGTGCCATCAGGGAAAGCACCGGAGGCTCTCAACGCTGCAATGTCCGCGTTATCAAAAGCACAGATCTCCTTCTCGGGATTTTTAAAAAGATTTTGCTGGATAAAGGTCTCGGACGATTCGCCGGTTTGAGAAAAAGTTCTAGTGGACATTGCAAGTAAAGGAAAAGAGATTGACAGAAAATGAAGAAGAAATAAGGAATTACCTGGAGACTCCGTTGATGATATCTGGTTTTCAAACAAAAAGAGAGAAGATATAGGGGCGTAGTAGATATCCATCGAGTGAAAACCGCGTAGGAAGTTACACATTGCTATCTTGACCGTCACCTCGTTTTAATTGCCTCGGTTTACGAGATAAGGTTTTAAAATATATTCGTTGGATTGGTATACCAACAGATATATTTTGGGGACAATTGTTATGGGTCATTTTCTGAACATATATCCTGACTAATATTCTGCTTTTGATTGTTTATTTGTGATCAGGATACCGGGTCAGGATATTGGTAACATCCTGGTACGATATCCTGGTATTGACTGAATTAATCACGTGCAGATTAAGAGTTGCAAGTCTCCAACGTTCAAGAAGACTTCTTCCCCTCAAGACTCGGGTAAATCAGTTGGAATAGAGACGTTGATTCCGAAAGACCAGGACTGCAACGTTTACTTGGGAATATTTGGGGCATCTCGGTTTAATAGGAAAGTTAGTTGTTTTCGTTTAGCTATAAACAGTATGATCGGATCATATTAAGGCACTCACTTTTCATTCGCACATTTACTCTCTAGTTACTAGCAATCACTACACACCAACACTTGTACTCAAATTACATTGTAACACCTAGACGATCTGCATCATATCCTGCACTGTATCCTGATATTTGAAGCAATAAAAGAACAAGGCAGCTGCAATTGTCAGCTCCCGAGGTTTTGTGCCGGCGATCTAGATTGATCAAGGGCTTTCCTCGTATATCCGGTGTCACCCTTTACCTTTTTTGCTCATTGTTTGATTATAAATACAGCTTTATATCCTGAGCCGTATCCTCAAACTGTTTTTGCAAACAACTTAACTTGAACATTTTCGACACACCTTTTAAGCACACTACCTCACTTAACTAATTTGATCACTAAATTGCTTCGGTAATTTTTGACCAAAACAAATTTGGCGCCCACCGTGGGGCAAGTGGTGCTGTTTTTACTAAAAACTTTTGCAAAATCACTAATTGGTTTTCTATTTTCAAAACTTTTTGCTACACTATTTTTAATGGCCTCAAGATCAAACATGAGCTCTTCCACCATGTCTGCTACAACCTCTGTAACAATTGGTTCGGTGCTTCCATCACCTCCTCCGAGATCTCAAACTTCTTCCCAAGGGACTGAAATTCATGTGGCTCGGGATGTTATCCTCGCTCGCAACACCTAGGGATCTGGTCCTGTTCTAGCTTCTAATGAAGAAATTCTAAATTTGTTTGGTAGTGTACATGAACAGATGAGGCAGCGGCAGGAAACTAATCAAATGCTGATGAGAGAGATACAACTCTTGAAACCCGGCTCGAGCAGGCCTGCTGAAGATACTGTCATTCCTTGCAACCCAGGGCTTTGAACTTTAGTTCCGCAGTTTATACCGAAGATAACCGAGGAAATATTGTGCCTAGCCATTCCCAGAATCATACTCTTGAGATACCCTCATCAGTTAGAATGTCAACTGTGAGAAGCTCAGGATATGCTTCAGGATATGGCCAGAATCTTCAGAACGGTAATGTATCTAATAATAATAATAATAATACTCTTGCTACTAACGGTGTTGGATCTTTGCAGGATGTAGGTATGACGTCAGCACTGTCTAGGGAGCTTCAGAAGCTGAAGGACATGATATCCAGTGTACATGGGGTGGTGTAGCCGATTCCCGAAGTATCTCAGGATAGCCATAGGATATCACGGTTTGCATATCCCATTTGTGATGCTGAAATCCCAAAAAGATTTCAAACCCCCAACATGAAACTCTATGACGGAACTACGGATCCTGAGGAGCATATTTCGCCCAGTACAGGGAAAGGATGGAAATTAATCCTATTCCCCTAGATCTCAAAGAAGCATGCTTGTGCAAGGTTTTCGGCTCCACCTTAACAGGATCAGCCTTGAAATGGCTGTTAAACGTTCCTCCTCACTCAATTACTTCTTTTGCCCATTTAGTTAATTTATTTAATAGTCAATTTTCCTACAGCCGAAGTTTTGAGAAACTAACCAGTGACCTTTACAGGATAACTCAAGGACCTCAGGAATCCTTGAGGGATTATGTGAATAAGTTTAGCCGGTAATCCTTAGATATCCCGCATCTTGATGTTGCAACAGTTGTGCAGGCTTTCAAGATGGGATTGCAGAAAGATTCCCAGTTTTACCAGGATCTTGTAATGAATCCCTGCAGGAATCTGGATGAAGCTCGTAACAGGGCACTGAGATACAGTCAGCTAGAGGATGACAAAAAGATGCAAGAAAGAATGAATTCGTCCACAACCTATGAGTCCACCAACAGAAAATCAGAATCCTCGTATAAGCCATATCGCTCAAAGCCATATGGCAGAAATGATAGCAAAAAAGTCAACGCTGTTGAAGATGAGGATCCTGAGGAGTATCCTGAGTTGTCTGAATATTGTTTTTCCATTAATATACCTGAATTAATGTATGCTATGCAGGGTTTAGGAGACAAAGCCAGGTGGCCTCGCAAAAATCAACAAAAAGCTGATTGGAAGGATAAGTCTAAATGGTGTGCCTTCCACGAGGATTTCAGACATATCACCGAGGATTGCATTGCTCTAAGGAAAGAAATAAGCTACCTGCTGAGCCAAGAGATATGCAAAGGAAGCTAAGACAGAAAGAGGAGAAAAGCCAACCAGAATGACGACGCTCACAACTGACAAAGTGATCACTTTTGATAGTGATGACAGGGATACTGTTCAGGATCCTCACCATGACGCTTTAGTAATTACTTTGTACGTCGCTCACCATTTTGTGCGCAGGATACTGGTAGATAACGACAGTTCCATCAACATAATCTAGCTGGAGAAATTAAAAAGAATGAATGTATCCCCGATGGATATTACTTCGAAGTCCACCGTGCTCGTCGGGTTTAGTGGAGAAGCCAGGAATACCGTGGGGGAGATAAAATTACAAGTATATGTTGAAGGAGTCAATTCAATACAACGCTTTTGCGTCATGGACTCACTATCCTGCTATAACATTATATTGGGTAGGCCTTGGATCCATGATATGAAAGCTGTGCCATCGACTTATCATCAGTGTATCAAGATCCCTACACCTTGGGGAGTTGTCAAAGTGGATAGCGACCAACAAGAAGCAAAGGAATGCTACTCATCATCCATGAAATCCTCTACCAAGCCCAATGCGGCATAGCAATTAAAGATGCGGGCCCAGGATATTCTGGAGGCTTCTGAGCAGGATGTAAAGAAAATTATCCTGGATCAGAATAACCCGGATATCTCAGTGCTCGTAGGAACCAATATCCCTCAGGATATTGAAAATCAATTGACTAACTTTTTGAAATGCAGGATGTCGACATTTTCATGGAAACATGAGGATATGACAGGCATTTCTAAGGACATTATAACACATAAGCTTGGTATTGACAGATCATTTAAACCAGTCCAACAAAAGAGAAGGAAATTTGCTCCGGAATGAAATATGATCATCCAAGAGGAAGTTGAAAGGCTACTAAAGAGCAAGATGATTAGGGAAGTGAAGTTTCCCAAATGGCTGGCTAATGTGGTTGTGGTGCAAAAGAAAAATGGGAAATGGAGAGTATGTGTGGATTACACCGACTTAAATAAAGCTTGTCCCAAAGACCCGTTTCCTTTACCTCATATTGATTCAATGGTGGACGCTACCGTTGGCCACGAGATGTTAACCTTCATGGATGCCTCATCAAGATTTCAGCAAATCCAAATGGAACCCTCTGATCAGGAGGATACTGCTTTCATGACACCCACAGGTATTTATTGTTATACTGCTATGCCCTTTGGTTTGAAAAATGCAGGTGCAACATACCAGATATTGGTGAACATGATGTTTAAAGAAAAGCTAGGGGACACCATGGAGGTATACATCGACGATATGGTGGTAAAATCCAAAAAGGCTGAGGATCACCTCCAGGATATTAAGGGAGCATTTGACATCCTGGATCAGTATAACATGAAACTGAATCCTGCAAAGTGCAATTTTGGAGTGGAGGCAGGAAAGTTTCTAGGATATATGTGTTATGGGTCATTTTCTGAGTATACATATCCTGACTAATATCCCGCTTCTAATTGTTTATTTGTGACCAGGATACTGGACGGGGATATTGCTAACATCCTGGGCGATATCCTAAGCTTGAGTAAATTAAACACGTGCAGGTTAATGGCTGTAAGTTACTAACGGTCATCAGGACTTCTTCTCCTCAAGACTCGGGCGTATTTGTTATGAGGAAGCCGTTGAACCCGAAAGACTTGGTCCTCAACGTTCGAGTGGGAATATTCGCTGGTTCCCGGAAGTTTAGGATAGTTTGTTATATTATCTTTACTATAAATAGATGGGGGCGGATCAGTTTAAGGCACACAATTTTTTACACTTACACTCTCGAACACTTTTACTCTCTAGCTCATCGCAAACACCACACTCAAACATTTGTATTCGAATTACATTGTAACACATAGTTGATCAACACCACATCCTGCACTGTATCCTGATATTTCAAGCAATAAGAAGAACAAGGCAGCTGCGATTGTCAGCTCCCGAGGTTTTATGCCGGCGATCTAGATTGATCAAGGGCTTTCCTCATACATCACGTGTCCACCTTTACATTTTCGCTCATTGTTTGATCATAGATACAACTCTATATCCTGAACTGTATCCCGAAACTGTTTTCATATCTAACCTGTTTAACATATTTTTTACACATAACTCTAGCACACTACCTCACTTTACTAATTTGATCACTAAATTGCTTAGGTAATTTTTGACCAAAACAATTTAGCGCCCACCGTGGGGCAAGTGGTGCTACTTTTACTAAAAATCTTTGTAAAATCATTAATCGGTTGTCTATTTTCAAAACTTTTTGCCACATTGTTTACAATGGCCTCAAGATCAAACATGAGCTCTTCCACTATGTCTGCTACAACCTCTGCTACCACTGGTTCGGTGCTTCCACCACCTCCTCCAAGGATGCCGTTTTCTTCACAATCTCTAGATGTTATCCCTACTCGGAGTGTCCAGGGATCTGCTCCCGTTTTAGCCTCTAACGATGAAATTTTGACTTTATTTGGAAGTGTGCAGGAACAAATGAGGCAGCAACAGGAGACTAACCAAATGCTGTTAAGAGAAATACAACTCTTAAAAGCTAGCTCGAGTAGACCCGCTGAAGAAACTGTCACTCCTATACAGCCCAGGGCTTTGAACTTCGGTTCCGCAGTTTATACTGAGGATAATAGGGGGAATATCGTCCCAAGCCATTCTCAGAATCATACCCCTGAGATACCCTCTTCGGTCAGGATGTCGACTGTGAGGAGTTCAGGATATGCTTCAGGATATGGCCAAAATCCTCAGAACAGTAATGTGTCAAATAATAATATCCTTGCTACTAACAACAATGGCTCTTTGCAGGATGTAGGTATGACGTCAACATTTACCAGGGAGCTCCAGAAATTGAAGGACATGATATCCAGTGTACCTGGAGTGGTCCAGCCAATTCCGGAAGTATCCCAGGACAGCCACAGGGTATCCCGCTTTGCATATCCCATCTGTGATGCTGAAATCCCAAAAAGATTTCAGACTCCCAACATGAAGCTGTATGATGGGACTACAGATCCTGAAGAGCATATTGCCCAGTATAGGGAAAGAATGGAGATTAACCCTATCCCTCCGGAGCTTAAGGAAGCATGCTTATGCAAGGGATTTGGTTCTACCCTGACAGGATCAGCCTTAAAATGGCTGTTAAACGTTCCTCCTCACTCAATTACTTCGTTTGCTCATTTGGTTAATTTATTTAACAGTCAATTTTCTTGTAGTCGGAGTTTTGAGAAACTAACCAGTGATCTTTACAGGATAACTCAAGGGCCTCAGGAATCCTTGAGGGATTATGTGAACAAATTCAGTTGATGATCCCCTGGCTCTTCAGTGGGCTGTTTTTCGGGTGATCCTTAGCTGGGGAGTTCCGGAGCAAAATTTTTGACAGAATGATGGAAAGAGACGGAAAACAGAGCAAAAGAAGGAAGAAGATGAAGAGAGAATACCTGTTTATCTTCGGATGCAGTTATAAAGGGAGTATCTCTGAAATTTAAATGCAAATGATCCTATCTATATCTCCTATTTATAATCATGATTGTGCAGGGTTGTCACTTCTGTGACGTCATAGTTGCAACGGATAGTTCTATATCAACGACTATATTTACGATAGTTAGTTGCGGATAAGATCAAGAAAATATAATTCGTTCATTTTACATATTACTCCTTATATTTTGGGGGCAATTGTTAGGGGAGGATTTTCTAACAATTAGTGATCCTTACTTGTTATCCTAATAAGTGATCCTTACTTCTGTGACAGATAGTGATCCTCAGAAGAGCTTCAGGATCAGGATCATGGATCACCTTAAGGATCCTCATACTAACGATTGTTTGTTTGTATTTCGTATTATTTTGCAGGAGTAACAAGCTTGACTTGGTCTTGGCAACGTTACTATGGAATATTCCACGGGTATTTCGCACACGTTTGACTGGAAATGGACATTGTGGAGAACGTGGGAGCATGGCACAAAAGTCGGATAGTTTGTTAGCATAGTTAACTTCTATTTTTAAAGGGGTGACGAGCTAGTAATTAAAAGCTTAGCCATTTTCAGCTACACACACACTCTCGTACAATTGCACTCTTGAAGCTTTCGACAAACACTTAACAGTTTTCACTCACTTTTACACATTTCACCATAGTGATCCTTGTACCTAGCTCGTTACTATCCGAAGTTGTAAACATTTACTGATTTATTTGAGCTTGGTGATCGGTAGTTTCCATCACCCGGGGTTTTTTGTGCCGGAGATCAACTCTTGATCAAGGGCTTTTTCCCCTTATAAACCTTGTGTCACTTGTTATTTATTTTTCATAGTGATCCTTATTGCTACAAAGTAATTCAAGCATCAAACCCCATAACAGAGAGTTTGGTTGCATTATCCTCATCAGATTTTTTGACCAAAACAGTTTGGCGCCCACCGTGGGGCCATTGGTGCTTCATTCCTAAGATGTTTTTCTGTTGGTGATCATTCCAGTTCATTGCATACAAATACATGGCTTCATCATTGAAGAATACCTCTACTGCGATGTCTGCAGTCAATTCATCCCAGGGCATTCCACCTTTGCCTTTGCCTCCACCACCTTCTGGACCTCAGAAAAATGCCGAGAAGAAACCAACTCCCATTTTCTCAAAACCTCCAACTTCTTCTGCTTCTTATACTCCTACTACTAGTGACTTGTTTACTCTGATTTTGCAGATGAAGGAGCATATCCAGCAGCAGGACAAGACCAATGAAAAGATCCTTAGAGAAATTGGAGACATCAAGAAACAAAAGAGATCGGCAGAGGATCATTCCCCACTAATGCCCAGATCTTTGAAGTTTGATACTCCTGTTATAACTTCTCAGCCTTCAATGGTTCCAGACGTTCAATATGTTGGAGGACCAAAAGGAGTTCATTACGGGTCATCAGCAATGACTCAGGCTTCAGGGTTACACATTCAACCATCAGGATCCCATCCTCAGCATATAGGATCCTTTGCAAGCTCAGGAGGATACTCGGGAGCGCAGCAGATTTAAGGGTACTGGCCGTTTCAAGGATCCTCCTATGTTCCAGGATCCTCCCAAGTTCAAGGATCCTCCTATGTTCCAGGATCCTCCCAAGTTCAAGGATCCTCCTATGTCCCAGGATCCTCCCAGGTTCAAGGATCTTCCCAAGTTCAAGGATCCTCCTATGTTCCAGGATCCTCCCAAGTTCAAGGATCCTCCTATGTCCCATGATCCTCCCAGGTACAAGGATACCCACAGTTTCAAGGATCCTTCCAGATTCCGAGATCCTTAAGGAGTTTGCAATCAGGAAGTTCCGACGTCCATCAGGGGGATTTCATTCCAATGCAGACCATTGCTTCTACTGGTCCATCGGTCATTCCAGAGCCCCAACAATATGGATTAACATCCATTCTTCCTAATTTGAATCCAATGGGAGGTAACACTTTTAATAATTCTTATACTACTAACCATGGCCTTATGCAGGATCCAGGTATCAATCATGCCATGGCCAGAGAATTGCAAAAGTTAAAGGATATGATATCAAGTGTCCCAGGAGTGGTCAAGCCTATCCCAGAGATTGCAGATGGGAGCCACAAGATATCTCGTTTTGCACCACCAATCTGTGATGCTGAGATACCCAAGAGGTTCCATGTACCAACCATGAAGTTGTATGATGGTTCAACGGATCCTGAGGAACACATAGCTCAATACAGGGAAAGGATGGAGATCAACCCCATCCCAGAAAGGTTAAAGGAAGCGTGTTTGTGCAAGGGATTCGGATCCACTCTTACTGGATCAGCTCTCAAATGGCTGCTAAGTCTTCCTCCCTACTCTAATACCTCATTTGCTAATCTAGTTAACCTATTTAATAATCAGTTTTCTTGTAGTAGAAAATTTGAACGATTAACTAGTGATCTATATAGGATAACCCAGGGTCATAATGAATCATTAAGGGATTATATCACTAAATTTAGGAAAGAGTCCTTAGACATTCCCAACTTGGATATAGCCATGGCTGTTGAGGCCTTCAAAATGGGATTGCTTAGGGATTCATTGTTCTATGATGATCTTGTTATGACACCATGCAGGAACTTAGATGAGGTAAGAACCCGGGCCCTTAGGTTCATCCGGCTAGAGGATGACAAAAGGATCCAGGAGAGGTTAGCAGGATCCTCTAAGCAAGAGAAGCAAGGATCCTCATTCAAGAACAAGTTCAGATCCTATAATAGATCTGATAACCAGAATGTGCATGCTGTTGAACAAGAGGAGGATGATGAGGATTATCCTCCAATTTCTGAATATTGTTTTTCTGTTGATAACAATGAACTAATCCTTGCGATGCAGAATCTAGGTGATAAAGCCAGATGGCCCAGAAAAAATGACAGACCAGCTGCAAACAAAGATAAATCAAAGTGGTGTGCATACCATGAAGATTTTGGGCATCTCACAGAAGAATGCATTGCACTAAGAAAGGAAATTGGATACTTGTTGAGCAAAGGGCATCTAAAAGAATTGTTGGGTAGAAAAAAGTCAAGGACTCAGGATCCTGAAAGGATCCCTGAGAAAGCTCCGGCCCCTCCAGCAGATGCACAAGTAATAAACTTTATTTCTGGAGGATCAGACATTTGTGGCACATCCTTCTCAGCAGCTAAAAGGCATGCAAAGGAAACTAAAATGGATAGTGGAGAAAGACTCGTTCGAATATCAAGTGTCTCCGAGGGAAAAGTCATAACCTTTGATGAGGATGATCGTGTTGATATCCAGGATCCTCATAACGATGGTTTAGTTATTACTGTTTTCATTTCTAACCATTTTGTCCGCAGGATCCTTATAGACGGAGGAAGCTCAGTGAACATTATCCAGCTTGATGTTCTAAAAAAGATGGGTATTCCTGAATCAGATATCATACCAAGATCCTCCGTGCTTGTGGGATTTAGTGGCGAAACTAAGAATACCCTGGGGGACATTAAGCTCCCAATATACATCGAAGGCCTACATTCTTACCAAAAATTTTGTGTTATTGACTGTTTATCTTGTTGTAATGTCATCCTTGGCAGGCCCTGGATACACGATATGAAGGCAGTCCCATCTACTTATCATCAATGTGTGAAGCTCCCTAGTCCTTGGGGAATAGTCAAGATTGATAGTGATCAGCAGGAGGCTAAGAATTGCTATACTTCATCGATGAAACCATCCTCGAAGTCAAGGGAACAATAGCAATCAAAGTATCCTCCAAGGGATGTCTTGGAGGCAAGAGAGCAGGATGTGGTAGAAATCCTCATGGATCCTCATGATCCTGAATCCAAAATCTACATCGGATCAGGGATCCTTGGCAAAATGAAAGAAGACCTCGTATCTTTCCTCAAAAGGAGGAAAACTACCTTTGCATGGAAGCATGAGGATATGACAGGTATATCTAAGGATATTATCACTCATAAACTTGGCATCGACAGGTCATTCAAACCAATCCATCAAAAAAGGAGGAAGTTTGCACCGGAAAGAAATGCCACTATCCAGGAAGAGGTAGAGAAGTTGCTCCGGGCAGGTATGATTAGAGAGGTCAAGTATCCAAGATGGTTGGCCAATGTGGTTGTTGTTCAAAAGAAAAATGGAAAGTGGAGGGTATGTGTCGATTTCACAGATTTAAATAAGGCATGTCCCAAGGATCCTTTCCCATTACCCCACATTGACTCCATGGTGGATGCAACGGCGGGTCATGAACTATTGACTTTTATGGATGCTTCATCTGGATTTCAACAAATTCAGATGGAACCATCTGATCAAGAGGATACAGCCTTCTTGACTCCAACTGGTATATACTGCTATATTGCTATGCCGTTCGGACTAAGAAATGCAGGTGCAACATATCAAAGGCTGGTGAATATGATGTTCAAGGATCAGATTGGACAAACTATGGAGGTTTACATAGATGATATGGTGGTAAAATCCATAAAAGCTGAGGATCACCTAAGGGACTTGGAGGAAGCATTCGATATCCTTGACAAATATAACATGAAACTTAATCCTTCAAAATGTCACTTTGGTGTTAAAGCAGGTAAATTCTTAGGATATACGGTGACAAAGAGAGGCATTGAAGCCAGTCCAGAACAAATCAAAGCAAGAATAAACATCAAGTCCCCTACCGATGCTAAGGATGTCCAAAGGCTAACAGGCAGGATAGCAGCTTTGAACAGATTTATATCCAAATCCTCAGAGAAGTGCAAAGAATTCTATGATATCCTAAGGAAGAACAAGAAATTTGAGTGGACTGAGAAGCATGAAAATGCCTTAAGAGCTCTAAAAGATTACCTATCCTCAGCCCCGGCCTTGATGAAACCAGAAAAAGGCGATGTGCTATCCTTATATCTTGCGGTATCCTCAAAAGCAGTAAGTGCCGTCCTTGTTAAGGATCACGAAGGTACACAACATTCTGTCTATTATGTAAGTAAAAGTTTACTTGATGCCGAATCCAGGTATTCACACCTTGAAAAGCTTATTCTTGCATTAATTATGGCATCTACTAAATTGAGACATTATTTTGAAACTCATGTTATTGTTGTTAAAACTAATTTTCCAATTAAGAATGTCCTCAGGAAACCAGAGATGTCAGGAAGGATGGCTAAGTGGGCAGTGAAGCTTAGTGCCTATGATATAAGATATGAGCCTAGGACAGCCATCAAATCCCAAGCATTAGCCGACTTTGTGGCTGATTTCAGTAGTGATTTACAAAAAGAAGCTGAGTTAGAAGTCCAGCAGCTAGAGGAGACCAAGGATCCTTGGATACTCTATACTGATGGATCCTCAAATGTCAAAGGCACAGGGCTTGGAATACTACTAAAATCGCCACAGGGGGACATAATACCCCACTCTATAGCTTGTGAGTTCCAAACCACTAACAATGAGGCTGAATATGAAGCCTTAATTGCTGGTTTGCAAATTGCTAAGCATATGGGGATCAGGTATCTTGAGGTACATGTAGATTCATTGTTAATTACAAACCACTTTAATGGATCCTATGCTGTTAAAGGTGAAAAGCTAACCAAATATTTAGAGATAGTCAAAGAATTGGCACTCTCCTTTGTTTCCTTCAGTTTTACACAGGTACCAAGGGAAGAAAATACAGAAGCTGATGCATTGGCTAACTTAGGATCATCTTTGAAGATCCCGGAGGATATCAAGATCCCTATTATCCATATCCTGACCCCGGCTATCGAGGATCATGTGGCTATGGAAATAGGAAAGAATTCTGCAATTATCCCTAGTGAGGATACTCAATCCCATTCAGGATCAGGATCATGGATCTCACCAATCATGAGATACTTACAACATGGAGAGATTCCTACAGGAGAAAACCCTAGGGCTTTCAAAATTAAGGTATCTCAATTCACAATTTTAAATAATATGTTGTATAGACGATCTCTCGCAGGACCATACCTAAGATGCATTGAGGATCCTGAGACCCAAGAAGTTTTAAAAGACTTCCATGAAGGAGATTGTGGAAACCACACTGGGGGCAGGGCATTGTTCTCAAGGATCCTGAGGACAGGATACTATTGGCCAACTATGAAAAGAGATGCTGTGGAGTATGCTAAGAGATGTGATCCTTGTCAGAGACACAGCAATATCCTTCATCAGCCGGCTGAATTTTTACACCCCATATCCTCCTCTTGGCCATTTATGAGATGGGGAATGGATATAGTTGGTAAGCTTCCTAAGGCACCTGGTGGAAAAGTGTTCATGCTAGCTATGACTGATTACTTCTCCAAGTGGATAGAGGCTGAAGCTTTTGCCCAAGTCAGAGAAAAGGAAGTTATATCCTTCATTAAAAGAAATATTATAACTAGATTTGGTATTCCTTCTGAAATTATATGTGATAATGGTTCCCAATTTATTGGGGGCAGAACTACTAACTTTTGTGTCAGCTGGGGGATTAAGATGATAACATCAACACCAGTCCACCCACAAGCTAATGGTCAAGCAGAATCATCCAACAAGATCATCATCAATAATTTGAAGAAGAAGCTTGGATCCAAGAAAGGGAAATGGGCAGAAGAACTACCTTATGTGCTTTGGGCTGATAGGACAACCCCTAAGAATGCTACTGGTCAAATGCCATTCTCTTTGGTATTTGGGGCAGAATCAGTGATCCCAACAGAAATGGTGGTTCCAACTGCTAGAACAAGTACCCGTGATCCTGAGGAAAATGATGAGAACTTGGCTCAAGACCTGGATACTATTGAAGAAATCAGGGATCTGGCTAGGATAAGGATGGCCAGTTATCAACAACGAATGGCTGGTGCTTACAACAAAAATGTCAGGATTAGGAAGTTTCAAGTTGGAGATATGGTATTAAGGAAATCATTTCAGAATACCACCAATCCTGCCGATGGAAAATTGGCTCCAAAATGGGAAGGCCCTTATTTGATTGAAGCTGAAGCAGGAAAGGGGGCATATAGATTGCTAACCATGGAAGGTGATTTGCTACCAAGAGCTTGGAATGCTGTCCACTTGAAGAAATATTTCATGTGAGCAGGATCCTCATGGCACAAATGATCCTTACGTTAGGGGTATCCTTGAAGGATCCTTAAAGTATTGGTGATCCTTACTTTGGTAATGTCCTAATCCTGAACTATTTCATTTCCTTATTTTCTCATATAAGGATAAGGATCATGTGTCCTTTATCCATCTCTCACGTGATTTTAAGTTTTGAAAGTTCAGGTATCCTTAGCAAAATGTTGGTTATCTGCAGAAGCAATCCGTTCCTTGGGTTTAACCCCAGTTATTTGGGCTTGACCCCAGTTCCGCCTGTAGCGCATGATGATCCTGGTATAGTTCAAGGCAGTGGGACCAGTACTCGCTTTAGGGGCTGATAATTCCATTGTACTGGCTATACCTAGGATCCTACGTATAATGGTAGACGTACCATACATCCGTTCCTAAGGTTTCTAACGTTTTCACGTTAGCTAAGGTTTTGACATTTTCATGTCACTAAGTTTGGATAGTCGCCAGTTAGGGCCATACTCCAGTTTACATACGATCCTTGGGCTTGTCCCCAGTTATCCTTGGGCTTGTCCCCAGTTGCTAACTCTTATCCTATATTGGCTTAGTCCCAAGTTATGCTCTATTTCAGGTCCTTGAAGATAAGCAACTAGGGATCCTTGATCCTTACTTCTCTCTAAGGTTTATCTTATAGTTATCCTGATTATGGTTAGGAACCTAACTTGGATCCTCAGGTATGATCCTTAACTATTTTTAATTCTATTCATTGTTTATTTGAATAACCCTTAAAATTTGACAACTAAACTTGTGATCCTTAAAATATATTACTTTTTGGGGATTCTTCAACTATAGGATATTTGATCATGGATCATATCCTAAATATTTTCAATTTGACTTATTCAAAATTGCTTATTCAATAAGTGTACATCAAAACAATTGAGAATTAAAAAGACAAAAAGGATAACAATACAAGATAAGCGACAAAAGATTAAGGTTTTATTTATTAACAAAAGATTAACCCTTAAAAGGTTGTCAAAATTACATACCCCGAGCATCTACCAGCAATACGTGGCCCGTCCCCTGGGGTAGGTAAAGGGTGTCCGTGATAATAGGTTCAAAGTAGTGCAGGAATATAAAGGCGGCAGGATCACAATGGCTTCATCCCCCAAACAGAGGATCCCTCCACCATTTGCAATCCTGCCTATTGTCTGAAGGATCCTAGATCCTTAATCCTAAAAACTATTGTTCAGTACAAACCATCAAATTGTTCAGCAAAACAACCATCAAACTAAAAAAATTGGGCTCCGGCTATGTCTAGAAATTTCCATCATCGTCCAATCATGCAGCCTAAACCTTCCCTGCATCACCACCTCCGGCTCCACTTGCTTCACCACCTTCACCCTTGCCTCCAGCCTCGATCGTCAGGATCTCTTCTGCCCCCTCTTCATCATCCAGTTCAGCCAGCCTTGCCTTCCAGCCTTCCACATCCCAGGCGCTCTTGTCAAAGGCAGGATCCTGAGCTTCCAAGGCCATTTGCAGCTTGGTCTTGTACATTGCTATGGCGGCAGAGACTTTGGCGTCTTCGGTGATATCATGCTTCTCGTAGTCAGTATTAACCAGCACCTTGGCCGTCTCCTGTTTGGCATCCTGGAGTTCCTTCTGAAGATCAGCAATTTTCAGGTCCTTTAGCAATGCAACCTGCTGGAGGTCGGCAATCTTCCTATCCTGATCCTCAACGTGGCCAACATAGTCCTCAATCTCAGCGAATTTCTGCAAAGGGGATAAAAGACAAGGTCAGGACCAAGTGATCCTCAAATCAGCAGGATATGTCAGCAGGATATACGAGCAGAGACAGTGATCCTTACATTGTTGAAGTACTCGAGGAATTGGTGGCGGATCAGAGGCAGACCCTGCAGATCCTCAGCCTCGGAGGCCTTTCTCTTCTTGACTCCCTTTCCTTTGAGGGGTGCCTTGGGGACTGAAGCCGTCGGGCTGGTAGGAGCCTTTCTTTTGGAGGATCTGACGGTGGTGAGATCGGTGACATTGAACTTTGAAGTAGACTTGGTGGATTTTCCAGCACCTACACAACCAAAACAAGATAAGTATCTTTACTTCACTTATATTTCACTATTTGTTTAAATTTTTAAACAAAGATACTTACTTGACATCGTGACAGAGCCTGAGGATACCTCCTGAGAATCCTGGGTGGTTGTCTTGAAAGTTCTTGTTTCAGGATCAAGTCTCTTGAAAGCGGCGAGTCTCTCTTTGGCAGCAGGAGACAGTCTGAGGTGTGAAACGGTGATAGCTGCATAACAAGAAAGCAAAAGTATATAAGTGATCCTTATATCAAAAGAAGGTTCTCTGGTGATCCTTCTCAGGATCCTCCATCCTACCATGGGTAGCCCATTTCCTGGGTAGATCCTTCCCATCAGAGATAGAATCTCTCTTGACAAAAAAGAAACGCCGCTTCCAGTTAGTATCATTCTTGGTAGCTTTGAAGATCGGGTGTTCCTCGCCAGGTTTACGTTTGAACAAATAACGATGAGAACCAAAGGTAGTAAGATCATACAGCTCTCCCAGCTCTGACATTCCTAGGTCTATCCCTTCCTGCTCGATGATCCTTTCAAGGGTATACAAAACCCTCCAAATCATCGGCATGGCTTGGATATAAGAGATGCCGGTTAGGGAAAAGAAAGATTGGGTGAAGGCTGGAAAAGGATATGTATAGCCTATGGTGAACGGAGTGACAGGAAAAGCGACCCAGTTGTCGGAAATGTGATCACTCAGGGCATTGGGATCAAAAGATTTAAACACGGTGTTCGCCGGGAAACAGTGGCGGATCCTATCAATTTGTGGATCGATGAAACAGCAGCGTTCTTTTATGGAATCTTTGATGATCCCCTGGCTCTTCAGTGGGCTGTTTTTCGGGTGATCCTTAGCTGGGGAGTTCCGGAGCAAAATTTTTGACAGAATGATGGAAAGAGACGGAAAACAGAGCAAAAGAAGGAAGAAGATGAAGAGAGAATACCTGTTTATCTTCGGATGCAGTTATAAAGGGAGTATCTCTGAAATTTAAATGCAAATGATCCTATCTATATCTCCTATTTATAATCATGATTGTGCAGGGTTGTCACTTCTGTGACGTCATAGTTGCAACAGATAGTTCTATATCAACGGCTATATTTACGATAGTTAGTTGCGGATAAGATCAAGAAAATATAATTCGTTCATTTTACATATTACTCCATATATTTTGGGGGCAATTGTTAGGGGAGGATTTTCTAACAATTAGTGATCCTTACTTGTTATCCTAATAAGTGATCCTTACTTCTGTGACAGATAGTGATCCTCAGAAGAGCTTCAAGATCAGGATCATGGATCACCTTAAGGATCCTCATACTAACGATTGTTTGTTTGTATTTCGTATTATTTTGCAGGAGTAACAAGCTTGACTTGGTCTTGGCAACGTTACTATGGAATATTCCACGGGTATTTCGCACACGTTTGACTGGAAATGGACGTTGTGGAGAACGTGGGAGCATGGCACAAAAGTCGGATAGTTTGTTAGCATAGTTAACTTCTATTTTTAAAGGGGTGACGAGCTAGTAATTAAAAGCTTAGCCATTTTCAGCTGCACACACACTCTCGTACAATTGCACTCTTGAAGCTTTCGACAAACACTTAACAGTTTTCACTCACTTTTACACATTTCACCATAGTAATCCTTGTACCTAGCTCGTTACTATCCGAAGTTGTAAACATTTACTGATTTATTTGAGCTTGGTGATCGGTAGTTTCCATCACCCGGGGTTTTTTTGTGCCGGAGATCAACTCTTGATCAAGGGCTTTTTCCCCGTATAAACCTTGTGTCACTTGTTATTTATTTTTCATAGTGATCCTTATTGCTACAAAGTAATTCAAGCATCAAACCCCGTAACAGAGAGTTTGGTTGCATTATCCTCATCAGATTTTTTGACCAAAACAGCTAGCAAACGTAGTTGTGGTACAGAAGAAAAACGGGAAATGGAGAGTCAGTGTAGACTACACGGACTTGAACAAGGCTTGTCCTAAAGACCCATTTCCTCTCCCTCATATCGATGTAATGGTGGATGCTACTGCTGGACATGAAATGTTAACGTTTATGGACGCAACCTCAGGATTTCAGCAGATTCAAATGGAGCCTTCGGATCAGGAGGATACTGCTTTCATGACACCAACAAGTATATATTGCTATACTGCTATGCCTTTCGGTTTGAGGAATGCAGGTGCAACATACCAGAGATTGGTAAACATGATGTTCAAAGATAAGCTGGGGGACACCATGGAGGTATATATTGACGATATGGTGGTAAAATCTAAAAGAGCTGAGGATCACCTCCAGGATATCAAGGGAGCATTTGATATCCCGGATCAATACAACATGAAGCTGAATCCTGCTAAGTGCCATTTTGGAGTGGGGGCAGGAAAGTTTCTTGGATATATGGTGATAAAAAGGGGAATAGAGGCAAGCCCGGAGCAGATTAAAGCTATCCTGGATATAAAATCACCCTCGAATATGAAGGACGTACAACGGTTGACAGGCCGAGTAGCAGCTTTGAATAGATTTATTTCAAGATCCTCGGAAAAATGCAAGGAATTCTATGATATCCTCAAGAAGAATAAGAAATTTGAATGGGGAGCAAAGCATGAAGCAGCCTTGCAGGATTTGAAGCGGTATTTCTCAACTGCACCTCTATTGATGAAGCCTGAAAATGGTGAACCACTATCCCTATACCTCGCTGTATCAGGGAATGCTGTAAGTGCTGTTCTTATAAAAGACCATGAATGTCAGCAATACCCTGTTTATTATGTTAGTAAAAGTTTGTTAGATGCTGAAACTAGGTATTCTCCCTTAGAAAAATTGATATTAGCTCTAGTCATGGCATCGACGAAGCTTAGGCATTATTTTGAGACACATAGGATCCATGTTAAAACGAATTATCTTGTCAAAAATGTGCTTAGGAAACCAGAGATGTCAGGCAGGATGGCCAAATGGTCAGTAAAGTTGAGTGCTTATGATTTAGTATATGAACCTAGAAATGCCATAAAGTCTCAGGATTTAGCTGACTTTGTGGCTGATTTCAGTAGTGATATTCAGGATGAGGTAGACCTAGAAGTTCAACAGTTAGGAGAATCTTCAGGATCCTGGACAGTATATACTGATGGTGCATCCAATATAAAAGGTGTAGGTTTAGGTATACTACTAAAATCGCCACAGGGGGACATATTACCCCAGGCCATTAGGTGTGAATTTCCTGCTACTAATAATGAGGCAGAATATGAAGCTTTAATTGCAGGATTAGAATTGGCTAAGAGTATGAGTATCAAGAATTTGCGAGTGTATGTTGACTCCTTGTTAATTACTAACCATTTTAATGGATCCTATGCAGTTAAGGGTGAGAGATTAATCGAATACCTCGATATTCTCAAAAAATTAGCAGGATATTTCGATATTTTTACACTTGAACAGGTACCAAGGGAGGATAATGCTGAAGCGGATGCCTTAGCAAATTTGGGATCATCGATCAGGATACCTGAAGGGACCCAAATACCAATATTACATGTCTTATATCCTGCAACGAATCCTCAAGATAAAGTAGTAGCGGGTATTCAGGATCCTGGAGCGGAATATCCTGAATAGGATCCTAAATCCTGGACGGCTCCAATTGTGAGATATCTCAAAGAAGGACACATCCCTGGAAATGAAAATCCTAAGGCATTTAGAATGAAGGTATCACGATTTACTATTATAAACAATATTTTATACTAGAGATCTCTTGCAGGACCGTATTTGAGGTGCTTGGAGGATCCTGAAGCCAAAGAAGTACTCCAGGATATACATGAAGGGGATTGTGGTAACCATACTGGGGGCAGGTCGTTATTCTCAAAAGTGTTAAGGACAGGATATTATTGGCCAACAATGAGAAAAGATGCCGCAGAATATGTTCGAAGATGTGACGCGTGTCAAAGACATAGTAACATATTGCATCAGCCTGCTGAACCATTATATCCTATTGTTTCCCCTTGGCCATTTATGAAGTGGGGTATGGATATAGTGGGAAAGCTTCCAAAGGCTCCAGGAGGCAAGGTTTTTATGTTGGTAATGACAGATTATTTCTCCAAATGGGTTGAAGCCGAGACATTTGTTCAAGTTAGGGATCAAGAAGTAGTATCCTTCATAAAGAGAAATATCCTGACCAGATTTGGAGTACCAGCCGAGATAATCTGTGACAATGGTTCTCAATTTATAAGCAAAAGGACTACTGACTTTTTCAAGAGTTGGGGAATCAAAATGATAACATCTACTCCAGTACATCCTCAAGCGAATGGACAAGCAGAATCCTCAAACAAGATAATTGTCAATAACTTAAAGAAGAGGCTTGGAGCCAAAAAAGGAAGATGGGCAGAAGAATTACCCTTTGTTTTGTGGGCTGATAGGACAACGATAAAGAATGCAACAGGCCAAACCCCATTTTCCTTGGTATTTGGAACAGAAGCAATGATTCCGACGGAAATGACAATACCTACTGCAAGATCTACCCTAAGTGATCCTTAACAGAATCCTGAAGCCTTGAGTCAGGATTTGGATACTATAGATGAAAAGAGAGATGCAGCAAGGCTAAGGATGGCAGCATATCAACAGAGAATATCCAGAGCATATAACAAGAATATTAGGACCAGAAGATTTAAGGTTGGAGATTGGGTGTTAAGAAAGGCTTTTCAGAATACTACTAATCCTGCCGATGGCAAGTTAGCTCCAAAATGGGATGGACCATATGAAGTTGAATCAGAAGCAGGGAAAGGAGCATATAGACTCAAGAATATGGAAGGGGATATGCTACCGAGATCTTGGAATGCTATACACCTTAAGCTCTATTTCAAGTGAGTTTAGAATTTAATTTCTAACTCAGTATGGTATGAATTCTACCTTTTTTAAATATGTTTGGTTTAATTTGTTCTTTGTAACCCAATACTAACTTAAGCAGCTAACACCCACCTTAGTGTAAGGATGTTTTGCAGTATATGCTTCGGGATATAGCTCCAGGATGCTCACTCAGGATACTTTAGAAGATTAGAGGATTGGCCCCCTCTCTCACGTACAAGGGATCCTGATCTCTTCACAGGTTTAAAGGTATTCACCTTTCTTCCGAATTGGGTTTAAACACCCCGCCTGGAGCGCAAGTTATTCAGGGATAGTTCAAGGTGGCGGGACCAGTCCATGTAAAAGTGGCTGACAATTTCGTTACTGTTGGCTATATCCTGAATCCTAAAGGTATATGAGGATTGATCGCCCTCTCTCACGAAAGGGTATTTTCATAATCTCTAAGGTTTAAAGGTTTTCACCTTTCTAAGTCTTGGATTTTATACACTCCCGCCTGTAGCGCATGAAAATTTGGGATTTTCCCCAGGATACAAGGGATTTATCTCCAGTACATCCTTGGGTTTTACCCTTGTGACATGAAAAACTGCCTATACAATGGAAACTGACATTCAGAAGATTTCTAAGTATTTGAAGACATTGTACACAGGGGACATTCCTACCAAGGCGATGATGTAAAGCTCAAAGGATAAGGCTGGGAATTAATGCACTAAGTATCTCACACAGGGGACATCTTCATTGGAAAAGTTGCAAAGGGATTGAGGTTTGATAATAGGGTTATATCCTATTCTTGGTATGATCTTTCCTTTGTAAACATCGTTTAAGTTTTTAATAATACTATGTTTTATAAAAGGTTAAATATCCTGATATATTCTCAAAATCCTTTTCAGGATATTTGATTAAGATGTTTGAAACTAATACTAGTTTGGAACTTTGATCATTTAAGTATTATCAAAACAGGTTTTGGAAAAATGGATTGTTTTTCAAAAGCTTTCTACAAAGTTGAACGAACATTTGGAAGTCCTATCTGTTTTGGTCAAAAAATCAGACGAGGATAATGTAACCAAACTCTCTGTTACGAGGTATGATGCTTGAATTGGTTTATAGCAATAAGGATCGCTATGAAAAAGAAGTGACAAGTGACACAAGGTTTATACTGGGAAAAAGCCCTTGATCAAGAGTTGATCTCCGGCACAAAAAACCCCGGGTGATGGAAACTACCGATCACCAACTCAAATTAAACAAGTAATGTGTTACAACTTCGGATGATAGCGAGCTAAATACAAGGATCACTATAGTGTAATGTGTAAAAAGTGTACGAAATTGCTAAGTGAATGAACGAGAGCTGGTGTGAGCGGTTTTCAGAGTGTGTGTAGCAAAAAATAGCAAAAGTGTTGTCTAATTAGCTCGCTACCCCCTTTAAATCTAATAAAAATCTAAATAACAAACTATCCGCAAATGGTGCAAGTCCTCCACGACTCCACAACGTCCATTTCTGACCAAGCACGTGCGGAATAGACTTAGAATATTCTCCAGAAATATCGCCAAGACCAAGTCCCAATTGATATTCCTGCAAAACAATTATGAATTCAAAACAGACAATCATTAGTATAAGGATCCTTAGGATGATCCATGATCCTGATCCACTTCTGAGGATCACCAACTGGCACAGAAGTAAGGATCACCAAACAGGATAATAATTGAGGATCACAGGTCATTTAGAAATCCACCCCTAACAATTGCCCCCAAAATATAAGGAGTTATATTGTAAATAAACGAGTTGTATTTTGTTGATCTTATCCGCAACAAACTAACGGATAACTAGCCGTTGAAGACGGACTAGCCGTTGCAAAGCTGACGTCACTGAAGTGACAATCCTGCAAATCATCATTATAAATAGGAGTTAGAGATAGGATCAATATGCATTTAAATCCGAAGAAACTCCCTTTAAATTCTCAGTCGAAGATCAATCAGGTATCTCTTCTCTTACTTCTCCTTCTCTTACTCTGTTTTTCTTTCTTTACCAACATCAATGATGCTCCGGTCTTCCCCCGCCAAGGATCACCAGAAGGATAGCCCCTTGAAGAGTCAAGGGATCATCAAGGACTCAGTGAATGAAAGGTGTTGCTTTACCGATGCTCAAGTAGATAAGATCCGTCTTTGCTTTCCAGCAAACGCCTTTTTCAAACCTTTCGATCCCACGGTTCTGAGCGACTATGTTTCTGAAACATGGGTTGCCTTTCCAGTTACTCCATTCACCATAGGATACACCTATCCTTTTCCAGAATTTACCTAATCCTTCTTTTCCCTTACCGGCATCTCTTACATCCAAGCTATGCCGATGATTTGGAGGGTTTTGTATACCCTGGAGAGGATCATAGAGCAGGAAGGGATTGATTTAGGAATGTCAGAACTGACAGAGATGTATGATCTCACGACGTTTGGATCCCATCGATATCTGTTTAAGCAAAAACCCGGCGAAGAACATCCCATTTTTAAAGCCACCAAGAATGACACAAATTGGAAACGACGCTTCTTCTTTGTCAGGAGGGATACCATTCCAAACGAAAAGCATTTACCCAGGAAGTGGTCCACCAACGGTAGGACAGAGGATCCTGAGAAGGATCACCAGGTAATCTTGCTCTTGTGAAAGGATCATTAACCCCTTTTTGTCTTGTGTTATGCAGCTATCTCTGTTTCGCACCTCATCACAACACCCGCAACCAAGGAAAGGCTTGCTGCTTTTCGGAGGCTTAATCCTGAAATAAGGTCATTCAAGATAGACACCCAAGACTCACAAGAAGTATCCTCAGGTTCCATCACCATGTCAAGTAAGTATCCTGCTTTTTGTATAGTTGAATACTAAAATAACTAGTTAAATTGAAATAGGATAAGGATACTTATCTTGCTTTAAATATGTAGGTGCCGGAAAATCCTCCAAGCCTGCCTCCCAGTTCAACACGGCCGACCTTGATGCTGTTCGATCCAGGAAGAAGAGGGCCACTACCAGTCCTAGCGTCTCCATTCCCAAGGCACCCACTAAAGGAAGGGGTGGCAAGAAGAGGAAAACTTCTGATATAGAGGACCTACAAGGCCTACCACTGATCCGCCGCCAGTTCCTTGAATACTTTAATGACGTGAGGATCATCAATTCTGCCTAGGTATCCTACCCATTTGAGGATCATCTGATCTTGAATTGCTTTGTCTTTTTCTTTGCAGAAATTTGCTGAGATTGAATATTATGTGGGAAGCGTCGAGGAGCTGGATAAGAAGATTGCTGACCTCCAACAAGTTGCAGTGCTTAAGGATCTTAAGATTGCTGATCTTGAAAAAGCCCTCCAAGATGCCAAGACTAAGACAGCTAAAATCTTGATCGACATCGACTACGAGAAGCATGATCTCATAGAAGGTGCAAAGGTCTCCGCTGCCATCACAATGTATCAGACAAAACTAAAGATGGCCTAGGAAGCTCAAGATCCTAACTTCGACAGAAGCAGCTGGGATGTTGAGGGCTGGAAAGCGAGGTTGGCTGATCTTGAGGATGATGAGGAGGCCGAGGAGGTTTTGGCAATCGAGGCTGGAGGTAATGGGAAGGATCAGGTTAAGGATACCGAAGCTGGAGGGGATGAGGATGCAGCGAAGGTGTAGGCTGCACGATTGGGAAATGATGGACATTCCTAGACGTAGCCGGAGCCCAATTTTTAAATTTGGTAGTAGGTTTTTGTGGTTGTGATGTTTTTAAAATAATGATGGTCTGTAATAACTAAACAATAGCTATTAGGGTTAAGGATCATGAATGATCCTTTTGGACAATAGGTAGGATTACAACTGGTGGAGGGATCCTCTGTTTGGGGGATGAAGCCATTGTGATCCTGCCATCTTTTTAATTCCTGCACTACCAAGACCTTTAGACAATGGACACCCTTTACCTACTCCAGCGGACTGGCCACGTATTACTGGTAGATGCTCGGGGTAGGTAATTTTGACAACCTTCGATGGTTAAACTTTTATTAATAAAATAACCTTAATCTTTTTTGACTTATCTTGTGTTGTTATCCTTTTCTGTTCTTTTTTAAATTTTCATTTGTCTTGATATACACTTGTCTGAACAGAAAAAGTTGAACAAATTAGATAGAAAATATTTAAGATATGATCCAAGATCAAATATCTTATAGTTGGAAAATTCCAAAAAGTGGTACATTTTAAGGATCATGAGTTCTGTTGTCAAAGTATCAGGGTTATTCAAATAATCAATGAATAAAATCAAATTAGTTAAGGATCATACCTGAGGACCCAAGTTAGGATCTTAACTCTTAACATTATTATAACCAGGATAACCACAGAATAAACCTTAGTAAAAGGTAAGGATCAAGGATCCTTGGTTGTTTAACTTCGAAGACCTGAAATTGAACATAACTTGGGACTAAGCCATTATAAGATAAAGGTTAGCAACTGGGGACAAGCCCAAGATAACTGGGGACAAGCCCAAGGATAACTGGGGACAAGCCCAAGATAACTGGGGACAAGCCCAAGGATAACTGGGGACAAGCCCAAGGATCTTGTGTGAACTGGAGTATGGCCCTAACTGGCGACTATCCAAACTTAGTGGCATGAAAATGCCAAAACCTTAGCTAACGTGAAAACGCTAGAAACCTTAAGAACGGATGTATGGTACGTCTACCATTATACGTAGGATCCTAGGTATAGCCAGTACAATGGAATTATCAGCCCCTAAAGCGAGTACTGGTCCCACTGCCATGAACTATACCAGGATCATCGTGCGCTACTGGCGGAACTGGGGTCAAACCCAAGGATAACTGGGGTCAAACCCAAGTAACTGGTTACTTGTGTGGATAATCATGCTTTTGCTAAGAGTACCTGAACCTTCAAAACTCAAAATCTCGTGAAATGGGGATAAAGGATGCAAGATCCTTATCCTTATGTGAGAAAGTAAGGAAATGAAATAGTTTAAGATTAGAATGTTACCAAAAATGAGGATCATCTGTGCTTTAAGGATCCTTTAAGGATATTTATCATGTGAGGATCATGGATCCTTATCACATGAAATATCTCTTCAAATGGACAGCATTCCAAGCTCTTGGTAGTAAGTCACCTTCCATTGTTAGCAATCGATATGCCCCCTTTCCTGCCTCAGCTTCAATCAAGTAAGGGCCTTCCCATTTTGGTGCCAACTTTCCATCAGCAGGATTGGTGGTATTCTGAAATGCTTTCCTTAGTACCATATCACCAACTTGGAATTTCCTGATCCTAACATTTTTGTTGTAGGCACCGGCCATTCTTTGCTGATAGCTGGCCATCCTTATCCTTGCCAAATCTCTGATTTCTTCTATAGTATCCAGGTCTTGAACCAAGTTCTCATCATTTTCCTCAGGATCACGAATACTAGTTCTAGCAGTTGGAACCACCATTTCTGTAGGGATCACTGATTCTGCCCCAAATACCAAAGAGAATGGAGTTTGGCCTGTAGCATTCTTAGGAGTTGTCCTATCAGCCCAAAGCACATAAGGTAGTTCTTCTACCCATTTCCCTTTCTTGGATACAAGCTTCTTCTTCAGATTGTTGATGATGATCTTATTGGAAGATTCTGCCTGACCATTAGCTTGTGGGTGGACTGGTGTTGATGTTATCATCTTAATCCCCCAGCTGTCACAAAAGTTAGTAGTTCTGCCCCCAATGAATTGGGAACCATTATCACATATAATTTCAGAAGGAATACCAAATCTAGTTATAATATTTCTTTTAATGAAGGATATAACTTCCTTTTCTCTGACTTGGGCAAAAGCTTCAGCCTCTATCCACTTGGAGAAGTAATCGGTCATAGCAAGCATGAACACTTTTCCACCAGGTGCCTTAGGAAGCTTACCAACTATATCCATGCCCCATCTCATGAATGGCCAACTGGCGGATATAGGATGTAATAATTCAGCCGGTTGATGAAGGATATTGCTGTGTCTCTGACAAGGATCACATTTCTTAGCATACTCCACAGCATCTCTCTTCATGGTTGGCCAATAGTATCCTGTCCTCAGGATCCTTGAAAATAACGCCCTGCCCCCAGTGTGGTTTCCACAATCTCCTTCATCGAAGTCTTTTAAAACTTCTTGGATTTCAGGATCCTCAATGCATCTTAAGTATGGTCCTGCAAGAGATCGTTTGTACAACATATTATTTAAAATTGTGAATTGAGATACCTTAATTTTGAAAGCCCTAGGGTTTTCTCCTGTAGGAATCTCTCCATGTTGTAAATATCTCATGATTGGGAGGATCCATGATCCTTAATGAGTTTGAGTATCCTCACTAGGGATAATTGCAGAATCATCTCCTATCTCCATAGCCACATGATCCTCGATAGCCGGGGTCAGGATATGGATAATAGGGATCTTGATATCCTCCGGGATCTTCAAGGATGATCCTAAATTGGCTAGTGCATCTGCCTCTGCATTCTCTTCCCTTGGTACCTGTGTCAAACTAAAGGATACAAAAGAGAGTGCCAATTCTTTGACTAACTCCAAATATTTGATTAGCTTTTCACCTTTAACAGCATAGGATCCATTAAAGTGATTAGTGATTAACAAAGAATCTACATGTACCTCAAGATACCTGATCCTCATATGCTTAGCAATTTGCAAGCCAGCTATCAAGGCTTCGTATTCAGCCTCATTGTTAGTGGTTTGGAACTCACAAGCTATAGAGTGGGGTATTATGCCCCCCTGTGGCGATTTTAGTAGTATTCCAAGCCCTGTTCCTTTGACATTTGAGGATCCATCAGTGTAGAGTATCCAAGGATCCTTGGTCTCTTCTAGCTGCTGGACTTCTAATTCAGCTTCCTTTTGCAAATCACTACTGAAATCTGCCACAAAGTCAGCTAATGCTTGGGATTTAATGGCTGTCCTGGGCTCATATCTTATATCATATGCACTTAGCTTCACTGCCCACTTAGCCATCCGTCCTGACATTTCAGGTTTCCTGAGGACATTCTTAATTGGAAAATTAGTTTTGATGATAATAGCATGAGTTTCAAAATAATGTCTTAATTTAGTAGATGCCATAATTAATGCAAGGATAAGTTTTTCTAAGTGTGAATACCTGGATTCAGCATCAAGTAAACTTTTACTTACATAATAGACAGGATGTTGTGTACCTTCGTGATCCTTAACAAGGATGGCACTTACTGCTTTTGAGGATACCGCAAGATATAAGGATAACACATCTCCTTTTTCTGGTTTCATCAAAGCCGGGGCCGAGGATAGGTAATCCTTAAGAGCTCTTAAGGCACTTTCATGCTTCTCAGTCCATTCGAATTTCTTGTTCTTCCTTAGGATATCATAGAATTCCTTGCATTTTTCTGAGGATTTGGATATGAATCTGTTTAAAGCTGCAATCCTGCCTGTTAACCTTTGAACATCCTTAGCATTGGCAGGTGACTTGATGTTCACTATAGCTTTTATTTGTTCTGGACTGGCTTCAATGCCTCTCTTTGTCACCATATATCCTAAGAATTTACCTGCTTTAACACCAAAGTGACATTTTGAAGGATTAAGCTTCATATTATATTTGTCAAGGATATTGAATGCTTCCTCCAAGTCTCTTAGGTGATCCTCAGCCTTTATTGATTTTACCACCATATCGTCTATGTAAACCTCCATCGTTTGTCCAATCTGATCCTTGAACATCATATTCACTAGCCTTTGATAAGTTGCACCTGCATTTCTTAGTCCGAATGGCATAGCAATATAGCAGTATATACCAGTTGGAGTCATGAAGGCTGTATCCTCTTGATCGGATGGTTCCATTTGAATTTGTTGAAATCCAGATGAAGCATCCATAAAAGTTAACAGTTCATGACCCGCAGTTGCATCCACCATGGAGTCAATGTGGGGTAATGGGAAAGGATCCTTGGGACATACCTTATTTAAATCGGTGAAATCGACACATACCCTCCACTTTCCGTTTTTCTTTTGAACAACCACCACATTGGCCAACCATCTTGGATACTTGACCTCTCTAATCATACCTGCTCGGAGTAGCTTATCTACCTCCTCCTGAATAATGGCATTTCTTTCTGGTGCAAATTTCCTTCTCCTTTGATGGATTGGTTTGAAGGACCTATCAATGCCAAGTTTGTGAGTGATTACATCTTTAGATATACCTGCCATGTCTTCGTGCTTCCATGCAAAGGTAGTCTTTCTCCTTTTGAGGAAGGATATGAGGTCTTCCTTAATTTCGCCAAAGATCCCTGATCCTATATAAACTTTATATTCAGGATCATCAGGATCCATAAGGATTTCCACTACATCCTGTTCATTTGCCTCCAAGACATCCCTTGGAGGACGCTTTAATTGCTATTGCTCCCTTGACTTTGATGCTGGTTTCATTGATGAGGTGTAGCAGTTCTTAGCCTCTTGCTGATCACTATCAATCTTCACTATTCCCCAAGGACTAGGAAGCTTCACACATTGATGATAAGTGGATGGGACTGCCTTCATATCGTGTATCCAAGGCCTGCCAAGGATCACATTACAACAAGATAAACAGTCAATAACACAAAACTTTTGGTAAGAATGTAGGCCTTCGATATAGATTGGGAGTTTAATGTCCCCTAGAGTATTCTTAGTCTCGCCACTGAATCCCACGAGCACAGAGGATCTTGGTATGATGTCGGATTCAGGGATGTTCATCTTCTTGAGAACATCAAGCTGGATAATGTTCACAGAGCTTCCTCCATCTATAAGGATCCTGCGAACAAAATGGTTAGAAATAAAAAGAGTGATAACCAAACCATCATGATGAGGATCCTGGATGTCAACACGATCATCCTCATCGAAAGTTATAACTTTTCCTTCGGAGACACTGGATGTTCGAATGGGTCTATCACCATTATCCATCTTGGTTTCCTTTGCATGTCTTTTGGCTGCAGAGAAGGATGTTCCACAAATGTCTGATCCTCCAGAAATAAAGTTTATAATTTGTGCATCTGCTGGAGGGGCTGGAGCTTTCTCTGGGATCCTTTCAGGATCCTGAGTCCTTGACTTCTTTCTCCCCAATAATTCTTTCAAGTGCCCCTTGCTCAACAAGTATCCAATTTCTTTTCTCAGTGCGATGCATTCTTCTGTGAGATGCCCAAAATCTTCATGGTATGCACACCACTTTGACTTATCTTTAGTTGCAGCTGGTCTATCATTTTTTCTGGGCCATCTAGCTTTATCACCTAAATTCTGCATTGCGAGGATTAGTTCATTGTTATCAACAGAAAAACAATATTCAGAGATTGGAGGATAATCCTCATCATCCTCTTCTTGTTCAACAGCATGCACATTCTGGTTGTCAGATTTATTATAGGATCTGAACTTGTTGTTCTTGAATGAGGATCCTTGCTTCTCTTGCTTTGAGGATCCTGCTAACCTCTCCTGGATCCTTTTTTCATCCTCTAGCCGGATGAACCTAAGGGCCTGGGTTCTTACCTCATCTAGATTCCTGCATGGTGTCATAACAAGATCATCATAGAATAACGAATCCCTAAGCAATCCCATTTTAAAGGCTTCAACAGCCGTAGCTATATCCAGGTTAGGAATATCTAAGGATTCTTTACTAAATTTTGTAATATAATCCCTTAATGATTCATTATGACCCTGGGTTATCCTATACAGATCACTAGTTAAACGCTCAAATTTTCTACTACAAGAAAACTGGTTATTAAATAGATTAACTAGATTAGCAAATGAGGTAATAGAGTAAGGGGGAAGACTTAGCAGCCATTTAAGAGCCGATCCAGTAAGAGTGGATCCAAATCCCTTGCACAGACATGCTTCCTTTAACCTTTCTGGGATGGGATTGATCTCCATCCTTTCCCTGTGCTGAGCTATTTGTTCCTCAGGATCCGTTGAACCATCATACAACTTCATGGTAGGTACATGGAACCTCTTGGGTATCTCAGCATCACAGATTGGTGGTGCAAATCGAGATATCTTGTGGCTCCCATCTGCAATCTCTGGGATAGGCTTGACCACTCCTGGGACACTTGATATCATGTCCTTTAACTTTTGCAATTCTCTGGCCATGGCATGATTGATACCTGTATCCTGCATAAGGCCATGGTTAGTAGTATAAGAATTATTAAAAGTGTTACCTCCCATTGGATTCAAATTAGGAAGAACGGATGTGAATCCATATTGTTGAGGCTCTGGAATGACCGATGGACCAGTAGAAGCAATGGTTTACATTGGAATGAAATCTCCCTGATGGATGTCGGAACTTCCTGATTGCAAACTCCTTAAGGAACCTGGAATCTGGAAGGATCCCTGAAACTGAGAGGATTCTTGGACCTGGGAGGATCCTGGGACGTAGGAGGATCCTTGAACCTGGGAGGATCCTTGAAACTGGGAGGATCCTGGAAACTGGGAGGATCCTTGAATCTGGGAGGATCCTTGAAACTGGGAGGATCCTGGAAACTGGGAGGATCCTTGAACCTGGGAGGATCCTTGAAACTGGGAGGATCCTGGAAACTGGGAGGATCCTTGAACCAGGGAGGATCCTTGAAACTGGGAGGATCCTTGAATCGGCCAGTACCCTTGAATCTGCTGCGCTCCCGAGTATCCTCCTGAGCTTGCAAAGGATCCTATATGCTGAGGATGGGATCCTGATGGTTGAAAGTGTAACCCTGAAGCCTGAGTCATTGCTGATGACCCGTAATGCACTCCTTTTGGTCCTCCCACATATTGAACGTCTGGAACCACTGAAGGCTGAGAAGTTATAACCGGAGTATTGAAATTCAAAGATCTGGGCATCAGTGGGGAATGGTCCTCTGCCGATCTCTTCTGTTTCTTGATGTCTCCAATTTCTCTAAGAATCCTTTCATTGGTCTTATCCTGCTACTGTATATGATCCTTCATCTGCAAAATCAGAGTAAACAAGTCATTAGTTGTAGGAGTATAAGAAGCAAAAGAAGTTGGAGGTTTTGAGAAAATGGGACTTGGTTTCTTCTCGGCATTTTTCTGAGGTCCAGAAGGTGGTGGAGGCAAAGGTGGAATGCCCTGGGATGAATTGACTGCAGACATCGCACTGGAGGTATTCTTTGATGATGAAGCCATCTGCTTGGATGTAACGAACCGAAATGATCACAAAAATGAGAATTTCTTAGAAATGAAGCACCAATTGCCCCACGGTGGGCGCCAAACTGTTTTGGTCAAAAAATCAGATGAGGATAATGTAACCAAACTCTCTATTACGGGGTATGAAAAAGAAGTGACAAGTGACACAAGGTTTATACGGGGAAAAAACCCTTGATCAAGAGTTGATCTCCGGCACAAAAAACCCCGGGTGATGGAAACTACCGATCACCAACTCAAATTAAACAAGTAATGTGTTACAACTTCGGATGATAGCGAGCTAAATACAAGGATCACTATAGTGTAATGTGTAAAAAGTGTACGAAATTGCTAAGTGAATGAACGAGAGCTGGTGTGAGCGGTTTTCAGAGTGTGTGTAGCAAAAAATAGCAAAAGTGTTGTCTAATTAGCTCGCTACCCCCTTTAAATCTAATAAAAATCTAAATAACAAACTATCCGCAAATGGTGCAAGTCCTCCACGACTCCACAACGTCCATTTCTGACCAAGCACGTGCGGAATAGACTTAGAATATTCTCCAGAAATATCGCCAAGACCAAGTCCCAATTGATATTCCTGCAAAACAATTATGAATTCAAAACAGACAATCATTAGTATAAGGATCCTTAGGATGATCCATGATCCTGATCCTGAGGCACTTCTGAGGATCACCAACTGGCACAGAAGTAAGGATCACCAAACAGGATAATAATTGAGGATCACGGGTCATTTAGAAATCCACCCCTAACACTATCTAATAAAAAGTTTTGATAATATATCGCTAAGCATATTGATCAGGATATAACAATATAAAATTTTTGCAAAGCTAAGATTTATACTTAAGAAAGACGGAAGATGATAGCAAGAAAAATAAAAAGATGAAATTATTCTTGAAACAATCAATACTGGTTGATAACCGAAGGTTTCATCCTGAAACCCAGGACCCATCCACCTTCGGCTATCAAATTGTTTCGATACAGAAATAAAAATTGTTCATAAAAACATAAAATTGTTCAAACGATTTAAAGGAAATAAGCTCTAGGGGATAGTGCCTTCTGCGTCCATAGTGATTTCAGCAGCATCCGTCTTGGGATCCGCCTCAGCATCCTTCTCAGCATCGGTTGCTTTTTCAACTGCTTTGGAAGATTCTTCGACAACTGATTTGGAAGAAATGCCGCCGAGGTTCTTTAGCTTGGTCTCCCAGGCACCTGGCTTCATGGGCCATCTTCAACCTGGCTTGGAGGAGAGAAATGACGACGAAACTCTTGAGGCTTTCCCGGTAGCTGACCATATCCCGTTCATACTGCAAGTGGGCAGCTTCAAGATCGGTCTGGGCTTGAAGAGTAGCTTTGTTGAGAGCAGTTTGGTGTTCTTGAATCATAGCTTTAAATTTCTGCTCGTAATGACGAGATTTGGCGGCTGCAATCATGCCTTGATCGGAGATTGTGATTTCAGCTTCCTTTAGCTTGGTTTCAAGCGTCTTGTTAAGCTTGCAGGATTCTTGATATAGGTGAACCAAACGCTCAAGACCCTACAAAGGTAAGAGGACAGGTATTAATATTGATAAATCTTTGAAAATAATGTAAGCCGCAGGATGTGATATGAGAATACTAACCTGGTTAAGAAAGGAAGTCATAAACCCGCTAGCTTCAATGAACCCGTGCTTCTCATAAGGAAATGTATCAGAAATGACAGGGGAATCAGGCTCTTTCCTTTTGCGGGAACTTGAACTCCGGGGCTTGGTAGCCGGTGAAGGTTTGGGAATAATGATGGCTTTGGAACTGCTGGGTTTGGATGTGGCTGTGGTCTTGGGACTAGGTTCTTTCTTGACCTGGATCTGATCAGAATAACTGTCCAATTCGTCGAGGTCAAAGACTTCAGGGATCTTGGCTGGTGCTACATAAAGGGAGAAGTTTTACATCATTATTACTCTTTATTTTATTATTATACCGTGTTAGCTAATTATTTTAAAAGTAATTCTTACCAGACATTTCAGATGACGAGTATTGACTGGAACTCGGGACGTGTGTGGTGAAAGTCCTGTCTATTGCAGGTAACTTGTAAACAGTATTGATTCTTTCTTCTGACTCAGCGGTAGGGGGAGCGACTTCCTTGAAGTTCACTGCTTAAGGATAAAAAAGAAGGATATTAATAGAAGATAAAAATCAAACGGTCCATGGGAATATTTATGACCCTACCGGTGGTTAACCACTCCACCGGAAGGTTAGCACCCTCAGCAATAGAGTCTTGTTTGACAAAGAAAAATTTGCGTTGCCATCCGTCTTCGTTTTTGGTGGCTTTAAGAATTAGGGGTTTGCTGGAGGTCGAGAAAAGCAAGAACCGGCTAGAGCCATGGGATCGGAGGCGATAAGCAATAGGCAAATCCTTGATGCGGAGGTCGGAGCAATGGAGGTTTTTGATTTGGTTAAGTACAATTAATACTCTCCAAACCATGGGCATGGTTTGAGCAAAAGAGATGCCGGTGGTTCGAAAGAATTGCATCATGAATTCGGGAAAAGGGTATCGAAGACCTAGCGAAAAAGGATATGCTGGAAAGCAAACCCATTCAGTGGAAGAAACATCCGATCGAATTGACCGATCGAACGGTCTGAAGACCGTGTTATCAGGGAAAGCGCCGGAGGCTCTCAAAGCTGCAATGTCTGCGTTGTCAAAAGCACAGATCTCCTTTTCGGGATTTTTGAGGAGATTCTGCTGGGTGAAGGTCTCGGCATCCATTGCGAATAAGGCGATGAAAATTGATAGAAAGTAAATCAGAAATGGAGAATTACCTGAAGGTTCTGTTGAAGATATTTGCTTTTTAAACAAGAAAAGAGAAGATATAGGGGCATTATGGATCTCCATTGAGCAAAAAGCGTGTTGGGGGTTACAATGTGATCTCGACCGTCGCTTCGTTTTAAATGCCTTGAATTATGGGATAAGACTTTTGAAATATATCCGTTGGATTGGTATACCAACTGATATATTTGGGGACAATTGTTATGGGTCATTTTCTGAGTATACATATCCTGACTAATATCCCGCTTCTAATTGTTTATTTGTGACCAGGATACTGGACGGGGATATTGCTAACATCCTGGGCGATATCCTAAGCTTGAGTAAATTAAACACGTGCAGGTTAATGGCTGTAAGTTACTAACGGTCATCAGGACTTCTTCTCCTCAAGACTCGGGCGTATTTGTTATGAGGAAGCCGTTGAACCCGAAAGACTTGGTCCTCAACGTTCGAGTGGGAATATTCGCTGGATCCCAGAAGTTTAGGATAGTTTGTTATATTATCTTTACTATAAATAGACGGGGGCGGATCAGTTTAAGGCACACAATTTTTTACACTTACACTCTCGAACACTTTTACTCTCTAGCTCATCGCAAACACCACACTCAAACATTTGTATTCGAATTACATTGTAACACATAGTTGATCCGCACCACATCCTGCACTGTATCCTGATATTTCAAGCAATAAGAAGAACAAGGCAGCTGCGATTGTCACCTCCCGAGGTTTTATGCCGGCGATCTAGATTGATCAAGGGCTTTCCTCGTACATCACGTGTCCACCTTTACATTTTCGCTCATTGTTTGATCATAGATACAGCTCTATATCCTGAACTGTATCCCGAAACTGTTTTCGTATCTAACCTGTTTAACATATTTTTTACACATAACTCTAGCACACTACCTCACTTTACTAATTTGATCACTAAATTGCTTAGGTAATTTTTGACCAAAACAATATGGTGACTAAAAGAGGGATAGAGGCAAGCCCGGAGCAGATTAAAGCTATCTTGGATATCAAATCTCCTTCAAATATGAAGGAAGTTCAACGATTAACAGGCCGAGTAGCAGCATTGAACAGATTTATTTCGAGATCCTCGGAAATATGCAAGGAATTTTATGATATTCTGAAGAAAAATAAGAAATTCGAGTGGGATGAAAAGCATGAAGCAGCCTTGCAGGATCTGAAGCAGTATCTTTCAACTGCACCCCTGTTGATGAAGCCTGAGGATGGTGAACCATTATCCCTGTATCTTGCAGTATCAGGAAATGCAGTAACTGCTGTCCTTGTAAAGGATCATGAAGGTCAGCAGTATCCTATTTACTATGTTAGTAAAAGTTTATTAGATGCTGAAACTAGGTATTCTCACTTAGAGAAACTGATATTAGCCCTAGTTATGGCGTCAACAAAACTTAAACATTATTTTGAAACACATAGGATTCATGTTAAAACCAACTATCCTGTTAAAAATGTGCTTAGGAAACCCGAAATGTCAGGTAGGATGGCTAAATGGTCAGTAAAATTAAGTGCCTTTGATCTAGTATATGAACCTAGAAGTGCCATAAAGTTTCAGGCTTTAGCTGACTTTGAGGCTGATTTTAGTAGTGATATTCAAAATGAAGTAGACTTAGAAGTACAACAACTAAGAGAGAACTTAGAATCCTGGACCTTATATACTGATGGTGCATCTAATGTAGAGGTGTAGGTTTGGGTATAATACTAAAATCGCCACAGGGGGACATATTACCCCAGGCTATTAGATGTGAGTTTCCTGCCACTAATAATGAGGCAGAACACGAAGCTTTAATTGCAGGATTAGAATTGGCTAAAAGTATGAATATCAGGAGTTTCCAAGTATATGTTGATTCTTTGTTAATTACTAATCATTTTAATGGAACCTATGCAGTTAATGGTGAGAAGTTAATCGAGTACCTCGAAATTCTCAAAAAATTAGCAGGATATTTCGATATTTTTACACTTGAACAGGTACCAAGAGAGGATAATGCTGAAGCTGATGCCTTGGCAAATCTAGGATCATCGGTCAGGATACCGGAAGGAACCCATATACCAATATTACACATCCTATATCCTTCGACGGATCCTCAACATAAGGAAGTGGGATGTGTTCAGGATCCTGATGATGAGTATTCTGAGAAGGATCCTAAGTCTTGGATGGCTCCAATCATAAGATATCTCAAGGAAGGATACATCCCAAAGGATGAGAATCCTAGGGCCTTTAGAATGAAGGTATCGAGATTCACTATTATAAATAATGTCTTGTATAAGAAATCTCTTACAGGACAATATCTGAGGTGCTTAGAGGATTCCGAAACCAAGAAAGTGCTTCAGGATATACACGAAGGGGATTATGGTAACCATACTGGGGGCAGGTCGTTATTCTCAAAGGTATTAAGAACAGGATATTATTGGCCAACCATGAGAAAAGATGCTGCAGAATATGCTCGAAGATGCGATGCATGTCAAAGGCACATTAATATATTACATCAGCCGGCCGAGCCACTTTATCCTATAGCTTCCCCTTGGCCATTCATGAAGTGGGGAATGGATATAGTAGGAAAATTGCCAAAGGCTCCAGGAGGAAAGGTCTTCATGTTGGCAATGACCGATTATTTTTCTAAGTGGGTCGAAGCTGAAGCATTCGTTCAAGTTAGAGATCAAGAAGTGGTATCTTTGATAAAAGGAATATCCTGACTAGGTTCGGAGTACCAGCTGAAATTATTTGTGATAATGGGTCTCAGTTTATAAGTAAGACAACAACTGACTTTTGTAAGAATTGGGGAATCAAGATGGTTTCATCTACACCGGTGCATCCTCAAGCAAATGGACAAGCAGAATCTTCAAACAAGATAATTGTTAACAACCTGAAAAAGAGACTAGGAGCTAAAAAAGGGAGATGGGCAGAAGAACTACCCTTTGTTTTGTGGGCTGATAGAACGACGATGAAAAATGCAACTGGCCAAACCCCGTTTTCCTTGGTATTTGGAGCAGAAGCGGTGATCCCGACAGAAGTGGTAATACCTTCGGCAAGATCCAACCTCCGGGATCCTGGGAAGAATCCTGAAGTCCTATGTGAGGAATTGGATATTGTTGATGAGACAAGAGACGCAGCAAGGCAAAGGATGGTGACATATCAACAGAGGATATCTAAAGCATATAACAAGAATATAAGGACCAGAAGGTTCCAGGTCGGAGATTGGGTATTAAGAAAAGCTTTCCAGAATACTACTAATCCTGCTGATGGAAAGTTGGCCCCAAAATGGGAAGGACCCTATGAGATTGAGTCAGAATCAGGGAAAGGAGCATATCGACTCAAGGATATGGAGGGGGATATGCTACCAAGATCCTGGAATGCTATACACCTAAAGCTCTATTTCAAGTGAGTTAGGAATCTAAATTCTAGTTCAGGATGGTATGGATTCTATCTCTTTTATTAAAATTTTAATATTATTTGTTGCTTTAACCCATTACTGACTTAAGCATCGGAGGGGTGTTAGCCAGGCTAACACCCACCTTAGCTTGCAGTTGTTTTGCAGTATATGTTTCGGGATGTAGATCCAGGATATACATTCAGGATACTTCGAAAGATCAGAGGATTGGCCCCCTCTCTCACGTTTAAGGGATACTGATCCCTTCACAGGTTTAAAGGTATTCACCTTTCTCTCGAATTGGGTTTAAACACCCCGCCTGGAGCGCAAGTTATATAGGAATAGTTCAAGATGGTGGGACCAGTTCATGTAAAAGTGGCTGACAATTTCGTCATTGTTGGCTATATCCTGGATTCTCAAGGTATATGAGGATTGATCACCCTCTCTCACGGAAGGGTATTTTCATACTCTCTAAGGTTTAAAGGTTATCACCTTTCTAAGTCTTGGAGTTTATACACTCCCGCTTGTAGCGCATGAAAATTTGGGATTTTCCCCAGGATACCTATGGGATTTTCCCCAGGATACTAAGGATTTATCTCCAGTATGTTTTTGGGTTTTACCCCAAACTTGAAAATTTTCTAAGTGTTTGAAGACTTTATGCACAGGGGACATTCTTCCTAAGGCGATTGTGAAAAGCTCGAAGAATCAAATTCAATGCACTAAGTATTTCTGACTGGGGACATCTTAGATGAAGCCGTAGCCTTGGGACTAGGTTCCTTCTTGACTTGGACGTGGTTGGAGTAACTATCCAGCTCCTCAAGATCAAAAACCTCGGGGATCTTGGCTGGTGCTGCATAAAGGGGGAATTCTAAATCATTATTGCTCTTTCGTTATATTGCATTAATTAATTAATTATATTACAAAATAACTCTTACCGGACATTTCAGATGATGAATATTGACTGGAACTTGGGATGTGTGTAGAAAAACTCCTATCACCTTCTGGTAGCTGGTAAATGGCTCTAATCCTTTTCTCAGATTCTGCGGTAGGGGGAGCTGCTTCCTTAAAGTTCACTGCGAAAAAGACCAAATGAGAAAATATTAGCACGAGACAGAAGCCTAAAAGTGTCTATGGATATGTTTGAAGCCCTAAACCCTACCGGTGGTTAACCACTCCACCGGAAGGCTAGCACCCTCGTAGATGGAATCTCGCTTGACGAAAAAGAATTTGCGTTGCCATCCATCTTCGTTTTTGGAAGCTTTAAGGATGAGGGGTTTACTAGAAGTTGAAAAAAAGCAAGAATCGACTAGAACCATGTGACCGGAGGCGATAGGCGATTGGGATATCCTCGATGCAGAGGTCAGAACAATGAAGATTTTTTATTTGGTTGAGTACAATCAGTACTCTCCAAACCATGGGCATGTTTTGTGCAAAGGAGATACCAGTGGTTCGGAAGAATTGCATCATAAACTCGGGAAATGGGTACCGAAGACCTAGCGAGAAAGGGTATGCTGGGAAGCAGACCCAATCAGCAGAAGAAACATCCGATCGAACTGATCGATCAAATGGTCTAAATACCGTGCCATCAGGGAAAGCACCGGAGGCTCTCAATGCTGCAATGTCCGCGTTATCAAAAGCACAGATCTCTTTCTCTGGATTTTTAAGAAGATTTTGCTGGATAAAGGTCTCGGACGATTCGCCGTTTTGGGAAAAAGTTCTAGTGGCCATTGCAAGTAAAGGAAAAGAGATTGACATAAAATGAAGAAGAAATAAGGAATTACCTGGAGACTCCGTTGATGATATCTGGTTTTCAAACAAAAAGAGAGAAGATATAGGGGCGTAGTAGATATCCATCGAGTGAAAACCGCGTAGGAAGTTACACATTGCTATCTTGACCGTCACCTCGTTTTAATTGCCTCGGTTTACGAGATAAGATTTTAAAATATATCCGTTGGATTGGTATACCAACAGATATATTTTGGGGATAATTGTTATGGGTCATTTTCTGAACATATATCCTGACTAATATTCTGCTTTTGATTGTTTATTTGTGATCAGGATACCGGGTCAGGATATTGGTAACATCCTGGTACGATATCCTGGTATTGACTGAATTAATCACGTGCAGATTAAGAGTTGCAAGTCTCCAACGTTCAAGAAGACTTCTTCCCCTCAAGACTCGGGCAAATCAGTTGGAATAGAGACGTTGATTCCGAAAGACCAGGACTGCAACGTTTACTTGGGAATATTCGGGGTATCTTGGTTTAATAGGAAAGTTAGTTGTTTTCGTTTAGCTATAAATAGTATGATCGGATCATATTAAGGCACTCACTTTTCATTCGCACACTTTACTCTCTAGTTACTAGCAATCACTACACACCAACACTTGTACTCAAATTACATTGTAACACCTAGACGATCCGCATCATATCCTGCACTGTATCCTGATATTTGAAGCAATAGAAGAACAAGGCAGCTGCGATTGTCAGCTCCCGAGGTTTTGTGCCGGCGATCTAGATTGATCAAGGGCTTTCCTCGTATATCCGGTGTCACCCTTTACCTTTTTTGCTCATTGTTTGATCATAAATACAGCTCTGTATCCTGAGCCGTATCCTCAAACTGTTTTTGCAAACAACTTAACTTGAACATTTTCAACACACCTTTTAAGCACACTACCTTACTTAACTAATTTGATCACTAAATTGCTTCGGTAATTTTTGACCAAAACAGATATAACGATCAATGAAAGGTCACAATCATGAATGTTGTATGATTATTTTTTGAATAAAATGTGATGATATAATAAGTAGTTCAAAGATCATGATCATCGTAATTGAGGAATGATGCTCATGTAATGAGATCAACCATGTTATACTGCGATGACTATAAGACGATCGTTATAAAGGTCATGATCATGGTAAATGAGGAAACTGTAATGATCCTCAACCATGTTTATATTGAAATCGACCACAAGAAGTGGCAATATAAGGGAGTGATTATACGAGAATAAAATATGGAAAACATGTTATAATATGAATGATTGAAATAATAATTGTTATTCTCTTGTATTTTCTATCTGTGTATTGAATAAACATGAGTGCAACTAAAAGCATATATGATGATCACAAACCCGAAGTTTATGGTTCATAATCATTTAATGATTGGCATGACCGGTTAGACCATACCGAGTCTAGATGATGTGAAAAATATCAAAGAACTAGAAGATTCTTTATGGTACTTACACATGCAATATTTGCTCTCAAGGGAAGTTAATGATATACCAACTAAATTATGGTTTAGATCCCTAAATATTTTGGAAATAATAAGGGAATATGTGTATCCAGACATGATACCATTTAGTATTCTGAAATCGATGCATCGTCTAAATGGTTATCAAATCCACAACATTAAGCTTGTGTGATTGTGGCCTAGCTAATGTTATAGCAAGCATATTAATCCAGATTACTATTGGTTATAAAGCCAATGATCATGAGAGGAGCAAAAGTTCATTTAGGTACATGTAATTTTATATATAGTACTATCAATTCACATCAAGCCAATAAGTTATAGTTCTCCCCATACAGTTGGTTTTTGGTCAGGAACCAAAGATGTCTCATCAAAGATTTTGGTTATGCGACATATATTGAAACTCATCCACCACACCGCACAAAGATGGGACTTCTAAAAAGTTTGAGAATATGTTGGGTATAAATAATCGTCTATGATTGAATACTTAAAGCCATTAGTGAGAAATTTGTTTATGGCTCATTGGTTTTCACTTTAGTGAATGAATGTTCCTAACATTAGGGGGAGATAACAAGTAGTTGGAAAGTGAAAAGTGAAATGAATTATCATGTCATTTTGATCCTCAGACTATAAACTATAAACTAGAAGTTTAAATTATAATTCATTTACCAATAGTAAAGAACAAATTAACAGACAAGTTCACTGACCTAAATAGAGTGACTAAGTAAGTCACATAATCAACTGCTTATGCTCCAGTTATATTTGTGTCCCAAGAGTACAACTACATATTTTGTAATGTGTCTATTGCACGCTTGAAGCGTGGTAGACTAGTCGATTCCAATAATTAATTTCTCGAAAATTGGACCCAGTAATTAAGATGGTCAAGTCGAGGTTATAGTAATAGGATCTCCTACAGAGACATTAGACATGATGGTTCAAGAAGAACCTCAGGTACCTGAAAATAAAGAGATCTCAATACGATGTATCATATTTAAGATATGTATGGAATCGAATAAAAATCGACGTCGTTATACTTTTGTATATAATGTAGCGCTTAAAATGATTAAATGATGAGGATCAAGATTTAAGATCTGCCTATGAATGAATATTAAGAAATGATTGGCCAAAATAGAAAGACACAAATAAGGCAGAGTTTAGTTCTCTAATGAAATGGAAAGTTTCTGGACCATCAGTCCATACAACTGAAGTTGTAAAATATGTTGGATACAAATGTGTCTTTTACACGAATCATGTGAAAATCAAATTAAGTGATATAAGTCAAAATTGGTGGCACAAGAATTTTTGCAAAGACTTATGACTGATTATGAAGAGACGTATTCTCCCGTGGTGGATGTTTTAACTTTCCAATATCTTATTAGTCTGGTAATATATAAAAGAGAATTGACATGCGTCTTATAAAAGTTATGTATCACTTGATATTAAGTCAAATAAAATAGGTTATCGAGAATATTATGATTATTATATAAATTCAGATCTGAATACGTATACATGTTGTATATGTTATTGAATTGAATATAACTGGAACTCCCCATGAGTATCCTAAATCATTTGAGTGCTTAAGAGGTTAATTGAAACACCTTATGGATGTAATTATTGTGAACAAATACTCCAATAAACATACATAGAAGATGTGTACCTGGTTATTATGGCATCTCAATGTACACAATGTACAAACATGGTACAATATGAACTTTACAAATGAAGCAAGTGTTTAAGATATCCTTGCATATAATATAAAATCAATGAGGAAGTTTGTGTGTCAACACTCCTAAAGAGTGTATACACATACATTGTTGGTCAAAGTGGAAAGGAGTACAAGAATGTATATTTATAAAGTTAAAAAAGATAGTATGGACTAAAATAGTCGATTCAAATGTGGTATAATCGACTTACTAATGAGCTTAGCAAAGAGAGAAATACATAAATTGCAGTGAATCCATTTGTTTTCATTAAAAGAATAATATGAGGTTTATGAGTATTGTAATATATGTTGATGATATCATTGAATCTACTGAAAAGATAAAAATGAGCTCACTTATTAAAGGAAGAATTTGCAAATTAAAGATGGTATTGCAAATATGTGGCTTGATATGTAGAACAAGCATTTGTATTATTATTATTATTATTATTATTATCCATCAATCATAATACATCTAGAAGATGGTGGACATTTTCATACGCACAAAGCTTATGGTATACGTACATTTTATGATGTCCAAGTAGTTGGTATAGAAAATGACTCTTATCATATCCTATCAAAGAAGCAAAGATCATTGGTTCAGAAGTATCATAGTTAAATACAAATTGTATATCTTGCTAGTATGTATACACGGACACATGTCATGAAATTCATTGACAAGATATACCTTGTGTATAGCGAGGAGATAATGTAACGGGTAAAACATATATTTTTATACCCTTAAGGTACAAAAGATATGGATACATATTTTACTAACTCATCAACAAGTTTTGGTTAGTTTTGTAAGTGCAGGGAATGTAACAAAACATATTCATGGATCTTATGGTATCTACTTACAAGTGAAGGCAATTAAAATTTCACATGAAGATCATACATCAATGCTCATTGAAGGATTTGACATTAATGGATCAAACAACATACCAAGCTGCACATCAATGGATTATGAAGTTTTGAGCAAGTTTCAAAGAAACCGGACCTGAGTCACTTATAGGATACATGTAAAAATGATGGGGAACATTATACAAGTTGCACTCTTTTACCCTTAACTAAGTTGTACCCCAATGAGTTTTCTTAGTAAGGTTTTTAATGAGGAAACATACCTGATCCAAAAGTATCAGGAGGAGAAAATACGCGCTGCACTCTTTTTCCCTTAGCTGAGGTTTTGTCTCACTGGGTTTTCCTAGCAAGGTTTTTAACGAGGCATCATCACCAAGCGTATTTGTCACACCCCGACCACGTAAAACAACAAAACGTGGCGGAAACATCGGGGAGTGTTGTAACAGAATCATTGTTTCATAACACATGGAAACTGAAATATCGTTTTATTGATTAAAAGAGTTACAATGTCTTGACAATCAAAGAAACATAACATAAATAACTAGTCTTGCATCTTTTATTGTCGCTAAGGCCCAAAGTCCGCCTAAGTGTATCTTGATAAATCCTAAGCATCATATCCTGAAACACATGTGAAAATAGGTACGTCAGTATAAAAATGCCTGTGAGATACATAGGTTTTGTGAAAATAGAATTCATGACTTATGTTTATGAAAATGTTTAGTCATGAACCTTGTAATTTGCTTTGTCTTGTAAATCATTTGAAAAGTGATAAATAAACCAAATGATATATATGTATAAAAGAATAATACATGGTTAAGTAAATAACCAAGTAAAATGAGTTTATATCAGATAAGTTGTTTGTAAAACAATGTATTGTGAAAAGTATGTTATTTGTATAAAATGTTATATGTCTAAATTGAAATAATTCAAATAACGCTACGATATGTAATACCATACAAGCACTTATATATAGGAAGTACCAGCGGCGTATCCACCATGCTTGTATCATATTACACACGCCTCGTTACTTAAATCACTTACTCAAACCAAACCACCAAAGTAAAATGTTTATGTATAATCAAATGTCAAAATGTTTGTGTGAAAACCATGTCTAATGTCTATGTCTAACGTAAATCATGAATTGTGTATATCAATATCAAAATGTTTATGTCTAATATAAATCATGAATTGTGTATATCAATGTCAAAATGTTTATGTCTAATGTAAATCATGAATTGTGTATATCAATGTCAAAATGTTTATGTCTAATGTAAATCATGTAATGTGTATCCAAAATATCGTGTATGGTAAGTGAAATATATCAACTAAACCATATGTAAAATGCACAAAAACAAGGTATTGAAGTAAAACATGGTTTAACTCAAAGTTATGTTTTGTGGAATAAATGCATGCTATACTGATATAAACATCTATGCGGTATTGTGAAAATGCATACATCCAAGCCTTGTGACTGTGGCGATAAACCCCTAAACGAATTTAAAGGTCTATCTGTGTTATGTTTATCGAATTCGGTCATTCCTTCCATCCAAACATACCTAGGATGTCAGGAACGGGAGTTGTCAATTCCTATGGTACCACTACCTACTAACGAATGGCGTGATCAATGTTAATGAATGTATATTGTCCCATTTGAACAAACCAAATGTCATACCAAAATGTAAGCATATGATGAATAACAAATGTACTAAGTATGCACACAATGGACATACATAGCATAAAATGTAATGTAAAACAATGTACTAAGTATGCACACAATGGACATACATAGCATAAAATGTAATGTAATGTAAAACGATGTACTAAGTATGCAACAAAGGACATACATAGCAAAAACACAATGAAATCATGTACTATAAGTGTACTAATGAACACAACAAGTATATGATGTGAAAACAGGAAAGCACGAAAATAACAAGTAGGCACATGTGTTTCACCCCAAAACAGTTTGAAAACAGTATGTACTCACTTGAGATTGCTCAATAGTCCTAGGATAACCACCAAGCAATGCTAGAAGATCACGGAATCAAACGGTACCTAATATAGGTAACTACATTAATAAACCGGACCTAAATCGGAGGATCGGATAGAATGAGGGCTCGTAAACCAAATGAGTATGGGAACTCATGTAATATGGTTTAACAAAGCCCACATACTAAAATGAAACCTAACCTAAGTGCTTACGACCCATTACGACCCGTTTAGGTAGCTTATGCTACTTTAACGCGTCGTTCGGAACGCCTAACTAGTCCTATGACAAGTAAAATATGCCTTAACATGTCTAATATTGTTGCCAAATCAGTTTAGATGTTAAAAGTTATGTTACATATGCTTAAAATGAATTTTGGCGTAAAAAAGGCATTTTGGTAATTTACCTAAGGCATATAAACTACCTATCATACAACTACTTAACGAAGCGACCATAAGGTATAACCTCGGAAGGTTATTCCCTATATACTATGGTCACCTAATGTGTTTGGTCGGATCCTAATGATCGACCAAACGGGTCGGGTTCGAAAGTATAAGCGATTGTTTAGATCGCTTACCTTACGACCCTATATAAGCACTAAACTAAAAGTGACGAGCTAAGCATGTTAAAACATGCTTAACTAAGTTTAGAAAACAGGTTTGGTATCAAAACAAACGGTTTTGATACCTAAGAGTAGTCTGGTTACAAAATACGCAAGAATGCGCATTTTGGCCGAAACTACGACTCGTCACTGAGCCTAGATAACGTGGTAATCAGTATGTATAGTCACTAAGGACTATAACCATCGTGATTACGCTCACGTTATGAAGTTCAAACGAACTTCGCATTGACCATAAACTGGTCAATGCAGAAAGTCAAACAAAGTTTGACTTTAACGCTAAAACGAAAGAAAAGAACGAAAGAACACTTACAAAGGGTCCCCGCAAGTTTGATCTTCCAAGTAATCTCAGGTAGGAAGTGTGTAACCACAACCACTTGGAGAAAAACTCAGAATTCAAGTGGGTTTTGCAAGTGAATCAAAGGGGTATTTATAGGATTTGGACCACCGTTAGGATCGTTCCTCGAATACCGTGCTTCGATCTTGTCCCTACACTTGTTGCAACACTAAGGTAACTAAAAATGGCCCCCCATGATCAGGTATCAACATGTGGAATTGAGTTTTGGGTGCATAATAGCTGTTTCAACAAGTATTTCTGATCTGGGAGGGCCTTGCGCCCCGCGTAAGGTATGGCCAAACCTTACGTGCCCCGCCTGGCTTGTCTGATCAGCAAACAACTTTGAAAAATGACAGTTTTGGTCCCTGTTGGTGTTTAAGGCTTATTTCGACACGTTTAAGGCCCGTTAAGCCAACTTTAAGGCCCTAAAATGATGCCTAAACATTGTGGACATGAAACATGCTCAGAAGTATGCCGGATGTCGGTTCGTTTGGTCGTATGATCGCGATGTTCACTTAATTACGACGAAATGCGCATAAGCGCGAAAAACGATCCAAATTGCACGACGAATGGATTTTTCTCATGCCAAACACAAAAATAAAATATTTTAGTGCTTACATAAATTTTTGGAGGTCCGGATGTATTTAGAACGTAAGTTATGCGCGAAAAAACAAACTTGTGCACTTTTTGACGCTTTTAGTCCCTGAATGACCCAAAAGTTTATTTTAGCACACCGAACCCCTCAAAGCCTATTTCTAAGCTATGTAAAGGATATTTATGGTATGTTTAACTTATGGTCATGTTCCGGAATGTCTGTTACAGTTCAAATCGGCATACTTTCGCAGTTTGTCGAATTTAGTCCCTATAAGCGATTAAACTTGATTTTGTCATACCAAAGCCTTCAAAACGTATTTCTAAGTTATGTAAAGGTTATTTAAGGTATGTGAAGCCTATTTCACTATTCCAGAGTGTTCGTTGCATTAAACTGGTTATATTTACGCATCAGTGCGCGTATAACCTTCCAGAAAGCGATTTAGAGCCCGAAATCGAACAAGAATTGATATGTGCAAATGATACACATATTTGTACAAATCCCAAGTATGAAATACAATATTTCAGTGGTTTGGTTTTTGTTTGATGGTCGTAGTGACCCAGGTGTCACAGTATTAAAGGTATCTGGATAGTCAAGGGGGAGTGTTATGAATGTATCGTTTATATGGTGACTCTCCACATACATAACTCCTATAACTACTATCTATTTGATTTCTTTTGTATTAATGTATATGCCTATATATAGTGGCATTTGTATATGGTGTATATAGATCAATCAATAAAATTTACATTCCCCTATTCTCTTATTCTTCTCTTTATATTGCTAATAGGTTTAGTTGTTTCACAACAAAAAAAAGATATATATATATATATATATATATATATATATATATATATATATATATATATATAGTATATAAGAACAGGGAAGTTTTTGAGACACTAAGTGAGAATGTCTAATTACAATAAATAAAATGTAATGAGAAAAACAATATTAAAACTTATATCAAATAGTGTAAAAAGTGGAGAAAGTAAAAGCTAATATCAATCTTTATCTATATTCATCTATCGCTTGTGGTCTAGTGGTTGAAAAGACTTGGGTTCTTCTTGGAGACCCAAGTTCAACCCCCACTATCACTAGTCTTATATTTGGTGGATAAAGACAATGAAGGCTATTTCTCCCAGACCCTAGGTCAAGAGTTCGTGCCCAAACCACCCCGGGTTTTAGTCCACCGTGTGTTACGCCAAAGAGATTCTCTGTTGTGGCGGCGCAACCCGGTGCCACTGGCAGTGGGTGGTATGGTTTCCCAAGGAACACCATTAGCTAAACTCTGACGCCTGCGTGGACCTAGTTAAAACAACATAGTCTGGCCAGAGAAGGGTTAGGGTCCACTGTTTAGGAGGGTGTGAGATCATTCTCACAACAAGTTAAAGATTCTCACCGTTCAAAAAAATTCTTTATCTATATTTAAATAATAAGAAAATATAATATTAACACGGTACATAAAGTTACTTGATTACAATTCTTTACATATGTAGGTTGATAAATGTAATGTTATATAATTAATAATAAATTGTTATGTTTAAAAAAAAAACATATGCATTGCACGGTTGAATGAATAAATCTGTGTATTATAGTACTAGAATAAAATATTAGATTTTTTTACATATACAATCGTCAAAATACATATTTAAAAAAATGAATATTGACGTGACAGTTATAAATTTAGTTAAGTTAATTTTTAGAATATTATTTCTTTCAACTGGTTATTAACTTTGATTTTTTAATACCATCTATTTTTTATTATTGAACATATTGTATTTTTAACATTCTTACCATCGAACCACATTAAATATTTGAAACTTTTTAGAAATCATTTATAAACATAATTATCATCATTATTCTTCGTTTTTTTAAATATATTAACCAACATAATTTAAAACTTGGTGAAACTTTTAAATAAAAAAAATATAAGGGGTTGTTTGGTAACATATGCGTCAATAAGTGCTAGTAAAAGGTCTGATTGGTTAAGAAGAGACTATGAATGATAGGTGTTGAACTATGTTTTGGTCAAAAATTACCGAAGCAATTAAGTGATCAAATTAGTAAAGTGAGGTAGTGTGCTAGAAAGTGTGTTTGAAAATATGCTTGTTGTGTTAATTAGGAAATCAGTATTCAGGATACGGCTCAGGATATTGAGCTGTATCTATGATCAAACAATGAGGAAAAGTAAAGTAAACGACATGAGATGTACGAGGAAAGCCCTTGATCAATCTAGATCGCCGGCATAAAACCTCGGGAGCTGACAATCGCAGCTGCCTTGTTCTTCTTATTACTTCAAACGTCAGGATACAGTGCAGGATGTGGTGCGGATCGACTACGTGTTACAATGAAATTTGAATACAAGTGTGGTGTTTGCAATGAGCTAGAGAGTGAAAGTGTTCGAGAGTGTTAGTGAAAAAATTGTGTGTTCTAAACTGATCCGCCCCCATCTATTTATAGTAAAGATAAAATAACAAACTACCCTAAACTTCCGGGATCCACCGAATATTCCTTCATCGAACGTTGTAGACCTGGTCTTTCGGGCTCAACGTCTTTCCTTCAACAAACTCGCCCGAGTCTTGAGGAGAAGAAGTCCACTTGACCGTTAGCAAGTCTCAGCCTTTAACCTGCACGTGGTTAATTCAATAAACCAGAGGATATCGCCCAAGATGTCAGCAATATCCTCTTCCAGCATCCTGGTCACAAATAAACAAACAAAGGCAGGATATTGGTCAGGATATGTATGCAAAGAAAATGACCCCTAACAATTGTCCCCAAATATATCAGTTGGTATACCAATCCAACGGATATATTTCAAAAATCTTATCCCATAATTCAAGACATTTAAAACGAAGCGACGGTCAAGATCACATCGTAACCTCCAATGCGTTTTTTACTCAATGGAGATCCACAACGCCCCTATATCTTCTCTTTTCTTGTTTGAAAAGCAGATATCTTCAACAGAACCTTCAGGTAATCCTCCATTTCCGATTTACTTTTTATCAATTTACATCACCTTACTCGCAATGGACGCCGGAACCTTCACCCAGCAGAATCTCCTCAAAAATCCCGAAAAGGAGATCTGTGCTTTTGACAACGCAGACATTGCAGCTTTAAGAGCTTCCGGCGCTTTCCCTGATAACACAATCTTCAGACCATCCGATCGGATGTTTCTTCCACTGAATGGGTTTGTTTTCCGGCGTACCCTTTTTCACTAGGTCTTCGATACCCTTTTCCTGAATTCATGATGCAATTCTTTCGAACCACCGGCATCTCTTTTGCTCAAACCATGCCCATGGTTTGGAGAGTACTAATTGTACTTAATCAAATAAAAAATCTCCATTGTTCCGACCTTCACATCGAGGACCTACCTATTGCTTATCGCCTCCGATCTCACGGCTCTAGCCGGTTCTTGCTTTTCTCGACCTCCAGCAAACCCCTGATTCTCAAGGCCACCAAAAACGAAGACGGATGGCAACGCAAATTTTTCTTTGTCAAACGAGACTCCATTGCTGAGGGTGCCAGCCTTCCGGTGGAGTGGTTAACCACCGGTAGAATCATAAATATCCTCATAGGCCATTTGATTGTTATCTTCTATTAATACTCTTCTGTTTGATCTTTATACAGTGAACTTCAAGGAAGTTGCTCCCCCTACTGCTGAGTCAGAAGAGAGAATCAATACTGTTTACCAGTTACCTGCAATAGACAGGACTTTCACCACACACGTCCCGAGTTCCAGTCAATACTCATCATCCGAGATGTCTGGTAAGAATTTCTTTCAAAATAATTAGTCAAAACAGTATAATGATATGATAAAGAGTAAAACTTTTCCCTTTATGCAGCACCAGCTAAGATCCCTGAGGTCTTTGACCTTGACGAATTGGACAGCTATTCCGACCAGATCCAGGTCAAGAAAGAACCTAGCCCCAGTACCACAGCCACATCTAAACCTAGCAGTTCCAAAGCCATCATTATTCCCAAACCTTCACCGGCTACCAAACCCCGGAGTTCCAGTTCCCGCAAAAGGAAAGAACCTGATTCCCCTGTCATTTCTGACACCTTTCCTTATGAGAAGCACGGGTTCATCGAAGCCAGCGGGTTCATGACTTCTTTTCTTAACCAGGTTAGTATTCTCATATCATATCCTGCAATTTATATAATTCTCAAAGATTTAACAATATTAATCCCTGTCCTCTTACCTTTGTAGGGTCTTGAGCGTTTGGTTCATTTGTATCAAGAATCCTGCAAGCTTAACAAAACACTGGAATCTAAGCTAAAGGAAGCAGAAATCACAATCTCCGACCAAGGCATGATTGCTGCCGCCAAATCTCGTCACTACGAGGAGAAATTCAAAGCTATGAACCAGGAACACCAAGTTGCTCTCAACAAAGCTACTCTTCAAGCTCAAGCCGATCTGGAAGCTGCCCATGTGCAGTACGAACGGGATATAGTCAGCTACCGGGAGAGCCTCAAAAGTTCCGTCATCATTTCTCTCCTTCAAGCCAGGTTGAAGATGGCTCATGAAGCCAAAACATTAGGCTTCGAATGTCCTTCTTGGGATGTTGGTGCTTGGGAGACCAAGCTGAAGAACCTCGGCGGCACCTCTTCCAAATCAACTGTCGACGAACCTTCCAAAGCAGTTGAAAAAGCAACCGATGCTGAGAATGATGCTGAGGCGGATCCCAAGACGGATGTTGCTGAAACCACTATGGACCAAGAAGGCACTACCCCTTAGAGCTTATTTCCTTTAAATCATTCGAACAATTTTATGTTTTTATGAACAATTTATTTCTGTGTCGAAACAATTTGATAGCCGAAGGTGGATGGGTCCTGGGTTTCAGGATGAAATCTTCGGTTATCAACCAGTATTGATTGCTTCAAGAATAATTTCATCTTTTTATTTGTTTGTTATTGCCTTGCATTATTTAGTATAACTCTTATCTTTGTAAAAAAAATTTATATTGTTATCTTATAAAATATCCTGATCAGTATGCTCAGCGATATACTGTAAAAACCTTTTATTAGATAGAACTTCCAAACATTCCTTCAACTTTGTAAAAATTTCTTTAGAAAGTGAAAAACAGTCTATCTTTTCAAAACCAAGCTTTAAATGATCAAAGTTCCAAACTAATACTGGTTTCAAACACCCTAATCAAATATCCTTAAAAGGACTTTGAGAATATATATCAGGATACTTAACATAATGTTACTAAAAACTTAGACGATATTTACAAAGGAAAGATCATACCCGGAGTAGTATATAACCCTATTACTAAACCTCAATCTCCTTGCAACTTTTCCAATGAAGACGTCCCCTGTGTGAGATATTCAGAATACTAGTTCCGAACTTTAGCCTTTGAGCTTTACATCACTACTTTGGTAGGAATGTCCCCTGTGTACAATGTCTTCAAACACTTAGAAATCTTCTGAATGTCAGTTTCCATTGTATAGGCAATTTTTTAGGTTCCAAGGGTAAAACCCAAGGATGTACTGGAGATAAATCCCTTGTATCCTGGGGAAAATCCCAAATTTTCATGCGCTACAGGCGGGAGTGTATAAACTCCAAGACTTAGAAAGGTGAAAACCTTTAAACCTTAGAGAGTATGAAAATACCCTTTCGTGAGAGAGGGTGATCAATCCTCATATACCTTTAGGATTCAGAACATAGCCAACAGTAACGAAATTGTCAGCCACTTTTACATGGACTGGTCCCGCCACCTTGAACTATCCCTGAATAACTTGCGCTCCAGGCGGGGTGTTTAAACCCAATTCTGAAGAAAGGTGAATACCTTTAAACCTGTGAAGGGATCAGTATCCCTTAAACGTGAGAGAGGGGGCCAATCCTCTAATCTTTCGAGTTATCCTGAGTACATATCCTGGATCCATATCCTGAAACATATCTTGCAAAACAATTGTAAACTAAGGTGGGTGTTAGCTTGGCTAACACCCCTCCGATGCTTAAGTTAGTATTGGGTTTCAAAGAATAAATTAAACCAAAACATATTTAAAAAAGATAGAATTCATACCATCCTGGGTTAGAAATTGAATTCTAAACTCACTTGAAATAGAGCTTAAGGTGTATAGCATTCCAAGATCTCGGTAGCATATCCCCCTCCATATTCTTGAGTCTGTATGCTCCTTTCCCTGCTTCTGATTCAACTTCATATGGTCCTTCCCATTTTGGAGCTAACTTGCCATCGGCAGGATTAGTAGTATTCTGAAAAGCCTTTCTTAGCACCCAATCTCCAACCTTAAATCTTCTGGTCCTAATATTCTTGTTATATGCCCTGGATATTCTCTGTTGATATGCTGCCATCCTTAGCCTTGCCGCATCTCTCTTCTCATCTATAGTGTCTAAATCCTGACTCAAGGCTTCAGGATTATGCTCAGGATCACTTAGGGTAGATCTTGTAGTAGGTATTGTCATTTCCGTTGGAATCATTGCTTCTGCTCCAAATACCAAGGAAAATGGGGTTTGGCCTGTTGCATTCTTCACCGTTGTCCTATCAGCCCATAAAACAAAGGGTAATTCTTCTGCCCATCTTCCTTTTTTGGCTCCAAGTCTCTTCTTTAAGTTATTGACAATTATCTTGTTTGAGGATTCTGCTTGTCCATTTGCTTGAGGATGTACCGGAGTAGATGTAATCATTTTGATTCCCCAACTCTTGCAAAAGTCAGTAGTTCTCTTGCTTATAAATTGAGAACCATTGTCACAGATTATCTCGGCTGGTACTCCGAATCTGGTTAGGATATTCCTCTTTATGAAGGATACTACTTCTTGATCTCTCACTTGAACAAATGCTTCTGCTTCAACCCATTTAGAGAAATAATCTGTCATTGCTAGCATAAAGACTTTTCCTCCCGGAGCTTTTGGTAGCTTTCCCACTATATCCATACCCCACTTCATAAACGGCCAAGGGGAAACAATAGGATATAATGGTTCAGCAGGTTGATGCAGTATGTTACTATGTCTTTGACATGCGTCACATCTTCGAGCATATTCTGCTGCATCCTTTCTCATTGTTGGCCAATAATATCCTGTCCTTAACACTTTTGAGAATAACGACCTGCCCCCAGCATGGTTACCACAATCCCCTTCATGTATATCCTGAAGTACTTCTTTGGCTTCAGGATCCTCCAAGCACCTCAAATACGGTCCTGCAAGAGATTTCTTGTATAAAATATTATTTATAATAGTGAATCGTGATACCTTCATCCTGAATGCCTTAGGATTCTCATATCCAGGAATGTGTCCTTCTTTGAGATATCTCATGATTGGAGCCGTCCAGGATTTAGGATCCTTTTCGGGATGTTCTGCTCCAGGATCCTGAATACCCACTACTTCTTTATCCTGAGGATTCGTTGCAGGATATAAGACATGTAATATTGGTATTTGGGTCCCTTCAGGTATCTTGATCGATGATCCCAAATTTGCTAAGGCATCCGCTTCAGCATTATCCTCCCTCGGTACCTGTTCAAGTATAAAAACATCGAAATATCCTGCTAATTTTTTGAGAATATCGAGATATTCAATTAATTTCTCACCCTTAACTGCATAGGATCCATTAAAATGGTTAGTAATTAACAAAGAGTCAACATATACTTGCAAATTTTTGATACTCATGCTCTTAGCCAACTCTAATCCTACAATTAAAGCCTCATACTCTGCTTCATTATTAGTAGCAGGAAATTCACACCTAATTGCCTGGGGTAATATGTCCCCCTGTGGCGATTTTAGTAGTATTCCTAATCCTACTCCTCTTACATTAGATGCACCGTCAGTATATAATGTCTAGGATCCTGTGGATTCTCCTAACTGTTGAACTTCTAGGTCTACCTCGTCCTGAATGTCACTACTAAGGTCAGCCACAAAGTCAGCTAAAACCTGAGATTTTATGGCATTTCTAGGTTCATATACTAAATCATAAGCACTTAACTTTACTGACCACTTAGCCATTCTGCCTGACATTTCTGGCTTCCTAAGTACATTTTTAACAGGATAATTTGTTTTAACATGAATCCTATGTGTCTCAAAGTAATATCTAAGTTTCGTTGATGCCATGACTAATGCTAGTATTAATTTTTCTAAATGAGAGTACCTAGTTTCAGCATCTAACAAACTTTTACTAACATAGTAAACAGGATATTGCTGACCTTCATGGTCTTTTATACGAAAGGCACTTACAGCATTCCCTGATACAGCAAGGTATAGGGATAGTGATTCACCGTTTTCAGGCTTCATTAATAGAGGTGCGGTTGAGAGATATCGCTTCAAATCCTGTAGGGCCGCTTCATGCTTCTCACCCCATTCGAATTTTTTGTTCTTCTTCAGGATATCATAAAAATCTTTGCATTTCTCTGAGGATCTCGAGATAAACCTGTTTAAAGCTGCTACTCGGCCTGTTAATCTTTGTACGTCCTTCATATTTGAGAGTGATTTTATATCCAGGATAGCTTTGATCTGCTCTGGGCTTGCTTCTATCCCCCTTTTTGTCACCATATATCCAAGAAACTTTCCTGCCCCCACTCCGAAATGGCATTTAGCAGGATTCAGCTTCATGTTGTATCGATCCAGGATATCAAATGCTCCCTTGATATCCTGGAGGTGATCCTCAGCCTTTTTATATTTTACCACCATATCATCGATATATACCTCCATGGTGTCCCCCAGTTTATCTTTGAACATCATGTTTACCAATCTTTGGTATGTTGCACCTGCATTTTTCAAACCAAAAGGCATAGCTGTATAACAATAAATACCCGTTGGTGTCATGAAGGCAGTATCCTCCTGGTCAGAAGGCTCCATTTGGATTTGTTGAAATCCTGAAGATGCGTCCATGAAGGTCAGCATTTCATGCCCGGCAGTGGCATCTACCATTGCATCAATGTGGGGAAGAGGAAATGGGTCTTTAGGACAAGCTTTGTTCAAGTCTGTGTAGTCCACACAAACTCTCCATTTCCCATTTTTCTTCTGTACTACAACCACGTTTGCTAGCCACCTTGGGAACTTAACCTCCCTGATCATTCTGGACTTCAATAATCTCTCAACTTCCTCCTGGATAATTGTGTTCCGCTCAGGAGCAAACTTCCTTCTTTTTTGCTGCACAGGCTTGAATGATTTATCAATTCCAAGCTTGTGAGTGATAATATCTTTGGATATGCCTGTCATATCCTCATGCTTCCATGCAAACGTAGACATCCTGCATTTCAAAAAGTTAATTAATTGTTCTTCAATACCCTGAGGGATATTGGTCCCTACGAGCACCGAAATATCGGGATTATCCTGGTCCAGGATAATTTTCTTCACATCCTGCTCCGGATCCTCCACTATATCCTGGGCCCGCGTCTTTAATTGCTATGCTGCACTAGGTTTGGTTGAGGATTTCATCGAGGATGAGTAACATTCTTTCGCCTCCTGCTGATCACTATCAACTTTGACCACTCCCCAAGGGGTAGGTATCTTGATGCATTGGTGATATGTTGACGGCACGGCCTTCATATCGTGAATCCACGGTCTTCCCAGTATGATGTTATAGCAGGATAGAGAATCCATCACACAGAAACACTGTATCGAGTTGACTCCTTCAACGTACACTGGCAACTTTATCTCTCCCACTGTGTTTCTAGCCTCTCCACTGAATCCAACAAGCACGGTAGACTTTGAAGTGATATCCATCGGAGATACATTCATTCTTTTCAGAGTTTCTAGTTGGATTATGTTGACGGAGCTGCCATTATCAACCAGTATCCTACGTACAAAATGGTTAGCCACATATAATGTTATTACCAGAGCATCATGGTGAGGATCCTGGACAGTATCCCTGTCATCAGCATCAAAAGTGATCACTTTGTCAGTTGTGAGGGTAGTCATTCTGACAGGTTTGTCTCCCCTTTCGGCCTTAGCTTCCTTTGCATGTCTCTTTGCTGCCGAATACGAAGTTCCACAAATGTCGGATCCTCCCAAAATGAAGTTGATTATCTTGGCATCCGCAGGAGGTGATGCTGCTCGTTCAGGATCCTTCTCAGTATCCTGACCCTTATTCTTCTTTCTTCCTAAGAGATCTTTCAGATATCCCTTGCTTAGAAGATAGCTTATTTCTTTCCTTAGAGCAATGCAATCGTCAGTTACATGTCCGAAATCTTCATGGAAAGCACACCACTTTGACTTATCTTTCCAGTCAGCCTTTTGTGGATTCTTCCGAGGCCACCTAGCCTTGTCTCCTAGACCCTGCATGGCATACATTAATTCAGGAATGTTAACAGAAAGCAGTATTCAGACAACTCAGGATACTCTTCAGGATCCTCATCTTCGACAGCATTCACTCTCTTGTTTTCATTTCTACCATATGGCTTAGGCCGATATGACTTGAATGAGGATTCTGACTTCCTGTTAGTTGACTCATAAGTGTTAGATGAGTTCATCCTTTCTTGCATCTTCTTATCATCTTCCAGACGGATATATCTCAAAGCCCTGTTACGAGCTTCGTCTAGATTCCTGCAGGGATTCATTACAAGATCCTGATAAAACTGAGAATCCTTTTGTAATCCCATCTTAAAAGCTTGCACAGCTGTTGCAACATCAAGATGTGGGATATCCAAGGATTCTCGACTGAATTTGTTCACATAATCCCTCAAGGATTCCTGAGGCCCTTGAGTTATCCTGTAAAGATCATTGGTTAGCTTCTTAAAACTCCGACTGCAAGAAAATTGACTATTAAATAAATTAACCAAATGAGCAAACGAAGTAATCGAATGAGGAGGAACGTTTAACAGCCATTTTAAGGCTGATCCTGTTAGAGTAGAACCAAATCCCTTGCACAAGCATGCTTCCTTGAGCTCCGGAGGGATAGGGTTAATCTCCATTCTTTCCCTATACTGAGCAATATGCTCTTCAGGATCCGTAGTCCCATCATAAAGCTTCATGTTGGGGGTTTGGAATCTCTTTGGGATCTCAGCATCACAGATAGGATATGCAAAACGAGATATCTTGTGGCTGTCTTGGGACACTTCCGGGATCGGCTGGACCACCCCAGGTACACTAGATATCATGTCCTTCAACTTCTGAAGTTCCCTAGTAAGTGCTGATGTTACACCTGTATCCTGCAAAGATCCACTATTGTTAGTAGCATGAGTATTATTATTATTTGACACGTTACCCGTTGGAGGATTTTGCCCATATCCTGAAGCATATCCTGAGCTCCTCATGGTTGACATCCTGACCGAGGAGGGTATTTCAGGAGTATGATTCTGAGGAAGGCTGGGCACAACATTCCCCCTGTTATCCTCAGTATACACAGCTGAACTAAAGTTCAACGTTCTGGGATGCAATGGAGTGACATTATCCTCAGCAGATCTGCTCGGGCCAGACTTCAGGAGTTGTATTTCCCTTAAAAGCATTTGGTTTGTTTCCTGTTATTGCCTCATTTGTTCCTGCACACTTCCAAATAAAGTGAGAATTTCATCATTAGAAGCTAGAACAGGAGCAGACTCCTGAACACTGCGAGTAGGGATGATATCCTAAGGTCGTGAAGAGGCTGGCGTCCTTGGAGGAGGTGGTGGAAGCACCGAACCAGTAGTAGCAGAAGTCATAGCAGACACAGTAGAGGAACTCATGTTTGATCTTGAGGCCATTATGGACAATGTGGAAAAAAGTTTTGAAAATAGAAAGCCGATTAGCGATTTCACAAAAATGTTTAGTAAAGAGAGCACCACTTGCCCCACGGTGGGCGCCAAATTGTTTTGGTCAAAAATTAACGAAGCAATTAAGTGATCAAATTAGTAAAGTGAGGTAGTGTGCTAGAAAGTGTGTTTGAAAATATGCTTCTTGTGTTAATTAGGAAATCAGTATTCAGGATACGGCTCAGGATATTGAGCTGAATCTATGATCAAACAATGAGCAAAAGTAAAGTAAACGACACGAGATGTACGAGGAAAGCCCTTGATCAATCTAGATCGCCGGCATAAAACCTCGGGAGCTGACAATCGCAGCTGCCTTGTTCTTCTTATTACTTCAAACGTCAGGATACAGTGCAGGATGTGGTGCGGATCGACTACGTGTTACAATGAAATTTGAATACAAGTGTGGTGTTTGCAATGAGCTAGAGAGTGAAAGTGTTCGAGAGTGTTAGTGAAAAAATTGTGTGTTCTAAACTGATCCGCCCCCATCTATTTATAGTAAAGATAAAATAACAAACTACCCTAAACTTCCGGGATCCACCGAATATTCCTTCATCGAACGTTGTAGACCTGGTCTTTCGGGCTCAACGTCTTTCCTTCAACAAACTCGCCCGAGTCTTGAGGAGAAGAAGTCCACTTGACCGTTAGTAAGTCTCAGCCTTTAACCTGCACGTGGTTAATTCAATAAACCAGAGGATATCGCCCAAGATGTCAGCAATATCCTCTTCCAGCATCCTGGTCACAAATAAACAAACAAAGGCAGGATATTGGTCAGGATATGTATGCAAAGAAAATGACCCCTAACAAACTAGTAAAGTGTTGTTTAGTTGGATTTCTGAATGACTGTGCAGAATGACTATTTTACCCCTCTAAACTAATTGTTGCTGAATGAAATGTATCTGTTTGGTCAGATCTGAATGCTTGTACTGAATGATGAATAATTATTAAAGAAACATACAAAACATCATAGAAAATACAAATTACACATAAATCCTTCAAAATTCATGAAAACATACTAAAATCCAAATATAAATTAATACTTTGCGTAAAATTTCCATATACTCGGTGCATTGTTAACCCCATTCCTTGTCGTGAACGGACCTGTTATCACTTTCTTCACCTTGTATTTCAATTACATAGTGTTCTCGTCGTATGTCATAAACAGTTGATCGTGTATATTCCATTTCCTTATAAAGTTATGGATGATGAAACAAGCAATCACTGTATCTCTTTGTGTTCGAAAAGAAAATGAGGCCCTCTGTTTTAGGATTAGGAAACTCGCCTTCAAAACACCATATGTGCGCTCAATAACATTACCGAGGTGTGTGTGAGCATGGTTGAATCTTTCTTCCTTAGGCAATTCGTGTTGTCATCGAAATCGACTAACCAATACCTCGTATTACGATAGGGAGTCATAAACCCATGAGTGTTGGTGTAAGCAGCGTCGCAAAGATATTATTTGTCTGTAAACATTAGTATTAAAACTATTACATAAAAGACTAAATAATATATTTAATAACTAAAGTTAAGGAACAATTAAAACCTGGTGGTGTGAAAGGAAAGCCCGAAATCAGATTAAATGCAACTTCTCTCAAAACACATGAGTTATGTGCACTGCCCTCCCATCCAGCCCATATAAACATAATATCATATAAAAATTACAAATTTCTAACACACTTTGATAGCATTCACATTTTGCTCTTCCAATGTAATGAGTCTGTTGATCAGCCGGTACGACTGCATTTACAAGAGTCCCATCTAACATACCAAATGCCCCAGGAAGTATTTGTTCTAGCTTTTTGTCTTTCTAAAGTATTCACGATTATATTAGAAGATGTTGGAACTATAACTTCTTTTGCGAAATTCATCATTGCATTTAGGATCTCATGAAAACAACCATGAATGGTTTCTGTTGAGTGGTGAAATCTTCGTTTAACCATTTGAAAACGTTCATTATGTCCTATGACAATAAAAAACATAGCCATCTTTTCTTCAAAGGTTATTAACCTACTACTGTGAAACCAATTTCGTTGTTTAAAGTGATTGAACAATAGTACATATCTATCACGTGAGATATGCATCATCTCATGAGATTGTGTAGAAGGGTTGTGCAACAACTCTTGCGTGTATTCATGTCCGGTCAATGTTGAATTCAAATCTCTTATCCTTTCATTTCTTCTGGAGGCTAATTGTTACCAATGCCAACAAAGGAAACTAAAAACTATAATCTCCTCATCCGAATTCACATGGTACATGTCATATATCAAACATCCAAAAACCCATCATCCATAAGATATATATAAACATATCATCCAAAAGATATCCAAAAACATGTCAATCAAAAAATACATAAACGTATCATCAAAAGATATCCATAAACATATCATCCAAAACATACATAAACCCCTTATCCAAAAGATATCCATATGCATATCATCCAAAAATTATATCCATCACACACAACATCAAAACAATCCCTACTTCGTTCCCGCATTCTTAACCCATAGCTCGCAAGTTTGCGGCTGAAGTCGGAGAAAGACTTTCCTAATATTGGTACTCTCAACGAAAAGAAAAGTGTCGTCTGGAATCTCGCATCTGATTCTCCCCATCCGAATATCTCAACCAATCCATGCATGCATCCATATCATCGAAAGTTTGTGTTTCTCAAGCAACATCTCTGCTACCTTTTTAATATTCTGCCCCCAAATTTTATGATGATTAAAATCAATGTTTCATTTTCTTTTCCCTTTTTAGACTGAACCGATGACTCATCACTAACACCATGAGTCGTTGATTTTCTTATAATTTTAGAATGACCAGAAGACTTTTCACTAAGCCTAAGTAACATTTGAATGTCATCAATATCCTCTATACCGTCTTGATCATACATTTCCGGTGAAGGATGAGAAAGTGTAGAAGATAGCCCCTAACTATCAAGGCCATTTGAAGTAGATCCTTTAAACAGTTGAACACACAAGTCAGGATAATCAAGTGGTACTCTTCTCAAAACTTCTACAAATTTATTGGACTGTATGTCAAAACATAGAATAAAATAGTATAAGATTTTTGAAATATATTAAAAATTGTTATATATATGTGTATATATATATATATATATATATATATATATATACCTTTATCTCAAGTTATCATTCCTCTTCTCTTCTAATAAGTTAAAACTGCTTGTTACAGGCTTATAAATATTTTCGGTTTTGTTCCTAAGCTTTGACCAGTTTGTGTACTTTGATTTCAGATAATTATAGCAATTCTTCATTTTTTTGATCCACTATAAACAAATGTTCTGTTTTCAGGTTTTCTGCAATATTCCTCCATGAAATTGGTTTCAAAATGCTACCTTCACGTCCGTGAAGTGCCATTTCATGAACACATGATTCTAGAAGTGTTTTTTCGACACCTCGTTGCCAATTAATGCAAACCTTTTTTGATCCATTTCTTTAAACAATTAAAAAAAAGTAAATATACAATCACAACCCTAGTTATACATAAAGTTCAAGTAGATTATAAGCTACAAACTCACATACACACATGTATATTTGTCACAACGAACCCACATCGAATTAGGTGATTGTGGCATGATGATTGTTCGGAGCTTACGAAAACTATTTAAAAGTTTAATATTGTTAATATTCAAATTAAACAAATATCACAAAACCATATAACAATTCAAATATCCATCAAACCGAAACATGACATAAAATAATCTGGTTTATTCTCTAAAGCATCATCCCTGCGTGTCATCATCAACTCTCCAGACCTATTCACCTGTATCATGTGTATAAATATATTTTGGGTCAACATAAGATAAGTTGGTGAGTAAATCTATTGTTTAAATAAAACTGTTTGTGTTTATTTGTTTAAAAGTGTTAACATGCAAATTCAACCGCAATTAAATGATAAAATACATAACACCAATAATTAAATAATCCACAACCAAACAACCAACATAATAATGTGAAACTGCAGTAAGTGTGATAAATACGATATATATGATAACATTGTATATATGAGACTCAAGCCCACCGACGAGCAAATCTAAATGTTGTAGAGATACTAGGCAACCCATGGACGTGGGGAACCTACTCAGCCGATGGATCCATGCTAGTAATGATTAGTGATACCGGTTAGTGAGAATGGTTAAAAAATGCAACAAATAAACAAATAACAACTACCACATAATCCAACAATTGAACTTGCATGTACTTGACTAATGAAATCTAAACAATGCACATAATACACCCCAAAACATTTAAATTGTAAAAGGGGAATTAGAAAAGATCTACTCACGGATTGCATTTTGTGATTCCATAAAATAAGCGCACGATGAAAGAGGAAACTTCAAATGGCGAAAACTACCCTAGAACATAAAATACAAAGCACCATATATACTACATACAAAACACCACTAATTAAATTGATTAATTTTTCAATTCTTATTATTAATCGCAAGGTACGCCTTGTGTTACCATGGTTTCCTAAATCCCGAGGAATCCGGGTAAAATCAAAGATACATCACCTCTTGGAAGATTAGGAGCTTTCCCGACAATATACCATTACGAATATTTAAGTGTGAATTTATCGAACATAACCAGTTTATTAGATGAATTAAAAGCTTGTAAAATTTTATAAAAATTGAGGTTATTTAACTTATTATATATATATATATATAGGGTGGGAGTTGGCTACAAAGTCTATTTTTCCTATAAAGTGTAAAAAGTAATAAAACACCATAATATCAACCATAAATCACACTCAAAACCCACAAATAACAAAGTGAAGGTTACTTAAACGCCATATTTGTTGGTTTTGGGTTGTGTTTTGGATGATAAGGCTTTGATTATCTAATGACTAACATTAGTGTGTTTTATGTTGATTTTCATATTATGTTTTATATTCATAGTTCTACGATATTGTGTTTGAAGTTTTTATGGACTGTTAAGGTTTGGATATTCTGTTTAAGTGATCTTCACTCTGTTATTTGTGGGTTTTCAGTGTGTTTATGATTGAAATTGTGGTGTTTTATGACTTTGTACACTTTATAGGAAAAATCGACTTTGTAGCCGAACCCTACCCTATATATATATATTTTTTTTTTCTAAAAGAATATTAGTTTTAGGTTTATAATCATTTAGGTTTGATTTTTATAACACATACATATAATTTTTCTGATCGTGGTCGTGCATGGTGGTGATGTGGAGGGGGTTTAATTAAATCTAGTTGTTTATAAGGATACGCTGATCGTGGTCACAATGTGGAGGGGGGATAGTTGAACCTGATTGGTTTAATTGAATCCGGAGTTCGAAATGTCAAAATATTTGGTGCCACGTTGAGTGTGTTTTCGCACAAAGATTTTTCTCTAAGGTTGTTTTCGCACAAAGAGTAAACATGTCATGCACTTGATGTGTCTACTTGGGAGTGCGTTTGCACATAGATGGACATGCGAAGTGCGTTTTTACAAGTAAAGCACTAGTCATTTTTAGGCAACTGAAAAGTGAATGTTCATTTTGGAGGAACTTTTTGGTCAATTATTCATTAATATTCATTTTGGAGAAACATTTTGGTTGATTATTCATTGTATGAATTTTACCTAAATGATGAGGGAGTCTGGTATGTTGATGTGGGTGTTTGGTTTTAGTTTTTTGTTTTATTTTAAAGGGTATATTTATAATTTCAGACCAACTCAATGAAAAAATTTAGTGGTCTTCAAGGGCATTTATCCCAATGATTTCATAGTGTGAAAAATGGTGCCCTTTCTCCTAGAGGTTGAGGATTCGAGTTCAATTGTGGATTCTGAAGTAAAACTAATTAGTAGTAGATTAGATGAGCGTGTGAGTTGTTATTATAAATAAATCAGTGTTAGTTTAAACAAACAATACAAATTTGGATCACTGACGGACCACTAGAGTATCGATGTAACACCTCGCAAAAATCATATCCAATAAAATGATGACACGTGTCATAAACCCTAGACGGATAATAAAAAAATTAATTACTTGAAAGAATGAAAATGACAACATGCAAATCCTTGCCTCTAAGTGACCATTTATCAGACTCAGGACTTTATAATATTGATAATATGTTCTCGGGAATGACCGATAATAAATTAGAAAAGTTGTATGGTCATATATAAAAATTTACAAAATTTATTCCTCTGATCAAGAGCTTACGGACTATAAAAGGTCCAGCTTACGGTCCGTAAGGACTGTAACTGGGCGGTACATTTCAAAAGCGGTTACGGACCGTAAGGGCTCAGGCTTACGGTCCGTAAAGACTGGTACTGGGCAGAAAAATGGACAGCTGCAAGTTTGTCACCTTCTACACTCTTAATTCGAAACCAGGGGCTGTTGTCTGTATTTAGACACGTCTAGGGACACTTGTTGAGCTCACACAACATCCATGAACACCTGGTTGCAACATATGAACTCATCTTGCACTATAAATAGACCCATTTCCTTCCATTTCAACTTGCACAATTCAAAATATTACTTCTTCTCTCTAAGCTTGGTTCTCTGGGATTCTTGGTCAAGAAGGAAGCCCTCCTCAGTTCAAGTTTCGAGCTAGGATCCTTTGTAAGTGTCCTTAGCCTCCTTAGTTCGGTTTTTATATGTTTTAAAGCCGAAAGTCAAAGTTTTCGTAATAACGCTTTAACTATCGGTTTAGACATAAATGGTACAACCATTGTTCGAGGAGAATGTGGCTATGTGATTGTAATTAAGTAGGTGTTAATCCCTCAAAAGGGCACCTCCTAATTACCATGTTTACTTAGTTAATTGTCGGGTCAAAATAATTAACATAAAAAGTCAAACGGGTCAGTTTTTTAAATAAAATCAAATCTGATAATGCTGAGGTTATAAAATATGTTTTATCACTTTAATAACTTGGTAAATATTATTAGAACATGTCTAGGCATGTTCAACCCGACAAGTTTAGTCTCGGTTCGCAACTGAAAGTCGCAAAAGTAGACTTTTGCTTTGACTTTCAGTTCTAACCCAAATTAGCTTAGTTTCTTTATGCATTAGGGTTCCTTTGTGACCATATTATATAGTATTATAACCCTCTGAGGTTATATTACATGGTCCCTTAGTAATCTAAGTTTATTTACTTGTTTCCGTTATTATGCTTAATGTTGACTAAAATGCCATTTTTGTCAAAAATGAGATTTTTAACATAAACAACCATGCAAATGAATTACATTCTGATTAGTAAAATTATTTTACATATTTTGGCATTTAGAATCTGCTCAGAAACTATAATTACATCATTTAGAATCTAGTCAGAAACTATAATTACATAATAAATCGTAAAATTACGCTTTTAGAAGGACTAAAATACCCTTTTGCATGCAAATATAGTTTAAATATAATTTTGACATAAAAATTCATCACTCACTGTTATGATATCATATTTAGGACTAATTGCGTTTCTAAGTCAGATTACTTACTGAGTTTATGCATAAGTTTCATATTAAATTAGTAAATTACGATTATGCCCTTTTCATGCATAAATTGAGATTTAAATAAGATTATCATGCAAAAACCTTTTGTTACTGATATGATAAATAAATTATTTTGACCATTCAAAGCTAGTCATAACCTCAGAATTTCCTAAACATCAAAATAATCGTCATTTATCGATTTTTACGACATTAAGGTGCATCGTATGGTTTTAAACCATACTTAGCACCCAAAACCTTTTACCTAATGATTTTATAAACCATTTCTAATATTTTTACAGTTGGTACAAGTCATGAACTCAGAACCCCAAATAAGTACTTAAAACTATGTGTGAAATGACCAAAATACCCCTACGGTGCATAGTTTGGTCATAAATGGTAAACCACACATATATATATGATATCCTACTATTATTATAACATACACTAAATACTTTTACAAAAGGTTTATGACCAGAACCTCAGTTTGAATATAAACCCCTTTTATAAATCATAAAATGACCAAAATGCCCTTATGAGGCTTAGTTCGGTTTTAAAATCCTTTTGGGCATAATTAGTGATATCCTACTGATATCATAACATATATAAAGCATAATAACTTATGGAACTTGTACATGACTCATCCGGTTACCCGTTTATGCTTATACGCGTTCGGTGCGGTTTATGTGAATAGTTTGCATAAATTAGCCGAAACGGGTTAAACCTTATCATTTTAACTTCAAATTCCAGAATGTATTTAATTTACCCATATTATACAAGTCTCCATAATTGTTGGATCTAAATTACATTCCATTCCGGTCATCGCTTAATCTAGCATTTTATACCGAAAATTCTGCTTTAAGCTAACCGGTCTAAGTCTATGACTTAAATAAGATCCGTTTGTAATCTAATAGGTTAATAAAATCTTCGTTCCAGATTAGGAAGCCCCGGTAAAAGCTACTTGCACTAGTTTGAGTACATTCTACGACTGAGTAGATAAATCTCGTATTTAGAAACTCAGGTAAATACTTTTAACTTATTTTCCCTTATACGGGCTTGGGATACGGTAAAATATTACCGCTTGGTCGGGTATGGAATCATTTAATCGGATTGTGATTAATAAATTACATAACCCGTTTTAATCTATTTTGTTTGATAACATAAACATTGGGGGTTAATGCAATAGTGTCCTGGAAATCCTCGGCTTATTTAATTGCAAATGGCCACGACTTAAGCACGGGGTGTAGGCATACACCTGACAGTTGCGTATGTAAAAAGATATACCCACATTGTTGGGGATAACTCCTTGTGGGTTTATATTAGTGGTGTGTTGGTTAATCATGTCTCGGCTTCTATATCGGGCCCTAAATGTATGACAAACATGTAAATCTGTATACAATATTATTTTTATATAATTATCCCAAGTTATAAAAGCATAATTGTGCCTTGTGCATTTAAATCAATTTTTATAAATGTTTTCAAAAGAGTCGGTTAATTGTATTTACCAGTGTAAACTGACGTATTTTCAAAAGACTAAGTGACAGGTACTACACGTACTAGGCTGGGAGCTTCTGGGCATTATTTTGAGGATCTTACAAATCCCTAATGCTTTAAGTCTGTTGAACAAGTTTTTGTATTATTTTTAGATCTGCATGTGGAACCTTTCTTACAATCGTCTGTATATTCTTTTATTCGTACTTTACACTTTCAGTTTGTAATAGTAATTTCTACCAAGACTTACGCTGTGCCAAAAACTGTGTATATTTGTCAATGATGATATCAACTACGTCACGATACTCCCCACCGGGCCCACCGGTTTTGTGGATAAAATATCGGGATGTGACAGGTTAGTATCAGAGCCAACTTTGAGTGAATTAAACACTAGCCTTTTGTTTTTAAACTCAATGACACAGTAGCACATTCCTTGACTTTCGAGTCTAGGCAAATGACCTAGGATTAATCTTAATCTTATTTGGTTTATATATTTTGTTTGTTTCCTTGTTTTTGACAGGACTACATATTAAACATGCCACCAAGAATTCGAGGAAGAGGAGGAAGGGGAAAAGCACCAATGAGGGGAGGAAGGCATAGCGAAGCAGGGCCTTCACATAGGCGAACCCCCTCTGCGTCATTCAGCTCAGACCCATACGATGACTGGAGACACTCACTGGAACCTGCGAGACGTTCAGTCTCCCTTAGAACCTTTCCCCCATATCACCATTCTTTTGGTCCACAGCAACCTGACGAGCCCCAAGGCTCCCACCATTCACAACAGTCGGTGCAATCGCACCATTCACATCATTCCTCCCACCATTCTTCGCACCACTCTTACTCTCAGGGTCACTACAACCCTGACCTTTACATCAATGAACCAGTGGGTTATAACCTGCTGGGTCCAGAAGACCATTTTCCGCAAGAAATGGATGTGGACGAGGATTCAGGTCCAGAAATGCCACCGTCTGGGACGCCCACGCATCCTATTGATATCTCCAGCGGTTCTTCTTATGCAGGATTGCCACACCGAGGCCCTGATTTATGGGCCGAAAGGTTGAGCACCTACAAGTGGGAGTACACCCCCTCTCACCATGACTCACCACCACCACAACGAACTCCCTCTGAGGATTCGTACTTTCAAGCAGTCACACCACCTCGACAGCCAGCACCAGAACAACCTCCGCCACCAGAACCACCAAGGCGAAGGAGAATCTCACGAATGTCCGTGCGAGGGGGTATACGCATTAGTACCCCACAAAATTCAAGCAACTACCCTCCCATCTATGAAGATCCACAAATGGGTGGGCCTTCAAACACTGTGCCATAAATTGACACTACACCGGCCACTTATGCACTACCACCACCTCAAGTGGGTTATGAAAACCTAATTCCTGCATACCAGGATACAACAGGGTATAACCCGTTTGAGCCACAAGCTTACACGGGTTATAACTATCAAGCAGCTGCCGTTGAACCATACGTCGAGGCAGCCAATTTTAACGCTCTCTATCCCTCACCATTTCCTCCATCATACACAACTGGGTACCCTACTTTTGGGTATCAATACCCACCTTCTCAACCTCAACAACAACCTCAACCTCCACCTCAACAACCACAAACGCAAGAAATCTTACAAAGGTTGGAAGAGGTTGAACAAAGGGCAGAGGAACATGAAAGAAAGGCCCATAAGTTCCTTAAGGGTCTTGCAAACTTCATCAAGGGGAAGAAGAAAGATCGTTGAAGACCCTTACTATGACAACCCTTCTAAATAATTTTCGACACCCCTAAAAATATTTAGAATATCCCAATACGTCCTAAAATACACCCCGTATACAAAAACAGGCCCCGAATACCTTTATTTTCATTAAAATTAAATAAAAACAAAAATAAAGGGGCTCTGGCGGGCCGCGTAAGACCACCCCTTGGTCTATGCGGGGCGCGAGCGAGAGGCCAAGCGGCGACACCCGGAAGCCACCACATGTCGACACGTGGCAAAGCTAGACCGGTGACAAATCAAGGCTAGGGCCTACTTACCCTACGTCACGGGCAGCACAGCCCTTGGCTACATCCTTCGCAGGCCGCGAGGGACCTGAAATCAGGCCCTATAAATAGGGGCCATCGGCTTCAGTCCCAAATCGCTCATAACTCTTTCTCTCTCTCGAAATTCTGAATAGTAAACATAATTTTCGGGCATAATACCCCCCTAAATAACGAAGTTCTGCCTCGTTGTAAGTATTATAACCCCCGGTTACGTATTAGATACGCTGCCCAATTGATCAAGGGTTCCGTAACGGCTGTCGTGGTTCAGCCCGACGTAGTCTTTGGAATACCGTCTCGGGGAGGGTATTACTAATGTAAATATTGGGTTATTATACTAACACGTGTGCATTTGTGTAATTTATAGATAATCACCAGGAAATCCTTAAGGAAAACCCTAAGACATCAATGTGACTAATCTCCTTTTTGTAAACTGTTTTTACAAAACCTTAAATAATTTACAATGTGATTAGCAGTGATTGAGTCTCTGTAGTTCTTCAATTACTGCCGGTATTTTGGGTTTTTGTATACAAAATGTGGAACACGTTACCATTGGACAAAGAGTTAGCCAATGTGTAATATGACCCACCAGTCAGGATTGACAGTACTGAATGAGTAATTGTGTAGAAATAAACATTGTAATCGCTCTCAATATTGTTAAAGGATAAAACTCTTCTTGATTAAACTGGGATTCACTCACCAGTATTTCTCACAGACAAATTGTTTTAAACGCATTTCAGGTAACAAAATGTGAAAGCCAAATAGAAGCCAGCTGGACAGCACTGAAGGCTTGGAAAAGTGGTTATAAAAGTTACCTGAATAAAGAGATGTTTTTATTAAATAAAATAGGGTTTGTCCCTATAATGTGTGTACTAAAAACTTGGGAATTTCCCATGTGTTTAATATTATAAAAGTGTGGTATTTACTCTGATAAAATATTTCCTAACTACAGTTCTGATGAAATTTCCGCTGCCAAAATGATAAATACCGATACCACCAAAACTGGCCGCGGCCGCCCGTTCTCGGGTTGTTAGGGGACGGGGGTTGCGACAGAAGGTGGTATCAGAGCTAAGCCACTGATTCAACCACAGAAATGTTTTGCTGACACCAAGATATTATTCAAATTGTTAGGAATTAATTACGAAAATACGTGCATATCTGTATTTTATTGTTGTGTGTTATTTGACTATTTGTTAGTTACAGTATGAGCAATCAAGGACCCTCCGACGCCTATCGTCAGTTGTCCAGCTCACCTAGGAGCAAAGGCACCTCTTCACAGCCTGCCCTCTCAGGGTATTCGGCTGACAATGAAGATGGGATATTCGTGTTTAAGGCTCGGTCTGAAGAGCCATTCCCTCCTAAAAAAGAGGATACTTCAGAAGGGGAGCGCATGAACGTAGGAAGAGGATGAAAAAGTTACAACAACAACGATTTTTAGCAACCGCTAAGAGAGAAACAGTTGCTCACACCCAAGATATGCTTAATAGCAGTTTAGAAAATTTTCATATCTTAGCAACCACAGCTGCCGACCCAAACCTGGAGCAACTCCGACGCCTATCGTCAGTTGTCCAGCTCACCTAGGAGCAAAGGCACCTCTTCACAGCCTGCCCTCTTAGGGTATTCGGCTGACAATGAAGATGGGATATTCGTGTTTAAGGCTCGGTCTGAAGAGCCATTCCCTCCTAAAAAAGAGGATACTTCAGTAGGGGAGCGCATGAACGTAGGAAGAGGATGAAAAAGTTACAACAACAATGATTTTTAGCAGCCGCTAAGAGAGAAACAGTTGCTCACACCCAAGATATGCTTAATAGCAGTTTAGAAAATTTTCATATCTTAGCAACCACAGCTGCCGACCCAAACCTGGAGCAACTCATAGCACCCCAACCATTACCCCTGTTTCCCACACAACCAATGGAGATTGAAGTCAACCCAGAAAACCAAGTCCCAGCACCAGCCTTTGACCCAACTGAGATACCTAGAGTACCAGCACCTAATCCCTTAGACCCAGACTACGACTCGTGGTTTGACGATCAGAGGGATTATCAGCAACGCTACCCATATCAGAGGAACCCATGCCAAACCTAGCAGCTTACCCAGGTCTGGACCCTCTAGATCCCTATTATGAAAATGATGAATACATTAGGGAAATCCTAGAGAATCCATATCCTCAAGAAGAACCAATGCCACAATACCCAGATCCCATAACAACACCTACACCCCCAATGAGTGCAGATAATGTGCAAGAACTCCGAACCTTTGGTGAGGAGATTTTAGAAGGTAGTGAGAGGATGAGGCAAATCGGAGAACGACTCGTCTGAAAGTATGACGAGCGTAATATGGAGTTCTGGATGAACCCATATCGGTGATGGTAATAATATATATATATATATATATATATATATATATATATATATATATATATATATGTTGTAGTATAGACCACTTCGTGGTTAGTGATACATATTAGTATTGTAATTTTAAATTCCAGTTCCAGTTTGTATTAGATGCATAATATATAAGAAAGAGTAAGTCGCAATGTTCGACGATTTTGATCAATATGTGTGTTTTGTGATTGTTTGCCTTAAATACTATCTTGTGATATTAATAATTGGCAAATGTTTAAAATTCAGATGGACAACGAAGTGAACCAGGAAAACCAGAGTAACAATAACCTGGATAACGATAACCCAAACAACAATAACAATGGAAACCAAGTGGATAACAGTGTCATCCAACACATAGTGGCACAAGGGATAATAGATGCAATGCCATATATTATCAAAACGGTTGAGGAAGCAGATAATAAAAGTAACCGTGATAGTAAACGACCCACTGAACCTGAACACAGCGTAAACAATGGACCCATACTTCAAGCGCCCATTCCCAAAAGAAGAAGAACCATGTCTTATGGTTGTTCTTATAAAGAATTCTGGTCTTGTAAACCAATGGAATTCTCGGGCAATGAAGGGGCCGTTGCAGCTCTACGCTGGATAGAAAAGACTGAGGCAGTCTTAAAAATAAGCAAGTGTGCGGAAGAGGATAAGATAATGTTTGCTTCCAATCTGTTTAAGAACTCAGCCTTAGAATGGTGGAACACTATCCTCCAGTCTAGGGGAAGTGACAGGGATTACAATATGGAACGTGAGGAATTTAAAAATATGGTAGAAAGAAAATTCTGCCCTACTAATGAAAAGGAACAGATAGCAAATAAGTTCTTAAACCTTAGAATGACTGGAGTTAATAGTAAGGGTTACACTACATTATTCTTTGAGTACGCTAGAATAGTGCCAACCCTTGCATCACCTGAACAAGTATTAATCTCCCGTTATATATGGGGATTAATCAGTGAGATAAGGCATGTAGTCAAGGAGGCTAGACCTCAAACCATAGAAGAAGCTGTAGAACTAGCAAACACCTTGACTGATGAATTAGTGCGTACACGAGAAAAGCACCAGAGGAGAAACCTAGCTCAAAGGCTTACCCAAGAATTTTGTTATGGAAATTCTAACCGTGGGAAGAATGTAGGTTCTACCTCTGCACCTTACTGTAAGGCATGCACGAAGAAGCATTTAGGAAAATTACCTAGCTCAGAAACTTACCCAAGAATTTCGTTTTGGAAATTCCAATCGTGGGAAAAATGTAGGTTCTACTTCTGCACCCTACTGCAAGTATTGCAAAAGGAAAATTTCTGGAAGATGCTCTATATATTTCAATTTTTGCAAAATATCTGGACACAAGGAGGAAGACTGTAGGAAGAAGCCTAACAACAGGATATGCTACAACTGTGGAGAACAAGGCCATATTAAGCCAAACTGTCCAAAACTAGCTCTAGCCCCGAACACCAAGAATACTAAAAATGCTAGAGCATTTGTTCTGACTATAGAAGAAGCAAAGATGATCCCAGATGTGATCGTCGGTACGTTTTTAGTTAATGATGTTTTTGCTAAGGTATTATTTGACTCTGGTGCAAACCAAAGTTTTATTAATACTTCATTTTGCAAACTTCTCAATCAATCATTAACTAAACTTCCACAACAATTGTAACACCTCGCAAAATCATGTCCAGTACAGTGGTGACACGTGTCATAAACCCTGATCGTGATTAAAGATAACTGGAGGGACTAAAACTGTCAATCAGTGTAAAGATGTAAATAGAAGGACCAAAAGTGTCAACATGCCAAACTTGTGCCTTTGATTGATCTCATAAGATATTCATAATTGTTATTGAATAAATTGACGAACACAAGAAGCCGCTTGTGCTTAAAAATCAAAAGTTACGAAACACAGGGGTTAAAAGTGTCAACATTTTAATTCTTACCTCTGAGTGACCTTTTAACGTTCCCAAAGCTTTATAATGTGTTAATATATTCTCATGAATATCTGACAAAGATTTTGTAAAAATCCGGTTCAATTTGGTGATGAAATTGAAATTTCCAAGAAAAAGGTCAAAAGTGTAAATATGGGAATTCTTCAATCGAGAGACATTTTCAAAGCATCCAAAACTTATGAATGCATGTTCCCACTCCCTAGAGCATCCCAGACTTGATTATGTTGACCATGCATGCTGAAAAAGTCAGTCATTCGCATTTAGAAAGTGCAGGGACTGAACATGCAAACAAACAAAACAACTTTAAATCGAGTACCCTCGCGTGGCGCGCCAGGATTATCCTGGTTTGGCGCGTGGCGCGACATCAACCATTTTCCAGCAGAACTGGCAGGTGCCCATCATGCAACCTGCAATCTTGTGAAGATCTTCTGCAGCCTGTTTCGAATTCAACAGTAAGATTAACTGTTTTGGAAAACCACTAGACACTTGGAAGCATCATAATTCACCTGAGGACACATGGATTGCTCTTAATTCATCCTCCTCTCCTATAAATTGAGCACATTGTTGAGCAATTGATCTTGTACTTTCAAAATTCTTAAGCATTTCACTCTCAAGTGATCTCTGAAGCATCCTCGTCATCTAGGAAGCTTTCTCAAGTTTATTTTTCGTGCTAAGGACCATTGTAAGTGTTCTTAGCTTCCTTAGTTAAGCTTTTATTAGTTTAATGACCGAAAGTCAAAGATATCGTATATACGCTTTGACTTTGTGATTAATCACTAACGGTCCAGCCATTATTCGAATTGAAAGTGGCTTTGTGTTGGTAATTATGTAGGTGTTAAACCCTTAAAAGGGCACCTCCTAATTATCACATTTACTTGGTAAATTGTCGGGTCAAACTACTTAACAAAAAAGTCAAACAAGTCAGTTTTTGCAAATTAATCATAACTGATAATGTAGAAGCTATAAATTACATTTTTTCACTTAAACAACTTGGTAAATAATATAAGAACATGTTTGGGCATGTTCAACCCGACAATTCTGAGTTTAGGCTCGGTTCGCATCGCAACCGAAAGTCGCAAAAGTAGACTTTTTCTTTGACTTTCAGTTCTGGTCCGATTTAGCTTAGTTTAGATATGCCTTATGGTTCCTTTGGGACCACATTATATGTTAGTATAACCCTCTGAGGTTATGCTACATGGTTCCTTAAAAATCTGATTCATTTGCATGTTCCCGTTAAATGCTTAAATATGGACCATTTTGCCCTTTTATCATTAAAATGAGATTTTTGAAAATGTGAGAGGACAAAAATCTTTATTTCTGAATAATAAATATGTCCTAAAAATTTGACATCCATTTCTGGTCTAAAATGAGAGTTATGCACGATATCGTAAAATGAAAGCTTTTTGTTAATTAAATAGCATTCTTGGCATAAATCATATTTAAACTCAATTTTTGGCACCAAAATTGCCACCCACTGTTAAGATATTATATTTAGGGATTTTTGGAAATTTTTGTTAAATTTTAAACTGATCATAACATAGAGTTCTTGCATGGACTCAGTAATTGACGATAATGCCCTTTTCGCTAATAAAATGAATTTTACACATCCTTTTCATGCCAAACCTTTTTCCACAGATTTTATATATTAAATAAAATATTTTGAGCAGTTAAGACTAATAAAAAATCTCAGATTTTCTTAAACAACCCGAATATCGTCAAATACCGACTTTTACGCGATTTAGGCGTATAGTATGGTTTAAAAACATATTTAGCACCGAAGACTTGTTACCTATTGATTTTAAAAATAAATTTTTATACTTTAACAGTAAGTATAAGTCTTGAACTCAGATTTCTAAGTTTGACCCTTAAAGCATATGTGAAATGACCAAAATGCCCATACGGTGCATAGTTTGGCCATAAATGATAAATTTCACATATGTATGATATCTTACTGATATAACTTATTAAAAATAATTACTTTACTGATTATTTTAGACCAGAATCTCAGATTACTATATAACCTCTTTTATAAACTCTAAAATGACCAAAATACCCTTACGGGGCTTAAATTGGTTTTAAATTCGTTTTGGGCATAATGGAAGATATCCTACTGATATCATAACATATTTTAAGAATATTAACTTGTGGAACTTGTACATGACTCATTTAGTTACCCGTTATGCATATTCGCGTTCGGTACGGTTTATGTAACTAGTTTGCATAAATTAATCGAAACGGGTCAAACCTTATCATTTTCACTTCAAAATCCAGAATGTGTTTAGTTTACCCATTTTATACAAGTCTTCATACTTTTCAGGTCTAAAACACGTTCTAATCCGGTCTTCGCTTAATCTTGCGTTTTGAACCGTAAACCTTTCATTAAAACTAACAGGTCTAAGTTAAAACTTAAATAAGACCCGTTAGAAATCTAATAGGTTATTAAAACCTTCGTTCCAGATTAGGAGCCCAGTAAAAGCTACTTGTACTTGCTGATTGATATACGGCTGAGAATAAAATTATATTTTTGCTCAGGTAAATACTTTTAACTTATTTTCTGTTATACGGGCTTGGGATATGGTATTTAATAATACCGCTTGGTCGGTTATTGAATCTTTAATCGATTAGTGGTTAAATCATTGAGATAACCCATTTTAATCAGTTTTGTTTGATACAATGCCTTTGTGGGGTTAATGACCGTGTCCTGGATATCCTCGGCTCATTCATTCGAATGGCCACGACTTAAGCACGGGGTGTAGGCATACACCTGACAGTTGCGTATGTAAAAGATATAACCACTCGTTGAGGATAACTCGCCGTGGGATTATATTAGTGGTGTGTCTATTAATCTTGTCTCGGGTCTTCTAACCGGGTCCTGAATGGACGACAAACATATAAATCTGTATACAAGATTATTTTAAATAATTGTCCCAATTTATAAAAGAATATTTGTGTCTTGTGCATTTAAATCAATTTTATAAACACTTTTCAAAAAGAGTCAGTTAATTGTATTTACCAGTGTAAACTGACGTATTTTCCAAAAAGGGTAAGTGTAGGTACTACGCGTAATGGGCTGGAAACTCCTGAGTGATTAAATAAAGAGTGTTGCAAGCTTTTATCACTTTAAGTCTGTTGAACAATATTTCTTTTGTTTTGATCCGCATGTGGATCCACTTACAACCGTTGTGTAATATTTTTTTGTACTTTCAAATCGGTTTGTATTATTACTTTAGACTTCCGCTGTGTATTAAACTGTGATTATTGACTATGATGATATCAACTACGTCACGATACTCCCCACCGGGCTCACCGGTAATGCGTGGAAATATCAGGGTGTGACATGTTGGTATCAAAGCCAATGTTGAGTGAATTAAACACTAGCCTTTTGTGTTTAATCCCAATGACACAGTTTGCACATTCCTTGATTTCCGAGTCTAGGCAAATGACTTAGGACTAATCCTAATCTTATTGTTTTCTTTTGTTGGTTTCTTTTATTTGTTTTGACAGGAACAAAGACAATGCCGCCACGTGTTAGAGGTAGAGGTGGTAGAGGAAAGGCCCCAGTAATGATGAGGAATGACCACAAAGCCGGGCCATCTCATCGGCGTACACCTTCAGCGACCTTTAGCTCTAGTCCCTAGGAGGATTGGAGAACTTATCTGGAGCCAGCGAGACGCTCAGTCTCCCTCAGTTCCTCCCCGTCTTATCATCACTCATTTGGACCTTATCAAGACGAGGAGCACAGCGATTCGCACCATTCCTTTATACCGTTGCAGCGGTCGAGTTCACACCGTGCCTTCCAGAACCCGACCCCATACTTCCAAAGCATGTTCAATCCAATGAACTAGGTTCAAGAACCAGAGGGTCCAAACCCTTTGGGGCAAGCTGATCACTATCCTGAGATGCAGGATATGGAGATGGACGAAGATCCAGATCCCGAGATGCCACCAAGTGGGACGCCGACGCATCCCATTGAGATTTTCAGCGGATCATCATTTCATGGTTCGCCTTACAGGGGCCCAGACAGTTTTGCTGAAAGATGGGCCACATACAACTGGGAGTACACTTCCCCTTTCAACCCACCTCAACAACAGCAGCAAGATCCCTCTGAGGATTCCGTTTCCAGGCGGTTACGCCACCGCCACCACCACCGCCAGAACAACAACTGCCTCCAGAACCACCGAGGTGAAGAAGATCAGGTGCACGGATGTCCGTGCGAGCGGGTTTCCATTTCAGCACCCCCCAACACTCTAGCGGCAGCCACTACTCGCCGCTATATGAAGACCCGCAAATGGGTGGGCCTTCAAACCCAGCTTCTGAAGTCGACTCTGCTCCAGTCGCACCACCACCACCACCCATGGGTTATGATAACCCAATCCCTTCCTACGCTGGTGCAGCAGCATATAACCCGTTTGAGCATCAGGCTTATTCGGGTTACAACTACTACAATGCCCCTGCCGTCGACCCGTACCTCGAAGCGGCAAACTACAATGCTCTCCACCCTGAGGGACCCTTCGTAGCTTCGTACCAAACTGGGTACCCAACATATGGGTATCAATACCCGCCACCTCCTCAACCTCCGCAGCAGCAGCCGCCACAGATCCAACCACCGTAGCAGCAGGAAATCCTTCAACGGTTGCACGAGGTGGAGCAACAGGTACAAGAGGAGCGTAGGAGCCATCGGGGCCTTCTTAAGGGTTTGGCAAACCTGATAAAGGGGAAGAAGAAGAGGGATTATTGAAAATTCCTTATTTATTTCATTTGTAATTTTTATTTTCAATTAAGTCCCTATGTAGACATCTTATTTATGTACTTGGTCCCTTCGTGGACTTGTCTTTTTATTTCTGTCCCTGCGTGGACAATGTTATTTCTTTAAAAGTCCCGTTTAGGGCAATCACGTACTTCTCTTTAATTATGGGATGTTTTAATTTAAATTTCAATTGTCATTATATGTATGAGTATGCTATAAATCAAAATATCACTTCCATTTTAAATTGATCAGCCAATAAAATATTAAAGAAAATCTTGAAGGCATAACCTAGCCTATATGTCATTTTAGACATGGCCCTGATGGTAAAACCTTCTGAAGGTTTAAATCCTTGTTAACATCTGAAAACATGTTAGCATTCCTGGAAAATGTGATTCGATAAAATCACACTAGTCATCCTTGTATTGGATTCTTCCAATTCCTTTTCTCACCAAATATAAATATCAATTAGTGATAAAGTGCCTGCGGGCCATATTCATTGTCCAATAAGACAAAAGACAGTTGTCGCCTATGACTCCCTTTCAAGAAAAGGTGAAGAACTATGTTCAAACCTTAATGCCTCGATCTCATAAGATCTTGGCTATTAAATTTTAAAACTGTCCTTGTGACTTGGCCTTTTGTGCCACTTTAATATATTTAATGATTTATAACTAGGGATAAATTATAATGAAAACCCTAAACAAATATGACTAACAAATTAACCAATATGGTTTGTATTTTTCATGGTTAATGAATCGTAAAAAAAATGACAATTCTATAATAAGACTTCTGAATAAATCATTGACATCATTTTTTTTATGTAGCAATCAAGCTACATGGCTGAATCAGAAGAGGTTAACAGTCATCCTAGGGAAAGGAATGATACCACCAAAATTAATGGAGCCGGTGCAGATTTACAAGCAATGATAGATAATGCTGTCACTCGAGCCATGGACAGACAGTTCAAAGAATCAAGTGGTACTCGTAGCAGGACCCTATCTGTACCTCATACAAAACCACCTTCCAAGTCGCACACATCACATAAGGACGATTCTCATCATTCGTCGAATCAGAGGAGTGTTCCATCCAAGCGTATTGTGCTCAATCAGGAGCCACGCGTTAAGACCTGCTCTTATAAATACCATGTCCAGTATAGTGGTGACACGTGTCATAAACCCTGATCGTGATTAAAGATAACTAGAGGGACTAAAACTATCGATCAGTGTAAAGATGTAAATAGAAGGACCAAAAGTGTCAACATGCCAAACTTGTGCCTCTGATTGATCTCATAAGATATTCATAATTGTTATTGAATAAATTGACGGACACAAGAAGCCGCTTGTGCTTAAAAATCAAAAGTTACGAAACACAGGGGTTAAAAGTGTCAACATGTTAATTCTTACATCTGAGTGACCTTTTAACATTCCCAAAGCTTTGTAATGTGTTAATATATTCTCATGAATATCTGATAAAGATTTTATAAAAATCCGGTTCAATTTGGTGATGAAATTGAAATTTCCAAGAAAAAGGTCAAAAGTGTAAATATGGGAATTCTTCAATCAAGAGACATTTTCAAAGCATCCAAAACTTATGAATGCATGTTCCCACTCCCTAGATCATCCCAGACCGGATTATGTTGACCATGCATGCTGAAAAAGTCAACCATTCGCGTTCAGAAAGTGCAGGGACCGAACATGCAAACAAACAAAACAACTTTAAATCGTGTACCCTCGCGTGGCGCGCCAGGATTATCCTGGTTTAGCATGTGGCGCGACAGCAACCATTTTCCAGCAGAACTGGCAGGTGCCTAGCATGCAACCTACAATCATGTGAAGATCTTCTGCAGCTTGTTTCGAATTCAGCAGCAAGATTAACCGTTTTGGAAAACCACTAGACACTTGGAAGCATCATAATTCACCCGAGGACACATAGATTGATCTTAATTCATCCTCCTCTCCTATAAATAGAGCACATTGTTGAGAAATTGATCTTGCACTTTCAAAATTCTCAAGCATTTCACTCTCAAGTAATCTCTGAAGCATCCTGGTCTTCTAGGAAGCTTTCTCAAGTTTATTTTTCGTGCTAAGGACCATTGTAAGTGTTCTTAGCTTAGTTAAGCTTTTATTAGTTTAATGACCGAAAGTCACAGATATCGTATTTACGCTTTGACTTTGTGATTTATCACTAACGGTCCAGCCATTATTCGAATCGAAAGTGGCTTTGTGTTGGTAATTATGTAGGTGTTAAACCCTTAAAAGGGCACCTCCTAATTATCACATTTACTTGGTAAATTGTCGGGTCAAACTACTTAACAAAAAAGTCAAATAAGTCAGTTTTTGCAAAATAAATCATAACTGATAATGTAGAAGCTATAAATTACATTTTTTCACTTAAACAACTTGGTAAATAATATAAGAACATGTTTGGGCATGTTCAACCCAACAATTCTGAGTTTAGGCTCGGTTCGCAACCGAAAGTCGCAAAAGTAGACTTTTGCTTTGACTTTCAGTTCTGACCCGATTTAGCTTAGTTTAGATATGCATTAGGGTTCCATTGGGACCATATTATATGTTAGTATAACCCTCTGAGGTTATGCTACATGGTTCCTTAAAAATCTGATTCATTTGCATGTTCCCGTTAAATGCTTAAATATGGACCATTTTGCCCTTTTATCATTAAGACGAGATTTTTGAAAATGTGAGAGGACAAAAATCTTTATTTCTGAATTATAAGTATTTCCTAAAAATTTGACATCCATTTCTGGTCTAAAATGAGAGTTATGCACGATATCGTAAAATGAAAGCTTTTTGTTAATTAAATAGCATTCTTGGCATAAATCATATTTAAACCCAATTTTTGGCACCAAACTTGCCACCCACTGTTAAGATATTATATTTAGGGATTTTTGGAAATTTTTGTTAAATTTTAATCTGATCATAACATAGAGTTCTTGCAAGGGTTCGGTAATTGACAATAATGCCCTTTTCGCTAATAAAATGAGTTTTACACATCCTTTTCATGCCAAACCTTTTTCCACAAATTTTATATATTAAATAAAATATTTTGAGCAGTTAAGACTGATAAAAAATCTCAGATTTCCTTAAACAACCCGAATATCGTCAAATACCGACTTTTATGCGATTTAGGCGCATAGTATGGTTTAAAAACATATTTAGCACCTAAGACTTGTTACCTACTGATTTTAAAAATAAATTTTTATACTTTTATAGTATGTATAAGTCTTGAACTCCGATTTCCAAATTTGACCCTTAAAGCATATGTGAAATTACCAAAATGCCCCTACGGTGCATAGTTTGGTCATAAATGATAAATTTCACATATGTATGATATCTTACTGATATAACTTGTTAAAAATAATTAGTTTACTGATTATTTTAGACCAGAACCTCAGATTACTATATAACCTCTTTTATAAACTCTAAAATGACCAAAATACCCTTACGGGGCTTAAATTGGTTTTAAATTCGTTTTGGGCATAATGGAAGATATCCTACTGATATCATAACATATTTTAAGCATATTAACTAGTGGAACCTGTACATGACTCATTTAGTTACCCGTTATGCATATTCGCGTTCGGTACGGTTTATGTAATTAGTTGCATTAATTAACCGAAACGGGTCAAACCTTATCATTTCACTTCAAAATCCTGATTGTGTTTAGTTTACCCATTTTATACAAGTCTTCATACTTGTTGGGTCTAAAACACGTTCTAATCCGGTCTTTGTTTAATCTTGCGTTTTGAACCATAAAGCTTTCATTAAAACTAACCGGTCTAAGTTAAGACTTAAATAAGACCCGTTAGGAATCTAATAGGTTATTAAAACCTTCGTTCCAGATTAGGAGCCCAGTAAAAGCTACTTGTACTTTCTGATTGATATACGGCTGAGAATAAAAATATATTTTTGCTCAGGTAAATACTTTTAACTTATTTTCTGTTATACGGGCTTGGGATATGGTATTTAATAATACCGCTTGGTCGGGTATTGAATCTTTAATCGATTAGTGGTTAAATCATTGAGATAACTCGTTTTAATCTGTTTTGTTTGATGCAATGCCTTTGGGGGGTTAATGACCGTGTCCTAGATATCCTCGGCTCATTCATTCGAATGGCCACGACTTAAGCACGGGGTGTAGGCATACACCTGACAATTGCGTATGTAAAAGATATAACCACTCATTGAGGATAACTCGCCGTGGGATTATATTAGTGGTGTGTCTATTAATCTTGTCTCGGCTCTTCTAACCGGGTCCTGAATGGACGACAAACATATAAATCTGTATACAAGATTATTTTAAATAATTGTCCCATGTTATAAAAGAATATTTGTGTCTTGTGCATTTAAATCAATTTTATAAACACTTTTCAAAAAGAGTCAGTTAATTGTATTTACCAGTGTAAATTGACGTATTTTCCAAAAAGGTTAAGGGCAGGTACTACGCGTAATGGGCTGGAAACTCCTGAGTGATTAAATAAAGAGTCTTGCAAGCTTTTATCACTTTAAGTCTGTTGAACAATATTTCTTTTGTTTTGATCCGCCTATGGATCCACTTACAACTGTTGTGTAATATTTTTTATACTTTCAAATCGGTTTGTATTATTACTTTAGACTTCCGCTGTTCATTAAGCTGTGATTATTGACTATGATGATATCAACTACGTCACGATACTCCCCACCGGGCCCACCGGTAATGCGTGGAAATCTCGGGGTGTGAAAAGAATGTCTCGTAGAAAAAGCCAACGGGGAAACCATTAAGATTTCTGAAATCTTGCAGGAAGCAAGAATAGAAGTTTTAAATAAAAAATTTATTGCAAACCTTTACCCAATGAATCTGGCAGGATTTGATGTTGTGTTAGGAATGGATTGGTTAATAACCAATAAAGCCAATATTTTATGTGTTCAAAAGTCAGTTCAAGTAAATTCACCAAAGGGTGAAAAGATCACAATTAAAGGAGATAAGCCCTCTAGATCCACAAAATTCATCTCTGTGATGAAAACAACAAGTTATGTAAGAAAAGGATCATTAGTATATTTGATTTCCATAATCATTGATACTAAAGGAAAAGAACTAAAGGATATTCCAGTAGTATCCCAATTTTCAGATGTATTTCTAGAAGAATTACCAGGGCAACCGCCAGACAGAGAAGTTGAATTCAAAATCCACCTTCTACCAGGAACAGCACCAATTGCCAAAGCACCTTACCGTTTGGCACCCGTATAAATGCAGGAACTGAAGAAACAGTTAGACGAATTATTAGAGAAAGGATTCATACAACCAAGCTCATCGCCATGGGGAGCACCGATATTATTCGTCAAGAAGAAGGACGGATCAATGCGTATGTGCATTGACTACCGTGAATTAAACAAAGTCATGATTAAAAATCGGAATTCATTACCGAGAATTGATGATCTGTTCAATCAATTGCAAGGAGCTCGATTTTTCTCTAAAATCAACTTACGTTCAGGATATCATCAATTAAAGGTACAGGAAGAGGACATTCCTAAGGCCGCTTTTAGAACCAGGTATGGCCATTATGAATTTACTGTCATGGCATTTGGTCTAACCCATGCCCCAGCTGCATTTATGGACATGATGAACCGAATATGTAAACCATATTTGGATAAATTCATAATTGTCTTTATAGATGATATTCTCATTTACTCTAAGAATAAAGAGGAACATGCAAAGCATTTGCACGCACTTCTAAGTTTATTGAGAAAAGAAAAGCTTTATGAAAAGTTTTCAAAGTGCGAGTTTTGGTTAGAACAGGTACAGTTTCTTGGACATTTCGTCAATCATGAAGGAATTCATGTGGATCCCACCAAGATCGAGGCAATTACCAAATGGAAAACCCCTGAGTCACCAACCGAGGTTAGAAGTTTCTTAGGATTGGCCGGTTATTATAGAAGATTTATTCGAGATTTTTCTAGAATAGCCATTCCCTTAACTAAGCTAACCTGTAAATCTGTTAAGTTTGAATGGGGACCAAAACAAGAAGACGCCTTTAGAATCCTTAAGCAAAGATTGACCAATGCACCCATACTAGCGTTAGCAGAAGGAACTGAATACTTTATAGTCTATTGTGACGCTTCTAAGTTAGGCTATGGATGTGTGTTAACGCAACGTCAAAAGGTTATAGCTTATGCCTCTAGACAACTTAAGAATCATGAAGAAAATTATTCAACCCATGATTTGGAATTAGGAGCTATAATTTTTGCCCTTAAGATTTGGAGACATTACCTTTATGGTAGTAAGTTTACCATTTTCACTGATCATAAGAGTTTAAGGTATGTTTTCAGGCAAAAGGAGTTGAATATGAGACAAAGACGCTGGATGGAAATTCTTAGTGATTATGATTGTAATATCCAGTACCATGCAGGAAAAACAAACGTAGTAGCTGATGCTTTAAGCCGAAAGTATCACGAAAAGCCAAAAAGAGTACGTTCACTTATACTAAATCTGCAAGTAGATTTAAATGAACAGATTAGAAAAGCACAAGAATCAGTAATCAAGGATGATACTGAAAAGTTGAAAGGAATGATTAAGGAATTAGAACAAGGAACAGATGGAATTTGGAGATTCCATAAGAAAAGAATGTGGATACCTAAATCAGGAAACCTACGCCACCATATATTAGAAGAAGCCCATAAGTTTAAGTATACAATGCATCCTGGAAGTGATAAGATGTATCAGGACTTAAGAAAGAATTTTTGGTGGATAGGAATGAAAAAGGATATAGCTGTAACACCCCGAAAACGGGTTTGGTAATCAAACCCCGTTAATACTAAAAGACGGGTAAAATACCGTTAGTGGTGAAAGTAACCCGGTAAATATTAGGATTTAAATAAATAATCCTAATATTAATTAAAAACGAATAAGAGCTTCCACGAAAATAAAAAGGATAAAAGGCCCGAGTTCACGGGACCTAAAATATAACGAGTTATAACTTCCCGAAACCATAAAGTTAACTAGGAATAATTAATCCTGTTAGTAGTTTGTGATTAAGTGATAAATAGTGAGTTATAGCTTCATAGATTAAAATAAAACATGGGGGACTAAAGTTGCCAAGTGGAGAAACTTGTTTTAATTAAAACAAATAATAAAACACAACACACACACTAAGTGTGTGTGTGTGTGCGTACGACCAGGAGAGCTCAAAGGAGCCAAACCCTAACATGATCAAATTCATCAAATTGAAGATGGATTCTAGCCCCAAATCAATGCATGAACACAAACTCGTGATCACCTAGTCATGGGGATCACAAGGTATGTTGAATTTTGTTATTTTGTGATACTTTAAAATTATGATGAACAATCATAATCGAAATTCTGGAATGAATGATGAATCTATGAACATAGTTATGATGAAATTCATGTTTAGAAACAAACCCTAGTTGAAAACTTGATGAATTAGTGTTAAAAACTAGGGATTTGATGATTACCCATATGTGTGCTAAGTGGGTTTTATGACAAGAAGATGAACACTTGAATTAGAGTGTTAAATTGATGAATATTGATGTTATGATACTAGTACTAGGTGTAGTTCATGAACACTAGACATGGAGATTTAAATTTGAATGTTAACCTTGGTAAAAATAACTAGTTATGAACTAGTTTGTAAATGTGTAAAAGTATGTGTTGGTACACATTATGTGGACACGACTCGGCTCGGTTCGACTCGGCTCGGTTCGACTCGGCTCAGTTCGACTCGGTTCGGGTCGACTCGGTTAGGTCTGGCTCAAGCCCGACGTCACGACATTCCTCCGTCGTGCGCCCCAGAGTTCGACACGCGAGGCACGGAACGCCGCAAGCCATTCCCGCAAACACATCACCATGACATCACCTTAGTGATGTCATGATGATGTCACTTAGTTTGTCTCATATGTTAAATTGTGCAAACAATTGTAAACAGAAACATATCTGGGCCGTTTAACTTCATATATGGGCCGAAGACATGTTTGGACTTTGACTTCTATGTGGGCTTATAACACATCGACGAAACATATAGGTATTAAATTGTAAACGACGAAACAGAGTGTGTTTCGTCGACTGTAGTGTTTCGTAGAGAGTTAGTGTGTTTCGTCATGTTGTGTCTGTGTCTTAGTATAAATACCCATCTCAGTTTCACTTTGAAATAGAGATGAGAAAATACTTGTAAAGAAACTCTGCCAAAATTCCGTCTAAACTGTGTTTGTATCAGTTTGTATTCGGTTCTCATCCCATTAATCAATTGAGTGTGTTTCATTGGTTAATCCGTGTTATTTATTAACTGTGTTTGGTTTGCACCGTCTCGGGGATTCCGCACCCGTTACCGTGTTTGTTATAAACAGGGAATAGGTTTCTCGTTATCGATCCTCACCGGAAAAACGGGACCTACAAGTGGTATCAGAGCCTTGGCTCTTTTCCTTGTTTAAAACCAAACATTGTCGTGTTTGAAACAAGTTGTTATTGATTTTTTTTCAGATTTCATTCTTGAAAAATTTATATTTTTTTTTCTGAAAAAGTCATTAAAATCAGTGTTTATGTTGTTGGTTTGCTAAAAGTTTTATCGAAAACCTTGTTTGTTTGAGTGTTTACATATTAACATTTGGTTTTTGTTGAAAGTTTTAAGCAAATCTTGTGTTCGTAAATTTTTCGGTCACCGGAATCATCATAATTTGACCGGAAAACCCATCGAGTTCATCACTGTTCTTGGTGTTCTTCAAAGTGTTCATAATATTCATCAAATAAAATCTCGTTTAATCTGGTTTGTTGTTTGAAGTAAATTGGGTGTGGAATTTTAAACTATTATGTTGACTAATTGTGTAATGTGATATGATGATTTGTCTTTGAAAACAACAAAAAGTAGTCTGTGTTGTTTGAAAAATTGCAAGTTGAATTTTGTGGCTAAGTATCAGAAGGTGATAAGGTTCAGAAAATATCTCACAAATATCTACCATCCATTTCGTCGCATATTAATATTTTCAAAGATCAGTTTCGTCGGATACAATACAAGACTTTTGTTTCATCGACAAGTGGGCTTTACATTGTAAACTGGGCTTCAACAGTTTATAAATCTGTTTCGTCGATCAAGTTTCAACTTCTGTTTCGTCGTTGATTGTTATCATCACTGTTTCGTCGAACATCAGATATTCTTTCTGTTTCGTCGTTTGTGACAAAGATATTCTGTTTCGCCAATCAATTAAATTGGGCCTGTTTCGTTGTCTGGGAGCCCAAGTTTATAAATTTGTTTCGTCAATATTCTATTTCGTCGAAACATTTATATTTTTTTTAAACAGAAGGTTTGCAATAACAGTTTAACTGTTTGTTTGAGGTGTGATTTTCAGGTATTCATTTTTCTTCATCAAATATGAGTTGTACGAATCCTTGGGATTGGAGTACGGATCCACTACCAGATATAAAACAGATGTCGATGGCCGAATATATGAATCGTACCATACCTCAACAACAACAGTCAATAAGTGCAAGTCAATGGGCAAAGGTGTCGAATCAAAATCAGAGCATTCAAAATCCTTTGGTAGCGAGAGGAGAAGAATATGCAGCTACTAGAAAGATACGTCATGATCTGTTGAAGAAGAAATTCGAATCATTTCATTTCTTAGAGAATGAAACCCTAAATGATATAATTACTCGTTATTATCATTTGATGCATGAAATGTATTATGTTGGTGTTCTTGTATCTCAACAGGAAATTGTAGCACGGTTTGCTGATGCTCTACCTCCAAAGTGGAGCCCATTTATTGAACTTTTAAAGCATACGGGCGTTCTAGATGCTGTCAATGTTAATATCTATGAATTCATTCAGAAGTTGGAGCACAAGAACGAAGAAGAAATTCGGAAAGCTAAACGAATCCCTGCTCCTCAAAATACCGAAATGTATCTTGGAGGAGGTTTTAACCCGTTAGCTAGTTCCGGTTCAGCTCAGCAACCAAAGTTACAAACGGGGTTTGTATCAAATACAAACTCATCTCCGTTTCCACAGTTCAATCAAAATGCTTATCTTTCGCAATCTAAACCCCAACCTCAACCTCAAGTTTCCACAACACAACCTCAATTCGATCCAAGTGTCGATTGTGGTCCGGCCATACAGTTGGGAAACGTTGATCAAACAAGAACTGCGTTTTATGATGAAATTGTCAAGAATGTCAATGATGGTGAATCTTCTGAAAGTGATGATAGCTCGGGTTTTAGTGGGAGTTCAGATGAAGAAAGCTCGAATGCAGGAGATTATAATTCTGAAGATGGATCTTTCTCTTCTCAGACTGCCCTCATGGCTAAAGTCACAGCCTCTTCGAGTCAGGTAAGTTCTGAAACTCCTAGCATATGTAGTGATTGTACTAATATGATACATGAATGTGATAGAGTGAAACTTGAATGTGATACGATTCATAGTCACAATCAGAGTTTAGTTGTTGAACTGTCAAAGTGCAAAGAGGCAAACATGGCCTTAGCTCGCAATGAAAAGGAGTTTAAAACAGTTATTGAAACCCAAAAGAAAAGTGTTTCCGAATTAACAAAAACTGTTTTCAACAAACAAATTGGTATTAATAACTACATTAATATCATTGAGGGAACCAAGAAAGAGCTAGCCGTGGCCAAGTGTGAATATGAAGCGATCAAGCTCAAATTGGAGAGTTACTCAAACTCCCGATATGTGCTGGATCACATCATTGACGTTCAAAAACTAAAGGGAAACGTTAAAGGCGTTGGTTATAGGAAGTGTCCACCCCCTTTGAGACACGACTATACCAAGTCGCCCGATGAAGAGGATATGCCTCGGTATGAACCCAGTGTGCCTCTTGATTATGAGGAAGTTACTACTGGCCTAGGGTTCAAACCGGACAATTCATCAGAGGGCTCATCTGATAACAAAGAAAAGTCATCATGTGCTTCAAATCAAAGTTCTCCAACCATTGAGGACTATGATTCGTCGGATGATGAATCAGATGTGAATGACCAGGATGAATCACTTGATGAGACGAAAGGAGTAGAAATTCCAATTGAGAATCTTATTCTTTGTGATCCTCCTACTCCTGCCGTGCAACCTGTTGCCAAGCAAGTGATAGATCCTGTCAAGGATGACAAAGATGACAATAAATGTGTGCCTGCTGTTAAGAGCAATGACTTGTTGTACACTTTGGTCGGTGATGGTAAAATTTATTCAAACAAAGATTTTCCCATTAAAAACGTCAATCAATCATTGATTGATAAAGTGTTTGAAGATAATACCACTAAGTTTTTGGGAAAAGCGATCCCGAGAGTTTCAGTAACTCAGTGTGATCCTATTCCAAAAGCTGAAGTGAGGAAACAATTTGGAAACCAAAAATTACTGACTAAACAACAACCTGTTGCTTCTAAGGGTAAACAACAGCAACAACGAGCTCCAAAGCCAAAGGCTAAGGTTGAATCAAAAGGAGCTCGTTACAAGAAGAAAGCAAAAGATGTCAAGTTTGTAGCATTAAAGGGTACTGATAAAATTGAGACTTTTGAAAACAAATCAAACACCGATTTTATCCAACAAGTCAAGATTTTAAAACGTAACAGTCAAAATAATTACACTCAACACACAAACGGGTGTGATGAAAGAGCAAGTACCTCAGGTTCTACGGGTTCGACATCTGCTGGTCGATCAAATTCTCCTAAGTTTGTGGAAAGGAGAACGTGTTTTAAATGTGGGGAATTTGGGCATATCATTAAGAACTGCTCAAACACTCCTAAAGAGAAATTTGTGGAAAGAGCACCACCTGAAAAGGTTCACCCACAACGTCGTCCTGTTTCTCCAAAACATGATAAACGCACTGTTAAAGAACAGGAAACAAAACAACGACGTCAAAACGTCAAAGAAGTTGAAAAGGCGTTAAAACCGGAGGTTGTCCAATCAATGTCTGTTAAGTTAGAAATTAAAAATGAAAAACAAAAACAGATTTGGAAACCAAAATCGGTAACTGTTTCAGGGGAAGCTCAATCCATTCCTAATCATCAGGAAATCGAAGTCACAATCTTCGATGATGAAGGACGACCCAAGTCTGTTAAGGCTTGGGTCCCCCTCTCCAACTAATCTCTGAGTGAGTGTGCAGGATGTTCCAGGAGGAACTATCGATAGTCATCGGATTGTTGATAGTGGAGTGTCCATGCACAAGATAGGCGACTCAAAGCTCCAAGATATTGATATTTCTAGGAGTGGTTGCCTTTGATGGAGAGAAGAAAAAGGAAAGAAGACAGAAGTGTCTGTTGAAAAAGATTGAAAGCTTCGACAAAATGAAAATCATTTCAAAATGTGATTGTTCAAGGTTTTTGATCGGGTCCCCAGGATAGATTCATTCAAAATGTACTCACCTGCAGCACGTCTGATGTTCAAAATCAACAAGATGAACGTGCAATGTACATTTCTTCGCGGTGTAGCTGAAGAAAATGTGTTTGTTGAACAAACCAACCGGGTGTGCGGATGCCTTGGCGTGGATTGCTCAACCGCACACTACTTCTCAAGAGAAAGTCAAAGACCTTCGTTTGTTGGTACACTTTATGTGGACACGACTCGGCTCGGTTCGACTCGGCTCGGTTCGACTCGGCTCAGTTCGACACGGTTAGGTCCGGCTCAAGCCCGACGTCACGACATTCCTCCGTCGTGCGCCCCAGAGTTCGACACGCGAGGCACGGAACGCCGCAAGCCATTCCCGCAAACACATCACCATGACATCACCTTAGTGATGTCATGATGATGTCACTTAGTTTGTCTCATATGTTAAATTGTGCAAACAATTGTAAACAGAAACATGTCTGGGCCGTTTAACTTCATATATGGGCCGAAGACATGTTTGGACTTTGACTTCTATGTGGGCTTATAACACATCGACGAAACAGATAGGTATTAAATTGTAAACGACGAAACAGAGTGTGTTTCGTCGTCTGTAGTGTTTCGTCGAGTGCTTTTATGTGTTTCGTCAGTCAGTGTCTGTGTCTAGTATAAATACCCATCTCAGTTTCACTTTGAAATAGAGATGAGAAAATACTTGTAAAGAAACTCTGCCAAAATTCCGTCTAAACTGTGTTTGTATCAGTTTGTATTCGGTTCTCATCCTGTTAATCAATTGAGTGTGTTTCATTGGTTAATCCGTGTTATTTATTAACTGTGTTTGGTTTGCACCGTCTCGGGGATTCCGCACCCGTTACCGTGTTTGTTATAAACAGGGAATAGGTTTCTCGTTATCGATCCTCACCGGAAAAACGGGACCTACAGAACCAAAGGTTTATGATCTTGTTGCTGTGAAGAGATTTCTAAGTAGCTACAAAATCGACTTTGAAATCCACACCGGGTGGATATCCAGTTTGGGAGAGCACTCAGATTCCTTGCAATGCACGAAGCAGTTGCAGGATACGGTTTTAAATTTCTAATCTCTCCTATACTTGTTGATATTTAAGCTGCTTTATAAATTGTTATCCTCTCGTAGCACTCTTTGGCCAGACAATGTTGTCATGGTCCGCACCGCTTACCGATGTGCCAACTGATTTTCCCAAAATTCGATAAATCATTTCTGATTAAAAATTAATTTTGGTAAACGGCATTGAGGTAAAACATGAGTAAACCGACATCGGGAAATCGTTTTTGTAAATACCTTTGTGTTTTTAAATTTTATCTTAGTTTGTTGATTTTAGGGGGAGTAAATCCAAAATTTGAAAATTCAAAAACAGTGAAAAATTTCAAAACCCAAAAACATTGGAAAAACAAAAATGAGTTTCCTGGCGAGAAAAAGAGAAAATGATAGTACATCAGTGGTCTGTCTAAACCTCTTTAAACTGATATGCAAAATGAAAAATGTTAAGCAGCTCTATATAAGATGTATCGGTAGGCTCACAATCATTTTAAAGTGTGCAGGGTGATATAAATCTTAAATCGACTGAAGACCAGGTGGGAACCGCACATTGGCATATGGTCTTAGTACTGAAATTTCGTTTGAGAGATTGCCGAGGTTCTGAGATATTCGGTCTTTGTGCTATTTTATCATCTGGGTATCATGGTTGTATCAAACCGTAAAAATAACGGAGACGAAGTCTAGATCTTCCATGATACTATACATACGTGTACATATTGCATTCGACCTCAATAAGTGATCAACAATCACATGTCCAAACAAAATAAGTGATATTATATCACAGATTCTTTGCGGGAGTCAAGTTCGTCTCTCTGCTGTACGAAAGTACTGACCTGTTCACGGACTTGCTCTGTCAAACAAAATAAGTGATTATATATCACAGATTCTTTGCGGGAGTCAAGTTCGTCTCTCTGCTGTACGAAAGTACTGACCTGTTCACGGACTTGCTCCTGTGCCCTCATGCATCTGAAAATCAAGTTCCTCATCAATAAGTGATTCTATCACATAGGGCTTGTTTTCAAATCAAAATAAGTGAGTTTCTCACATTTTTATACGGTCAAACAGATGATAAACGGTATACTCACCGGTAAGATGAACTCTCGTGCATACCTTGATACGGGAATGTGTCGTGTGTGGATGAACACCGGTCGGTAAGTATAAATCACACCTTAACGTATCCCCTCGCCATTATTACATCTGATAAGTTGAGCTTATGTGGACAACAATACCGATAATTGTTATAGGATGCTTATCTAAATGTTAACTAATTAAACAAAAAAGAGCGTTTTGGCGTGACCGTACACTGATATGATTCTCTTACCCTCAAAACTCTCAAAAAGAATGTCTGTAAATATTTATTTACTGTTTTCAGTTTATGCATCGTTGTATATATTTATTTATTGCTTTCCGTCTTTACACTTGAAATATGAAAATTCCAAAAACATTTTAGGTGTGTTTTAATCTAAACTTTATAAAATCCAAAAAGATTTTGCTTCTAGTTTATTTTTGATTGACTGATGTTGGAACTCGAGTCTATCCTACCCAAAATCCTGATCGTAAGCCGGAAAACAATTGCACCTTCATAAACTGTCGAAGTTAACAAGTTTTGAAAGTTAAAGGATTAAACTTGATCATTTTCTAAACTTTCAAACTGTTGTCGGTCGGTGTTTGATTGAGATTTGATCTCATATGTGTCATTTGTTTAAATGTTAACTATATTCCAAGCGGTTGTTCTCATTTTGCGTTTAGCTTTCTTGCATGTGCAGATACTAAAGGCGAGGAGAACATGTTCGATGACAAGCTTTGGAATGAAGACACGAAGTGGAGGCACTCAAAGGATAAAAATGATCGAGTTGCCGCTGACCCTTCATCAACACCACAAGGATCTGAAGATTTGACAAGTCAAAAGATTCACGAGCATAACTCAATGGAGAGTTCATTCTAAGGGGGAGTTTGTTACCACACTACCTAAATAAAATGGGGAGTTTGTTGATACACTTTCTTCTTACGACGCGTGAAGACTTTGAAGTCCTCCGACATGAAAGACACAGAAGACGAACCATCACAAAAGACGAACCTCACGAGTAGCGTCCAAGGGGGAGTTTGTTGGTACACTTTATGTGGACACGACTCGGCTCGGTTCGACTCGGCTCGGTTCGACTCGGCTCCGTTCGACTCGGTTCGGGTCGACTCGGTTAGGTCTGGCTCAATCCCGACGTCACGACATTCCTCCGTCGTGCGCCCCAGAGTTCGACACGCGAGGCACGGAACGCCGCAAGCCATTCCCGCAAACACATCACCATGACATCACCTTAGTGATGTCATGATGATGTCACTTAGTTTGTCTCATATGTTAAATTGTGCAAACAATTGTAAACAGAAACATATCTGGGCCGTTTAACTTCATATATGGGCCGAAGACATGTTTGGACTTTGACTTCTATGTGGGCTTATAACACATCGACGAAACAGATAGGTATTAAATTGTAAACGACGAAACAGAGTGTGTTTCGTCGACTGTAGTGTTTCGTAGAGAGTTAGTGTGTTTCGTCATGTTGTGTCGGTGTCTTAGTATAAATACCCATCTCAGTTTCACTTTGAAATAGAGATGAGAAAATACTTGTAAAGAAACTCTGCCAAAATTCCGTCTAAACTGTGTTTGTATCAGTTTGTATTCGGTTCTCATCCTGTTAATCAATTGAGTGTGTTTCATTGGTTAATCCGTGTTATTTATTAACTGTGTTTGGTTTGCACCGTCTCGGGGATTCCGCACCCGTTACCGTGTTTGTTATAAACAGGGAATAGGTTTCTCGTTATCGATCCTCACCGGAAAAACGGGACCTACAGAACCAAAGGTTTATGATCTTGTTGCTGTGAAGAGATTTCTAAGTAGCTACAAAATCGACTTTGAAATCCACACCGGGTGGATATCCAGTTTGGGAGAGCACTCAGATTCCTTGCAATGCACGAAGCAGTTGCAGGATACGGTTTTAAATTTCTAATCTCTCTTATACTTGTTGATATTTAAGCTGCTTTATAAATTGTTATCCTCTCGTAGCACTCTTTGGCCAGACAATGTTGTCATGGTCCGCACCGCTTACCGATGTGCCAACTGATTTTCCCAAAATTCGATAAATCATTTCTGATTAAAAATTAATTTTGGTAAACGGCATTGAGGTAAAACATGAGTAAACCGACATCGGGAAATCGTTTTTGTAAATACCTTTGTGTTTTTAAAATTTATCTTAGTTTGTTAATTTTAGGGGGAGTAAATCCAAAATTTGAAAATTCAAAAACAGTGAAAAATTTCAAAACCCAAAAACATTGGAAAAACAAAAATGAGTTTCCTGGCGAGAAAAAGAGAAAATGATAGTACATCAGTGGTCTGTCTAAACCTCTTTAAACTGATATGCAAAATGAAAAATGTTAAGCAGCTCTATATAAGATGTAACGGTAGGCTCACAATCATTTTAAAGTGTGCAGGGTGATATAAATCTTAAATCGACTGAAGACCAGGTGGGAACCGCACATTGGCATATGGTCTTAGTATTGAAATTTCGTTTGAGAGATTGCCGAGGTTCTGAGATATTCGGTCTTTATGCTATTTTATCATCTGGGTATCATGGTTGTATCAAACCGTAAAAATAACGGAGACGAAGTCTAGATCTTCCATGATACTATACATACGTGTACATATTGCATTCGACCTCAATAAGTGATCAACAATCACATGTCCAAACAAAATAAGTGATATTATATCACAGATTCTTTGCGGGAGTCAAGTTCGTCTCTCTGCTGTACGAAAGTACTGACCTGTTCACGGACTTGCTCTGTCAAACAAAATAAGTGATTATATATCACAGATTCTTTGCGGGAGTCAAGTTCGTCTCTCTGCTGTACGAAAGTACTGACCTGTTCACGGACTTGCTCCTGTGCCCTCATGCATCTGAAAATCAAGTTCCTCATCAATAAGTGATTCTATCACATAGGGCTTGTTTTCAAATCAAAATAAGTGAGTTTCTCACATTTTTATACGGTCAAACAGATGATAAAAGGTATACTCACCGGTAAGATGAACTCTCGTGCATACCTTGATACGGGAATGTGTCGTGTGTGGATGAACACCGGTCGGTAAGTATAAATCATACCTTAACGTATCCCCTCGCCATTATTACATCTGATAAGTTGAGCTTATGTGGACAACAATACCGATAATTGTTATAGGATGCTTATCTAAATGTTAACTAATTAAACAAAAAAGAGCGTTTTGGCGTGACCGTACACTGATATGATTCTCTTACCCTCGAAACTCGCAAAAAGAATGTCTGTAAATATTTATTTACTGTTTTCAGTTTATGCATCGTTGTATATATTTATTTATTGCTTTCCGTCTTTACACTTGAAATATGAAAATTCCAAAAACATTTTAGGTGTGTTTTAATCTAAACTTTATAAAATCCAAAAAGATTTTGCTTCTAGTTTATTTTTGATTGACTGATGTTGGAACTCGAGTCTATCCTACCCAAAATCCTGATCGTAAGCCGGAAAACAATTGCACCTTCATAAACTGTCGAAGTTAACAAGCTTTGAAAGTTAAAGGATTAAACTTGATCATTTTCTAAACTTTCAAACTGTTGTCGGTCGGTGTTTGATTGAGATTTGATCTCATATGTGTCATTTGTTTAAATGTTAACTATATTCCAAGCGGTTGTTCTCATTTTGCGTTTAGCTTTCTTGCATGTGCAGATACTAAAGGCGAGGAGAACATGTTCGATGACAAGCTTTGGAATGAAGACACGAAGTGGAGGCACTCAAAGGATAAAAATGATCGAGTTGCCGCTGACCCTTCATCAACACCACAAGGATCTGAAGATTTGACAAGTCAAAAGATTCACGAGCATAACTCAATGGAGAGTTCATTCTAAGGGGGAGTTTGTTACCACACTACCTAAATAAAATGGGGAGTTTGTTGATACACTTTCTTCTTACGACGCGTGAAGACTTTGAAGATCCTCCGACATGAAAGACACAGAAGACGAACCATCACAAAAGACGAACCTCACGAGTAGCGTCCAAGGGGGAGTTTGTTGGTACACTTTATGTGGACACGACTCGGCTCGGTTCGACTCGGCTCGGTTCGACTCGGTTCGGGTCGACTCGGTTAGGTCTGGCTCAAGCCCGACGTCACGACATTCCTCCGTCGTGCGCCCCAGAGTTCGACACGCGAGGCACGGAACGCCGCAAGCCATTCCCGCAAACACATCACCATGACATTACCTTAGTGATGTCATGATGATGTCACTTAGTTTGTCTCATATGTTAAATTGTGCAAACAATTGTAAACAGAAACATATCTGGGCCGTTTAACTTCATATATGGGCCGAAGACATGTTTGGACTTTGACTTCTATGTGGGCTTATAACACATCGACGAAACAGATAGGTATTAAATTGTAAACGACGAAACAGAGTGTGTTTCGTCGACTGTAGTGTTTCGTAGAGAGTTAGTGTGTTTCGTCATGTTGTGTCTGTGTCTTAGTATAAATACCCATCTCAGTTTCACTTTGAAATAGAGATGAGAAAATACTTGTAAAGAAACTCTGCCAAAATTCCGTCTAAACTGTGTTTGTATCAGTTTGTATTCGGTTCTCATCCCGTTAATCAATTGAGTGTGTTTCATTGGTTAATCCGTGTTATTTATTAACTGTGTTTGGTTTGCACCGTCTCGGGGATTCCGCACCCGTTACCGTGTTTGTTATAAACAGGGAATAGGTTTCTCGTTATCGATCCTCACCGGAAAAACGGGACCTACAGAACCAAAGGTTTATGATCTTGTTGCTGTGAAGAGATTTCTAAGTAGCTACAAAATCGACTTTGAAATCCACACCGGGTGGATATCCAGTTTGGGAGAGCACTCAGATTCCTTGCAATGCACGAAGCAGTTGCAGGATACGGTTTTAAATTTCTAATCTCTCCTATACTTGTTGATATTTAAGCTGCTTTATAAATTGTTATCCTCTCGTAGCACTCTTTGGCCAGACAATGTTGTCATGGTCCGCACCGCTTACCGATGTGCCAACTGATTTTCCCAAAATTCGATAAATCATTTCTGATTAAAAATTAATTTTGGTAAACGGCATTGAGGTAAAACATGAGTAAACCGACATCGGGAAATCGTTTTTGTAAATACCTTTGTGTTTTTAAAATTTATCTTAGTTTGTTGATTTTAGGGGGAGTAAATCCAAAATTTGAAAATTCAAAAACAGTGAAAAATTTCAAAACCCAAAAACATTGGAAAAACAAAAATGAGTTTCCTGGCGAGAAAAAGAGAAAATGATAGTACATCAGTGGTCTGTCTAAACCTCTTTAAACTGATATGCAAAATGAAAAATGTTAAGCAGCTCTATATAAGATGTATCGGTAGGCTCACAATCATTTTAAAGTGTGCATGGTGATATAAATCTTAAATCGACTGAAGACCAGGTGGGAACCGCACATTGGCATATGGTCTTAGTACTGAAATTTCGTTTGAGAGATTGCCGAGGTTCTGAGATATTCGGTCTTTATGCTGTTTTATCATCTGGGTATCATGGTTGTATCAAACCGTAAAAATAACGGAGACGAAGTCTAGATCTTCCATGATACTATACATACGTGTACATATTGCATTCGACCTCAATAAGTGATCAACAATCACATGTCCAAACAAAATAAGTGATATTATATCACAGATTCTTTGCGGGAGTCAAGTTCGTCTCTCTGCTGTACGAAAGTACTGACCTGTTCACGGACTTGCTCTGTCAAACAAAATAAGTGATTATATATCACAGATTCTTTGCGAGAGTCAAGTTCGTCTCTCTGCTGTACGAAAGTACTGACCTGTTCACGGACTTGCTCCTGTGCCCTCATGCATCTGAAAATCAAGTTCCTCATCAATAAGTGATTCTATCACATAGGGCTTGTTTTCAAATCAAAATAAGTGAGTTTCTCACATTTTTATACGGTCAAACAGATGATAAACGGTATACTCACCGGTAAGATGAACTCTCGTGCATACCTTGATACGGGAATGTGTCGTGTGTGGATGAACACCGGTCGGTAAGTATAAATCATACCTTAACGTATCCCCTCGCCATTATTACATCTGATAAGTTGAGCTTATGTGGACAACAATACCGATAATTGTTATAGGATGCTTATCTAAATGTTAACTAATTAAACAAAAAAGAGCGTTTTGGCGTGACCGTACACTGATATGATTCTCTTACCCTCGAAACTCGCAAAAAGAATGTCTGTAAATATTTATTTACTGTTTTCAGTTTATGCATCGTTGTATATATTTATTTATTGCTTTCCGTCTTTACACTTGAAATATGAAAATTCCAAAAACATTTTAGGTGTGTTTTAATCTAAACTTTATAAAATCCAAAAAGATTTTGCTTCTAGTTTATTTTTTATTGACTGATGTTGGAACTCGAGTCTATCCTACCCAAAATCCTGATCGTAAGCCGGAAAACAATTGCACCTTCATAAACTGTCGAAGTTAACAAGTTTTGAAAGTTAAAGGATTAAACTTGATCATTTTCTAAACTTTCAAACTGTTGTCGGTCGGTGTTTGATTGAGATTTGATCTCATATGTGTCATTTGTTTAAATGTTAACTATATTCCAAGCGGTTGTTCTCATTTTGCGTTTAGCTTTCTTGCATGTGCAGATACTAAAGGCGAGGAGAACATGTTCGATGACAAGCTTTGGAATGAAGACACGAAGTGGAGGCACTCAAAGGATAAAAATGATCGAGTTGCCGCTGACCCTTCATCAACACCACAAGGATCTGAAGATTTGACAAGTCAAAAGATTCACGAGCATAACTCAATGGAGAGTTCATTCTAAGGGGGAGTTTGTTACCACACTACCTAAATAAAATGGGGAGTTTGTTGATACACTTTCTTCTTACGACGCGTGAAGACTTTGAAGATCCTCCGACATGAAAGACACAGAAGACGAACCATCACAAAAGACGAACCTCACGAGTAGCGTCCAAGGGGGAGTTTGTTGGTACACTTTATGTGGACACGACTCGGCTCGGTTCGACTCGGCTCGGTTCGACTCGGCTCAGTTCGACTCGGTTCGGGTCGACTCGGTTAGGTCTGGCTCAAGCCCGACGTCACGACATTCCTCCGTCGTGCGCCCCAGAGTTCGACACGCGAGGCACGGAACGCCGCAAGCCATTCCCGCAAACACATCACCATGACATCACCTTAGTGATGTCATGATGATGTCACTTAGTTTGTCTCATATGTTAAATTGTGCAAACAATTGTAAACAGAAACATATCTGGGCCGTTTAACTTCATATATGGGCCGAAGACATGTTTGGACTTTGACTTCTATGTGGGCTTATAACACATCGACGAAACAGATAGGTATTAAATTGTAAACGACGAAACAGAGTGTGTTTCGTCGACTGTAGTGTTTCGTAGAGAGTTAGTGTGTTTCGTCATGTTGTGTCTGTGTCTTAGTATAAATACCCATCTCAGTTTCACTTTGAAATAGAGATGAGAAAATACTTGTAAAGAAACTCTGCCAAAATTCCGTCTAAACTGTGTTTGTATCAGTTTGTATTCGGTTCTCATCCCGTTAATCAATTGAGTGTGTTTCATTGGTTAATCCGTGTTATTTATTAACTGTGTTTGGTTTGCACCGTCTCGGGGATTCCGCACCCGTTACCGTGTTTGTTATAAACAGGGAATAGGTTTCTCGTTATCGATCCTCACCGGAAAAATGGGACCTACAGTATGCCCATTAGGTGTTTGATAAAATGCCTAAATGAACGCTAAAATGTGGAAATTTCAGGTGAAACACATATTTGAATAATATGACAAATTATGTGAAGTATGAACCGATAAGGATTCAAAGCATAAAGTTAATCTAGACTTAATTGTGTAAATGATCAAAAGTAGTTAACTTTTGATAAGTTAAGTTAACTAATGAAGAAGTCGAATAGTAGTTTCGACATAGAAAATAAGTGAGGTGGAACAGTCATGATTTTTAATGACTAATTTAACCACCTCGTAAATGTTGACAATAGTTTGACGCCTAACGAGCTAGGTGGAGGCTTGGGAAAGAAGCGGTCAAACGAATCAAGCACGAGAAGAAAGGCGTATTCGAGATGCGAGGAAAGTAAAGCTTACACCCTTTTTTATGTAATACCTATTGGTTTTATAGGTCATGATGAATATAAAGTCTTGCTTGAATTATGATGTTCCGACACGACTTGTGCGGTTCGGAACAAAAGACAATGTTAATAAACCATGTTCAATGGTTAAAAAGGAGCTAATGCGGTTAATTAGTCATGAAATGACTAAAAGATAACGAGTTTTTAAATGGTTACCTTATAAGGTAAACCATTGCAAATAAAAAGGGTAAAATGGTATTTTGGTCCCTTGTTGATAATAACCGTTAGTTGTGAAAGACACTTTATAGCGTAAGTTATAATGGGTCAAAAGAATAAATAAATGATTTATAAGTAAAAAGACTATTTGGTGTAAACCGGAGCGAGTCATATAGATAAGATGGTAATAAATATCATCTCATAAAGATTCATGGTCATTTAGACCAAACGGGTCAAAAGGTGAAAATATCACCCTTTGATAATATTGACTAATGGTTTGTCGAGTTGTGTGATTTAGGAATAAATAGAACATGGATGTTTACATCGCTATTACTTAGTGGCCACTAAGGCAAGGTATCGAAACGGGTCAATATATTGATCCGAGCCAGCTTTGTATAGTGATTCAACTCATCATGTAGAACTTGAGGTTCTATAAAAGTTAGACAAGGATAAAATATTGATATTCGGTTATCTTTGAGGTAAACCGAATAAATTGAGTTATGATTATAGTGTTTTAGAAATATAATGGTTTCTAAACAAGATTATAGTTTTAAAAGTGGGATTTTGGTCGAACATGGCTTTAAAAGTCCTTCGTCGTAATAGGAGGGCTAAAAGTGACCAAAATGCCCTTATAAGTGAAATTGAGCAAACGACCCTTAAAGGTTGTTTAGAAATGAGTTTTGTGATCAAATAGATACTTGGAATAAGTATAAAAAGTGAAATATGCGAATCTTTGGGTCAAATGACTCTATATGGGTCTTTGCCGTAAAATGATAGTCCGAGGGATAAAACTTAGAATATATAGATCTCCACATTAAATCTACCACAAATATAGTTGTGGTGGAAGATTACTTGGTAAGAAATGTGGAAATATAAAGCTAGATACGAATGAAAGCGAATCATGTTTAAAATACACTTAAATACCCTTAACGGGTCAAAACAATCATACGAGCGAAAACGGGTTTAAATTGTGTAAGAAACCTGTGATTAGAACCTAACATGGCAGATAATATTGAATTGAAGAGGTGCATGTGAAATAAGGATCAAACAAATATGTTTGTTTGATAAATGCATAAACGGGTTAAAATTTGGTAAAAAGGTAATGAGTCGAAGGCTTAGAAGTCTCAAAATTTATTATGCCGGATGTTGGATTTTAACTCCATAAGATGGAGAATTAAATTACGGACGCGTAAGAAAAAGAATCGCGTAAAACGGAGGTCTAGATCAAAAGTTATGCACATTTCGGCGAAAATGTGCGATGCCGAAAATATGCAACTTTCAGCTGCAACTATTCTGGAAAAAAGGGGTGGTCGCGCCGCGCGACGACAAAGGTCTGGGCCGTCGCGCGACGCGATGGTGTCCTGTATGGTGATTTTTTTTATTTTGTTGAATTTTGTCTCGCGAACCCTTTTGAACACGTTCTAAACCGCGTATGACTAAAATCATTTCATGTTTATGGAATGTGGGAATGCTAGAAGTACCGGGTGACGATCGAGCTCGAGAAAGAACCGAACACGCTCAAGAATCAAGCTTCCGCTAATGGTTTCGTCGTCACTTTCAAACGACGAATTTATACATGTTATGTTAAAATGTTTTAAAGTTTAAAGGGTTTTAACAAACTCGCATTATTAAGTGTATGTTTAATCTTAAATACACTATTATAATCCACAATTATTTGTTAATTGTATAAAATGGAACAAGGGTCTTACAAGTTGGTAATCAGAGCTCAAGGTTAAAAGAATAAAGTGTTCGGTTCGAGGCTTGATCGCAAATCCGGTAAGTACATGTATATCAATGGTTTAGTATGATTAAAGTGTTGAGAACAACACATATGGTTATCGTGTAATATATGTTACCCTAACTAAAATGATTGATATAGTTGACGAAAATACGCGCGTTGACGCGTATAGTAGAAAAAACCTTGTATTATAATACGGGCGATTATTGAAGTTGATATTATTAACTCTTGTAAATGTTTTAGTTGAAGGACACTCGCATCTAAAGATAGCAGGAGTCTAACAAATTGCGGACTTGACAGAGGAACGGTCCAAAGTACGACAAGTAGAACATGCTCACCAAGGACCTAAATCGCGTAGCCATCGCGAACAAGGCTAATGGCAAGAGAAGCCTGTCAGGGAAAGCAGTACCAGGTGCACATTTTAAATTTAATTGCACGAATAGTAATATGTAACAAATACGTAGAGATTGAAAGTTGCATATGTAGATTGAAAACTTGGAATAACTCGAATAGAAAACCTATCCGGGATATTGTTTCCAAGAGAAACAAATAGAGGCATTACTTACATGGGGTGTAATGTGAAAATTATAAAAAGGTCAAGTATACCAGGTATTGATCGCTTACTCTGGCCAAGTAAGTGGTGAGCACGTGGCACCATGAATGTTTTATGATGGACATGCTTACATCCGATGTAGTAAGGACGGGGTGAGTGGGACAAATTAAAAAGTACCCAAATGAATCAAATGAGCAAAATATTTGAGAATAATGTAAACGCACAGCCGGGTGATGGAAACGTATTACATTAGGATAATGAGCCCGAGTGAAGGGACAAAGATTGATGTAAAATGATTTAGACATGTATTGGGGGGGTGTACTTACACTCGAACCCGAAGAATGAAAACATGTAAAATTATTAAGATATGTATTGGGAGGGGGTGTACTTACACTCGAACCCGGAGAGTGCAAACATGTAAAATGATTAAGATACGTATTGGGAGGGGGTGTACTTACACTCGAACCCAGAGAGTGCAAACATGTAAAATGATTAAGATATGCATTGGGAGGGGGTGTATTTACACTCGAACCCGGAAAATGCGAACATGTAAAATGATTAAGATATGCATTGGGAAGGGGTGTACTTACACTCGAACCCGGAAAATGCAAATATGTCTTTTAGCGGGCCGTTTTTGTAAAACGTCAAACTTGAGGACAAGTCGGAATATAAAAGTGAAGCGAAGTCTTAATGCATATCGGGAGGGTTGCAATAATAATGACTTCGGTAAAACACCCGGTTGATGGGTAGGAATTTAAACACATGTGTAAACCAAGAGACATGAACGCGGGTTGAAAATTCAAAAGACTTGGATTATGAAATATGACTATAAAATTTCGTAAAAAGAAATTTTGAATAAATATGTTCAACCATTTGAGATTAAACGGGTAGAATAAAGAATAAAGTTGATTGTTTATAAGTGATGGATTTCACATTAACAAGTCAAACAGGTTGAATACAATATAATGCCGGATGGCACAAATAAGCGCTAGCCAGATAAAGGGAGCGCTAAATGCAAAAGAGTAATGAGCCCGGTAATGGGACATAACCAAATAATAATATATGCAAACCAAATAACAGTGAGCATAAGAAGAACTGATTCATAAATGACGTGAGAAGTCATAAAGTCGAAAAATCGTCCGAAAGAAAACAATTGTAGCCACGAACTACAGTCAAGGTTAACGGATCTTAAGCTTGAAACCAAATGATTCTTCAAACAAAAACAGGGTGCCTTGACACCAAACATGTATTTTAAGAATGACATGAGTAAAGAATGATCTACGGGATCAACATAACCTTTGGGGTTATAAACAATGGAAAGGCCTACGAGACTAAAACGACCTACGGGTCATGACTAGAAAGAAATAGATTATAAGTACCTCGCCTTAAAGAGGTGAAAGTCTAATAAAATAGCCTATAAGGCTAAGTGATAAAACCTACGAGTTAATTAGACAAAGCGAGGGAATCAATTGAGAATCCTCGCATAAAACAAAGACTGTAAAAGAATAAATTTTGGAGTGTCAAAATCCCGGTATGGATAATTGACAAAAGTTAAAGAGAATATGCTAAACTAAAACTTCGATTTTGGTAAGAAATAACGTTTTAACAAATATGAATTCTGATAGACGTATAAATAGTAAGCATGAAAGATATAAGTCTTGACACTGATAGGTGCAAGAAAATATATTCGAAAACTGATATTTTTTAAAATAAAAAGTTGATATAAAATTTGGCGGGATGTTTCATGATCACGGTCAAGAAGTGTAATGTGAAGTAGAATCACATTAGAGCCGAGCGATGAATATTGCTAAGTTAATTAAACTAGTGGAAATAACGAGATTACGTTATTTCAAGTTGCATTATGTCGTATGAGATACGTAGATGATAAGTAACCAAAAAGATATTATCATACTTTTCTTTTCTGGTAATACTAACAATTGGTTAAAATATGAGCAATGCTCAATTGATTATCGAGAGCAAATGCATGGAGTTAAACTCGATAAATTATGTAAGAAAAGGGTTTCGAGGACGAAACCTCTTTAAGGGGGGTAGACTTGTAACACCCCGAAAACGGGTTTGGTAATCAAACCCCGTTAATACTAAAAGACGGGTAAAATGCCGTTAGTAGTGAAAGTAACCTGGTAAATGTTAGGATTTAAATAAATAATCCTTATAATTAAAAACGAATAAGAGCTTCCACGAAAATAAAAAGGATAAAAAGGCCCGAGTTCACGGGACCTAAAAGATAACGAGTTATAACTTCCTGAACCCATAAAGTTAACTAGGAATAATTAATCTAGTTAGTAGTTTGTGATTAAGTGATAAATAGTGAGTTATAGCTTCATAGATTAAAATAAAACATGGGGGACTAAAGTTGCCAAGTGGAGAAACTTGTTTTAATTAAAACAAATAATAAAACACAACACACACACTAAGAGTGTGTGTGTGTGCGTACGACCAGGAGAGCTCCAAGGAGCCAAACCCTAACATGATCAAATTCATCAAATTGAAGATGGATTCTAGCCCCAAATCAATGCATGCACACAAATTCGTGATCACCTAGTCATGGGGATCACAAGGTATGTTGAATTTTGTTATTTTGTGATACTTTAAAATTATAATGAACAATCATAATCAAAATTCTGGAATGAATGATGAATCTATGAACATAGTTGTGATGAAATTCATGTTTAGAAACAAACCCTAGTTGAAAACTTGATGAATTAGTGTTAAAAACTAGGGATTTGATGATTACCCATATGTGTGCTAAGTGGGTTTTATGACAAGAAGATGAACACTTGAATTAGAGTGTTAAATTGATGAATATTGATGTTATGATACTAGTACTAGGTGTAGTTCATGAACACTAGACATGGGGGTTTGAATTTGAATGTTAACCTTGGTAAAAATAACTAGTTATGAACTAGTTTGTAAATGTGTAAAAGTATGCCCATTAGGTGTTTGATAAAATGCCTAAATGAACGCTAAAATGTGGAAATTTCGGGTGAAACACATATTTGAATAATATGACAAATTATGCGAAGTATGAACCGATAAGGATTAAAAGCATAAAGTTAATCTAGACTTAATTGTGTAAATGATCAAAAGTAGTTAACTTTTGATAAGTTAAGTTAACTAATGAAGAAGTCGAATAGTAGTTTCGACATAGAAAATAAGTGAGGTGGAATAGTCATGATTTTTAATGACTAATTTAACCACCTCGTAAATGTTGACAATAGTTTAACGCCTAACGAGCTAGGTGGAGGCTTGGGAAAGAAGCAGTCAAACGAATCAAGAACGAGAAGAAAGGCGTATTCGGGATGTGAGGTAAGTAAAGCTTACACCCTTTTTTTATGTAATACCTATTGGTTTTATAGGTCATGATGAATATAAAGTCTTGCTTGAATTATGATGTTCCGACATGACATGTGCGGTTCGGAACAAAAGACAATGTTAATAAACCATGTTCAATGGTTAAAAAGGAGCTAATGCGGTTAATTAGTCTTGAAATGACTAAAAGATAACGAGTTTTTAAATGGTTACCTTACAAGGTAAACCATTGCAAATAATAAGGGTAAAACGGTATTTTGGTCACTTGTTGATCATAACCATTAGTTGTGAAAGACACTTTATAGCGTAAGTTATAATGGGTCAAAAGAATCAATAAATGATTTATAAGTAAAAAGACTATTCGGTGTAAACCGGAGCGAGTCATATAGATAAGATGGTAATAAATATCATCTCATAAAGATTCATGGTCATTTAGACCAAACGGGTCAAAAGGTGAAAATATCACCCTTTGATAATATTGACTAATGGTTTGTCGAGTTGTGTGATTTAGGAATAAATAGCACATGGATGTTTACATCGCTATTACTTAGTGGCCACTAAGGCAAGGTATCGAAACGGGACAATATATTGATCCGAGCCAGGTTTGTATAATGATTCAACTCATCATGTAGAACTTGAGGTTCTATAAGAGTTAGACAAGGATAAAATATAGATATTCGGTTATCTTTGAGGTAAACCGAATAAATTGAGTTATGATTATAGTGTTTTAGAAATATAATGGTTTCTAAACAAGATTATAGTTTTAAAAGTGGGATTTTGGTCGAACATGGCTTTAAAAGTCCTTCGTCCTAATAGGAGGGGTAAAAGTGACCAAAATGCCCTTATAAGTGATATTGAGCAAACGACCCTTAATGGTTGTTTAGAAATGAGTTTTGTGATCAAATAGATTCTTGGAATAAGTATAAAAAGTGAAATATGTGAATCTTTGGGTCAAATGACTCTATATGGGTCTTTGCAATAAAATGATAGTCCGAGGGATAAAACTCGGAATATATAGATCTCCACATTAAATTCACCACAAATATAGTTGTGGTGGAAGATTACTTGGTAAGAAATGTGGAAATATAAAGCTAGATACGAATGAAAGCGAATCATGTTTAAAATACACTTAAATACCCTTAACGGATCAAAATAATCATACGAGAGAAAACGGGTTTAAATTGTGTAAGAAACCTGTGATTAGAACCTAACACGGTAGATAATATTGAATTGAAGAGGTTCATGTGAAATAAGGATCAAACAAATATGTTTGTTTGATAAATGCATAAATGGGTTAAAATTTGGTAAAAAGGTAATGAGTCGAAGGCGTAGAAGTCTCAAAATTTATTATATCGGATGTTGGATTTTAACTCCATAAGATGGAGAATTAAATTACGGGCGCGTAGGAAAAAGAATCGCGTAAAACGGAGGTCTAGATCAAATGTTATGCACGTTTCGGCGAAAATGTGCGATGCCGAAAATATGCAGCTTTAGCTGCAAGTATTCTGGAAAAAAGGGGCGGTCACGCCGCGCGACGGCAAATGTTTGGGGCAGTCGCGCGACGCGATGGTGTCCTGTATGGTGAATTTTTTTTTTATTTTGTTGAATTTTGTCTCGCGAACCTGTTTGAACACGTTCTAAACCGCGTATGAAAAAAATCATTTCGTGTTAATGGAATGTAGGTATGATACAAGTACCTGGTGACGATCTTGCTCGAGAAAGAACCGAACACGCTCAAGAATCAAGCTTCCGCTAATGGTTTCGTCGTCACTTTCAAACGGCGAATTTATACTTTTTATGTTAAAATGTTTTAAAGTTTAAAGGGTTTTAACAAACTCGCATTATTAAGTGTATGTTTAATCTTAAATACACTATTATAATCGACAATTATTTGTTAATTGTATAAAATGGAACAAGGGTCTTACAGCAGCATATGTTGCAAAGTGTCTAACCTGTTCATAAGTTAAAGCTGAACATCAGAAACCCTCAGGTTTGTTGCAACAGTTAGAAATGCCAGTTTGGAAATGGGAATTGATAAAAATGGATTTTGTTACTAAATTACCCAAAACAAGAAAAGGTAATGATATAATCTGGGTGATTGTAGACAGGCTAACTAAGTCAGCTCATTTCCTATCTATGAAGGAAACTTTCAGTATGGAACAATTAGCTAAGTTATATGTAAATGAAATAGTTTCATTACATGGAATTCCTTTATCAATTGTTTCTGACAGAGATAGTCGTTTTACCTCTCATTTTTGGACAAGTTTCCAAAAAGCAATGGGAACCAAGTTGAATCTAAGCACCGCTTATCATCCTCAAACAGACGGACAAAGTGAAAGGACAATTCAGACAATGGAGGACATGCTTAGAGCTTGTGTAATTGATTTCAGAGGTAATTGGGACGATCACTTACTGTTAATAGAATTTTCTTACAATAACAGTTATCACACAAGTATCAATGCTGCACCATTCGAAGCACTTTATGGACGAAAGTGCCGAACGCCAGTCTGTTGGGCAGAAATTGGAGAAAAGCAACTATCCGGACCCGAGATAGTACAAGAAACAACAGACAATATCATTCAAGTCAAGGAACGATTGAAAGCAGCACGCGATCGATAGAAGAGTTATGCAGATAACAGACGAAAGCCATTGGAATTTCAGGAAGGAGACAAAGTGTTATTAAAAGTTTCTCCTTGGAAAGGAGTGGTAAGATTCATCAAAAGAGGAAAGCTAAGCCTCAGGTATATTGGACCTTTTGAAATTATTAGAAGAATAGGACCAGTAGCCTATCAGCTGCAGCTGCCAGAAGAAATGGCAGGAATACATGATGTATTTCATGTATCTAATCTCAAAAAATGCTTAGCTAATGAATCACTTGTAGTGCCTCTTAAGGATATAGAGGTAAATGAACAGTTAAAATTTGTGGAACAACCTCTACAAATTGAAGACATGAAAGTCAAAAATCTCAAGCACAAGAGATTAGTTCCTGTGAAAGTGAAATGGGACTCCAAAAGAGGACCAGAGTACACTTGGGAGCTTGAATCAGAAATGCAAAGGAAATACCCGCACTTATTTCAGTAGACCTCGAGTACGAGTTCTAAAACAAGGTGGGAAGGATATAACAACCCTTCAAAATAATTTTCGACACCCCTAAAAATATTTAGAATATCCCAATACGTCCTAAAATACACCCCTTATACAAAAACAGGCCCCGAATAACTTTATTTTTATTAAAATTAAATAAAAAAAAATAAAGGGGCTCTAGCGGGCCGCGTAAGATCACCCATTGGTCTACGCGGGGCGCGAGCGAGAGGCCAAGCGGCGACACCCGGAAGCCACCACGTGGCAAAGCTAGACCGCTGACAAATCAAGGCTAGGCCTTACTTACCCTACTTCGCGGGCCGCGTAGCCCTTGGCTACATCATTCATGGGCCACGAGGGACCTGAAATCAGGCCCTATAAATAGGGGCCATCGGCTTCAGTCCCAAATCGCTCACAACTCTTTCTCTCTCTCGAAATTCTAAATAGTAAACATAATTTTCGGGCATAATACCCCCTAAATAACGAAGTTCTGCCTCGTTGTAAGTATTATAACCCCCGTTTACGTATTAGATACGCTGCCCGATTGATCCAGGTTCCGTAACGGCTGTCGTGGTTCTGCCCGACGTAGTCATTGGAATACCGTCTCGGGGAGGGTATTACTAATGTAAATATTGTGTTATTATACTAACACGTGTGAATTTGTGTAATTTATAGATAATCACCAGGAAATCCTTAAGGAAAACCCTAAGACAGCAATGTGAGTAATCTCCTTTTTTTAAACTGTTTTTACAAAACCTTAAATAATTTACAATGTGATTAGCAGTGATTGAGTCTTTGTAGTTCTTCAATTACTGCCGGTATGTTGGGGTTTTTTATACAAAATGTGGAACACATTACCATTGGACAAAGAGTTATCCAATGTATAATATGACCCACCAGTCAGGATTGACAGTACTGAATGAGTAATTGTGTAGAAATAAACATTGTAATCGCTCTCAATTTGTTAAAGGATAAAACTCTTATTGATTAAACTGGGATTCACTCACCAATATTTCCCATTGACAAAATGTTTTAAACGCGTTTAAGGTAACAAAATGTGAAAGCCAAATAGATACCAGCTGGACTGCACTGAAGGCTTGGAAAAGTGGCTATAAAAGTTACCTTAATAAAGAGATGTTTTTATTAAATAAAATAGGGTTTATCCCTATAATGTGTGTACTAAAAACTTGGGAATTTCCCACGTGTTTAATATTATAAAAGTGTGGTATTTACTCTGATAAAATATTTCCTAACTACGGTCCTGATATAATTTCTGCTGCCAAAATGATAAACACTGATACTACCAAAACTGGCCGCAGCCGCCCGTTCCCGGGTTGTTAGGGGACGGGGGTTGCGACACTTACTTTTGTTTTGTAATTTTTATTTCAATTAAGTCCCTGCGTGGAAATTTCTTTTAAGTATCAGTCCCTTCGAGGACTTATCTTTCATTTAAGTCCCTGCATGGACAGTTTTATTTATTTAAAGACCCGTTTAGGGCAGCTTATGTAATTCATTGTACCATTATGAGAAATTTTCTTTTTGGAATTACATTTGATATTATACATATATATGCATTATATTATTAATCAAACTATTATTTCAATTTATAATTGACCTGCCAATAAATCTCAAAAGACCATCTTAATGGTACAACCTAGCCCATATGTCAATAAAGACATGGCTGTGATGGTAAAACCCTCTTAAGATAATAAATCTTTGTTAACATCTAAGAACATGTTAGCACTCCTGACAAATGTGGTTCGAGAAAATCACACTAGTCATCCTAATACTTGGAATTTTTTCAAACTACTTCTTCAGCCAAATGATCTAGTGAATCATGGCTGATATCATCAAATGAGATGATCATATCAAAACATCCACTAAGTGATGCCATTAGTTCGCCTTCTGGCCAAACTATGCCAACTACATAACAATGACAGTAGTAGTCTATGACTCTCTGTCAAGAAAGGTGAAGAACTACGTTCAAACCTTAATGCCTTGATCCAATAAGATCATGGCCTATAATTTAAAACTATCCTTGTGACAAGGCCTTTTGTGCCACCCTAATGTTCTTAATGGTTTTTATAACCAGAACTAACTATAATAAAAAGTTTAAATAAATATTCTTCAAAACTAATTAACCGATTAACCGATGTGGAGTATTTTTACCATCGTTAATTAGACACCGAATATGATGATTCAATATAAGACCACTGAATAAGTTGTTGTAATTTGTTATATAGCATTCAAGCTTCACCATGGTTGACTCGAATGAAGTTAATAGTCATCCTAATGAAAGGAATGATAACACAAGATTAAACGTAACTGGTGCTGATCTGCAAGCTATGATAGATAATGTTGTAACTAAAGCTGTTGGCAGAGTATTAAGAGAGTCAAGTGCTACACGCACCAAGACTCAATCAGTAGCTCATTCTAAGCCCCCTTCCAAAACACATACATCTAAGAAGGACGACTCTCAACTTTCGTCAAATCAGAAAAGCCAACCATCCAAGAAGATAGTGTTTGACCAGGAACCACGTTCCAAGACTTGTTCTTATAAGTACTTTGTCACTTGCAAACCAAGAGACTTCACTGGTGAAAAGGGTGCCATAGATTGATTGAAATGGCTAGACGAGATGGAGACAGTTGTTGACAATAGTGGGTGTGCTGAGCAGGATGTTGTAAAGTTTGTATCTCAGTCCTTTAAGGGTGATGCCCTAGTTTGGTGGAGGGTACTAATTCAGGCCTCGGGGAAAACTCCACTTTATAATCTGTCATGGGATAAATTCATTGATCTGATGAAAGAAACTTTTTGCCCGCAACATGAGGTAGAATAAGTTGAAGCTGACTTCCTAACCCTGGTTATGAAAAACTTAGATTGTCGAGCTTATGTTCCTAGCTTCAACTCCATGTCTTGATTGGTACCTTATTTGTTTACACTAGAGCCAAAGCGTATTGCATGCTTTATTGGTGGATTGGCACCCGAGGTAAAGGGACGTGTGAAGGCTTCAAAGCCTGCAACCTACCGGTCAGCAGTAGATCAGTCTATGTCTTTGACTTTGGATACTGTTAGGAATAAGTCTGTAAAGACAACAAATGATGGGAAAAGAAAAAGAGAGGATGGCAACTCACATTGTTCTGATAAGAAGAAGAAGGGTAATTCTGGGTTCAAGAAAAGCTCCAATCAGTCGGGTGAAAAACCCTTGTGCAAGAACTGCAAGAGAAACCACTTCGGGAAATGCACAATTGATCCGCAGGCTAAACCCTGTGGAATCTACAAAAAGAAGGGTCATAAGACATTGGAATACAAGGATCTGAAAAATGCAACCTATTATGGTTGCAATGAAAAAGGGCACATCAAGACCAACTGCCCGAAAAACGTAAAGAAGCCTGAAGAGGCTAAAAAGACAAACGCAAGGGTGTTCCAAATGAACACCAAGGAGGCAGTGCAGGATGACAACGTTATAACAGGTACTTTCCTCATAAATAATATGTATGCTAGAGTTTTATTTGATTCTGGCACAGATAAGTCTTTTGTAGACATTAAATTTAGTAAATTGTTAGATCTGCCTATTAAAACTCTAGACATAAAATATGAGGTAGAATTGGCCGATGGTACCTTAGAAACTGCTTCAACAATTCTAGATGGATGTTTCATATCCATTAGGAACCATTCTTTTCCGTTGTCCTTGTTGCCAATGAAATTGGCGGGGTTTGATATAGTTATAGGCATGGATTGGTTATCATTCAACCAAGCCCAAATTGCTTGTGCTAAGAAACAAGTTATCATTAAAACCCCTTCTGGTGAATCAATCACTATTCAAGGAGATATGCACCATGGATTGCCTGATCGAGTGTCTATGCTTAAGGCATCCAAATGTTTGAGAAGCGGCTGTGTCGTTTATACGGCACAAGTGACTGTAGATGTGCCGAAGCCCAAATTAGAAGATATTCCTGTTATTTCAGAATACCTAGACGTCTTTCCTGAAGAATTACCTGGGTTGCCTCTCAAGAGGCAAGTAGAATTCATAATTGATATCATACCAGGAGCAGCACCAGTTGCACGAGCTCCTTACCGCCTAGTGCCGACCGAAATGAAAGAATTAAGAACTCAATTAGATGAACTGTTGGAGAAAGGTTTTATTCAACCAAGCTCGTCACCTTGGGGAGCGCCCATTTTATTTGTAAAGAAGAAGGATGGTTCAATGCGTTTGTGCATTGATTATCGTGAGCTAAACAAAGTAACAATCAAGAATCGCTATCCATTACCCATGATCGATGATGTGTTCGATCAGCTACAAGGGGCAAGTTTCTTCTCAAAGATTGATCTAAGGTCGGGGTATCATCAAATAAAGGTCAGAATACATACACAAGTCCGTGTTTAGAAGAAGATATGGCCACTATGAGTTCTTAGTGATGCCTTTTGGGCTCACTAACGCACCTGCAGCATTCATGGACCTCATGAATTGAGTCTGCAAGCCGTATCTAGATAAGTTTGTCATTGTCTTCATCGATGAGATACTTATTTATTCCAAAAGTCAACCTGATCATGAGAAACTTCTCCGATGCATCCTCAAACTTCTGCAACAAGAAAAGCTTTACGCGAAATTCTCCAAATGCGATTTCTGGCTTCGCGAAGTCCAATTCCTTGGACATGTGGTAAGCGAGCGTGGTATCCAGGTGGATCCCGCTAAAATAGAAGCAATCATGAATTGGGAAACACCTACTGAAATTCGCAGCTTCTTAGGGCTGGCAGGATATTACAGAAGATTTATCGAAAACTTTTCAAGGATATTTGCACCTCTAACTACTTTAACCCGCAAGAATGTGAAATTTGATTGGGGTCCCAAACAACAAGATTCTTTCGAGATTCTCAAGCAGAAATTGAGTAATGCTCCTATGTTAACGTTACCTGAGGGAATTGAAGAGTTCGTTATTTATTGTATGTGTCGCACACTGGTATGGGCTCTGTGCTTATGCAAAAAGGCAAAGTGACTTCCTATGCATCACGACAACTGAAGGTGCATGAAAAGAATTACACCGCCCATGACTTGGAACTGGGTGCCGTTGTATTTGCACTTAAGCTATGGAGGCATTACCTGTATGGAACCAAGTGTGTGATATACTCCGTTCACAAAAGTCTCCAACACTTGTTTAACCAGAAGGATCTCAACATGAGACAACGTCGTTGGATGGAAACATTGAACGATTATGATTGTGAAATTCGCTATCATCCTGGCAAGGCGAATGTGGTCTCTGATGCTTTAAGCAGGAAATAAATAGTCAAACCTATACGAATCAATGCTAAAAGTATTGAATAAAAGAACAGTCTAAGCGAGAAGTTGTTGGCAGCACAGAAAGAAGCCGTAATGGAAGATAACTTTCTAGAAGAGGTGCAACTGTTGATCAGTTGTCACCTGGGAATGATGGAATCCTCAGATTGAATGGTCGAATCTAGGTTCCAATTCATAGAGGACTTAGAGATGTAATCCTCTAAGAAGCTCAGAGTTCCAAATACTCAGTTCACCCAGGCAGTGACAAAATGTATCAAGATCTGAAGGCAAACTATTGGTGGATGTGTTTGAAGAAATCCATAGCCACACACGTAGCTAAATGTTTGACGTGCCTACAGGTTAAAGCCGAACATCAAAAACCGTCAGGTTTACTGCAACAACCAGAACTTCCCACTTGGAAGTGGGAAATGGTAACTATGGATTTCATCACCAAGTTACCAAAGACGAGACATGGGAATGATACAATATGGGTTATAATTGACAGACTAACTAAGTCAGCTCATTTCTTGCCCATCAAGAAGACTCATAGCTCCGATAAACTAGCCCAATTATACGTGGATGAGATTGCATCTCTCCACGGAGTGCCAGTATCTATTATATCTGATAGTGATACTAGATACACCTCTCATTTTTGGAAAAGTTTCCAACAATCTCTAGGCACTCGTTTGAATTTCAGTATTGCTTATCATCCTCAGACGGATGGGCAAAGTGAGCGTACGATTCAAACAATTGAAGACATGCTTCGGGCGTGCGTCATTGATTTAGGTGGAAGTTGGGATGATCATCTTCCCCTAATTGAGTTCTCTTATAACAACAGTTACCATTCGAGCATCCAAGCCGTGCCTTTCGAGGCTTTATATGGAAGAAGATGCAGAACGCCTGTTTGTTGGGCAGAAGTTGGAGAAACTCAGCTATCAGGACCTGAGATAGTCCTTGAGACGACATATAAGATTGTTCAGAGCCGTGATCGTCTAAAAGCTGCCAGGGATAGGCAGAAAAGCTACACAGATAAGAGTCGTAAACCTCTAAAATTTGAGGTAGGAGCCAAAGTATTACTCAAAGTATCGCCCTGGAAAGGAGTAATGAGATTTGGTAAAAAGGGCAAGCTAAGCCCAAGATACATTGGACCATTCGAGATCATCGAATGTGTTGGGAGTGTGGCCTATAAGCTGAACTTACCTGAAGCGCTCAGTGGAATTCACAATGTGTTCCACATCTGCAATTCAAAGAAATGTCTAGCTAATGAGTCGCTAGCAATGTCTCATAAAGACGTACAGATGGATGAGAGCCTGAGATTCATTGAAAAACCTATATCGATTGAGGATCGACAGGTTAAAAAGCTTCAACGGAAACATGTACCGATTGTGAAGGTGAAATGGGATGCCCGTAGAGGCCCAGAATATACGTGGGAAGTTGAATCCTCGATGCGACAGAAGTACCCTTATTTATTTCAGTAAATCTCGAGGTTGAGATTTCTTTTAAGGGGGTGAGGATGTAACACATTGCAAAAATCATATCCTATAAAATGATGACACATGTCATCAACCCTAGACGGATAATAAAAAAATAATTACTTGAAAGAATGAAAATGTCAACATGCAAATCCTTGCCTCTGAATGACCATTTATCAGACTCCGGACTTTATAATATTGATTATATGTTCTCGGGAATGACCGATAATAAATTATAAAAGTTCTATTGTCATATATAAAAATTTACAAAATTTATTCCTCTGATCAAGAGCTTACGGACCGTAAAAGGTCCAGCTTACGGTCCGTAAGGACTGTAACTGGGCGATACATTTCAAAAGCGGTTAATGACCATAAAGGCTCATGCTTACGGTCCGTAAAGACTAGTACTGGGCAGAAAAATGGACGGCTGCAAGGTTGTCACCTTCTACACTCTTAATTCGAAACCAGGGGCTGTTGTTTGTATTTGGACATGTATAGGGACACTTATTGAGCTCACACAACATCCATGAACACCTGGTTGCAACATATGAATTCATCTTGCACTATAAATAGATCCATTTCCTTCCATTTCAACTTACACAATTCAAAATATCACTTCTTCTCTCTAAGCTTGGTTCTCTGGGATTCCTGGTCAAGAAGGAAGCCCTCCTCAGTTCAAATTTCGAGTTAGGACCCTTTGTAAGTGTCCTTAGCCTCCTTAGTTTAGTTTTTATATGTTTTAAAGCCGAAAGTCAAAGTTGTCGTAATAACGCTTTGACTATCGGTTTAAACCTAAACGGTCCAGCCATTGTTCGAGGTGAATGTGGCTATGTGATTGTAATTAAGTAGGTGTTAATCCCTCAAAAGGGCACCTCCTAATTACCACGTTTACTTAGTTAATTGTCGGGTCAAATAATTAACATAAAAAGTCAAACGGGTCAGTTTTTTAAATAAAATCAAATCTGATAATGTTTAGGTTATAAAATATGTTTTATCACTTTAATAACTTTGTAAATATTATTAGAACATGTCTAGGCATGTTCAACCAGACAATTCTGAGTTTAGTCTCGGTTCGCAACCGAAAGTCACAAAAGTTAATTTTTGATTTGACTTTCAGTTCTGACCCGCATTAGCTTAGTTTCTTTATGCATTAAGGTTCCTTTTGTAACACCCCAAAAACGGGTTTGGTAATCAAACCACGTCAATATTAACGACGGGTAAAAGACCGCTAGTGGCGAAAATTTATCCGGTAAATAATAAAATTTAAATAAATAAACCTAGTATTAATTAAAAGGAGGTTAAATACTTTGAGAACACAAAGTATGTAAAAGGCCCGAGTTAACGGGACTTAAAAATAAAACGGGTTATAATTTCTCCGAACCCATTAAGTAACTAAGAGTATCAACCTAGTTGGTTAAGTGTTGTTAAAACAATAAAAAAAACAAGAAATAGATAATCCTTTTACAAACTATGGAACTAGAGGGACTAAAAGAGGCAAAACGGAAAATGTTTTTAATTAAAAGAATAAAACACCAAAACACACACATTAGTGTGTGTTCTGGCCATGGCTTTCAACAGAGCAAGAAGGAGGTTCTTCCATTGAACCCTAACCCATACAAATCAGCCAAATTGAAGGGGCAAATCGAACCCAAATCGAAAACCAAGTCCAAATTAGTGATCACCCAAGTGAAAGGATCACAAGGTATGTTAAATTTCATTATTTTGTTTCATCTTGAGTTCTTGATGAACTTATGAAATTGAAATTCGAGCTTGCATGATTGATGTTTAGGTGAAACTTGGATGAATCCATGTCTAGGAACAAACCCTAGTCGAAAAAATTGATGAATTAGTATTAAAAACTAGGGATTTGATGATTACCCGAGAATGTTCTAAGTGGGTTTTGACTAAATTCGTGTATGTGATGTTTTTAGGGTTTTTGATTGCTAAAAATAGTGTTATAATGTCATAAACATGTTTTAATTGAAAGCTGAATTCAAACAGCTTTTGATCTGAATTTACAGCTGACTTGTATTGGCTGTAACATGGACAAAACTTGACAAAAACACGTGTTTCTTAAGTCTAAAATGTAATTCCAGGAAATATCTTTAAAACCCCACTGGAATCGCATTTTTTTTGACAAAAAATGAGCGTTTTATGAATTTTTCTGTATCGAAGGTTCAAGCTGCGTTTTCTGGCAGAATTTGCAGCCTATTACGAATGTCATAACTCAATTTAGGTATTTATTTATGATCTCAAATTTTTACTGTAGATAGTTTTAAACGATTAAAAGAATCACCAATTGGAATTTCGTCAATCGGATAAACGAGGAATTTTAAATGAATTTTTCCGTAAGCTGCAGTCAGAAGTGACGAATCTGATTGCAGCTTAGTAAATGAATTTTTACGAATTCTTGGTAAAGAGTTAGATCTTGAAATTTTAACACAAGACCTAACCCTCCGAGAGGTACGTCACATAAAAAATCATAATTTTTTAAGACTTGTAAACAGGTTAAATAGGTCACCAAAAACAGCATATTTTCAGTGATACGAAACTTGATTGTTGATGTTATAAATCATGCCCACAATGTTCATATGTTGAAATTATGAATCAAACGCGTAATTTCCTAGTTCGACTAATTAGGTGTGATGTGGGGTAATACAAATTTTAATTATGAAGTCGATTTAGCTTATATGCACATATCATATAATTAAGGGTAGTTAACTTTTGAAAAGTTAAACTAACCATGGACGGAGTCGAATAGTAGTTCTGATATAGAAAATACGTAAGGTGGAATAGTCATGGTTATAATGACTAATCTAACCACCTTGTGAATTATGATGATAGTTTGACTCTTGACAAGCTAGATGGTGGCTTGGGAATGAAGCGTGTCAAACGGAGCAAGTACGAAAAGGAAGGCGTAATTTGGATGCGAGGTAAGTAAAAGCTTACACCCTTTTATTAGACATGTATTTATCCATAGATTGTAAGTACGACAAAAAGCTATACCCGGAATATGTTTCCGACATGAAAATACGAAACATATAAGATGATGAAAAACCTTGGTTAGTAAAAAAAAAGGGAGGATCTAATGGTAAACTCCAGAATGGGTCGGATGGGCGAATTGGTAGTTAAAAACCAAGTTTTGTTATGTATGTAAATGTTTGGTCATATAGGCCAAACGGGCTAAATGGTGATGATAACACCATTTGGCAATATCGACTAACATTTGTTTGTCAAGTTATATGTTCACAGGATTGAACAGAAATGGAATAATCGCGTCGCTTTGAATTAGCGGCTATATGTTGACCGAGCCAGGTACGCATAAATAAGATATTAGTTATATGTACGATTTTGGGTCAAAATAAATTACGCGCGTAACTTAGGTGTTTGCCGCGTAATTCACAAAAGTTAAGAATCAGAAGTAGAGAATTGAGTTAAACACTTTGATATATGATTTATGATTAACTAGAAACAAGTTTGGAGGTCTTAAATTCAAACGGGTAAAAAATGTTGATTTTGGGTAATAAGCCGAATGCTTAAAATTTTAGAATTTTATTAGTTTGAATGTCGGATTTCTAACTCCATAAGATGGAAAATTAAATTATGATCGCGTGAGAAAAAGAATCACGTGAATCGGATAAGTAGAACAAAAGTTATGCACGTTTTTGTGAATTATAAGTTTTAGTTTTTGAGCTGGGAATCTGCAGTTCAGCAACAAACAATTCTGGACAAAGCAGGGCATCGCGCCACGCGACGGCAAAAGCAAGGAGCCGTCGCGCGACGTGACGGGTTCCAAGAATTCGAAAAATGTTTATTTTAATATTATATGCATTGCAAACCCGTTTAAATACGTTTTAAGCTACGTATGACTAATCTAACTCATGTTTTATGAGTTGTAGGTATATTTCTAGTACCGGAAGACAATCAAGCTCAATGAAGAACCGAACACGATGAAGAAACAAGCTTCTGCACGACGTCTCGTTGTTACTTTTAAATGACGAACTTAATTACATTACGTTGTAAACTTTCAAATTGTAAAAAGTTTTAATAAACTCGTATTTCCGATGTATATGTAAAATTAATTACATGATCCTTTTCGTAAACTATACGTTAAACCTTGATTTAATTTAAAGGGTGTTACAAGTTGGTAATCAGAGCTCCAGGTTGTTGACAAATGTGTTCGGTTCGAGGCTTGGTCGCAAATCCGGTTAGTACATGTATATTAATGGTTCTATATGATTAAAGTGTTGTGAACAACGCATAGAGTTATTGTGTAATTCAAATGACACCGATCAAGTCGATAATTGATAGATATAGTTTACAAAATTACCCGCGTTGACACGTATGGTGGAAAAGCTTTGTACTATAATACGGGTGATTATTGATGTCGACATCACTAACTTTTGTGAATGTTTTAATTGAAGGACACTCGCATTTGAAGATGACGAGGGTTGAACAAATTATGGATATGATAGAGGAACAGTCTGAGGTATGACGAGCATGGCATACACATCAAGGACCTAAAGCGCGTAATGAACGCGAAGAAGGATAAAGGCATGGAAAGCCCGTTAGGGCAAGCATTATTAGGTGCACACTTTTAAATTTAATCGCATAATTAGTAATATGCAACAAACACGTAGGGGATGACGGTTGCGTATATCTGATAAAACCTGAAAAACCTGAATAGGATATCTATTCAGGATAATGTTTCCAAGAGAAGTTTAATAGAAACATGTGTTATTCACGATGATGAATAACAAGGAAATAATAGGATTAGTTCATATGGAAACTTGGACGGGGGTAATTATCCAAGTGGGAAACTCTCAATATAATGCTATTGAGAAAAGTAGCGATCACATTAACAAAGGTGATTATATAATAGCTCGATAGAAAGGAAAACAATTTAAATGTTCAAATGTAAAACTAGTAAAACTAATGATTGTTGTTTTGCAATTAAATAAAGTTTACTAAATAAAATCAGAGATATGAAATAAATTAAGGCGTTACTTACATAGGGCGTGATGTGAAAACTATAAAAAGGTCATGTGTATCATGTGTTGATCGCTTACTCTGGCCAAGTAAGTAGTGACATATGATACCATGAACTTTTTGTAGTGGACGCATTTATGTCCAATGTAGTAAGGACGGGGTGAATGGGACGAATTAAAAAGGTACCCAAATGAGTCAAACAAGTAAGATGTTTGATAGTAAACGTAAACGCAAGTCGGATGACGGGAGCGTATTACGTTAGAATAACGAGCCCGAGAGAAGGGACAAAGATTAAAGTAAATGAAAATACAAACCAACTAATGAGAATGCTAAGGCATAAGGATAAAAGTTTGACTGTCGCAAGTAATGAAAATTCACACGGACAAGTCAAACAAATTAAATAAAGAATAAAGAACTTGGTTAAATAAAAACGATGGATTTCGCTAAGACGACCGAATAAGTCAAAACGAAATTTTAGTGCATACCTGAAGGGTTGCAAAAATAGTGACTTCGGTAAAAATACCCAATGAATGTGTAGGATTTTGAGTGAATGCGTAAACCAAGAGACGGGAACGCAGATTGAAGGTCAAGAGACTCGGATTGAGAGTTATGACTAAAAGACGACAAAATTTAGCAAACATAAATTTTGAAAATTTCGTTCAACTGTTTCAAAGTTGAACGGGTAGGATAAAGAATGAAGTTTGACATTCACAAGTAATGAAATTTCACAAGGACAAGTTAAACGAGTTAAATAAAGAATAACGTTTGCTAATGTAAGCAAGTGCGAACCAAAGAAATAAAAGCGCGAAATATTAACAAATCAATATAAAAAGGAAAAACACAAACCAAACAGCGGGAACGTTAAAAATATTAAGATGAAAGAACCCGGGTAACGTGCTGTAAAGAAATAGAGGCGTAAACCGAGAAACGGTGAGTGTAAGAACAAACCGACGTGTAAATAACGTAAGGAGTCATAAAGTCGGAAGATTTATCCGAAAGTAAATGAATGTAGCCTTAGACTACGGTCAGGGTCCATAGAATTCAATAACGAAAACGAATGGTATCTAAACTTAAAAAGGGTGCATTGACACTGAAAGTATATTTTTGAACGACATGTGTAAAAGATGAATCTATGGGAGCATCACAACCTTCGGGATTATAAGTAATGTTAAGGTCCACGGGACCAAAAAGACCCTTGGGTCACAAATAGAAGGAAACGAACTATTGGGGTCTCACCTTAAAGGGTGGAAATCTAAGGAAAAAACCTGCAAGGCTAAGTGAAAGAACCTACGGGTCAATAATGTAAAGCGAGGAAACTGGTTAAACTCCCCGCCTAAAATAATAACGGAAGATAAGGTTAGTATAAAAGCGATGGGTTTCGCTAAGTTAACCGAATGAGTTAAAAATGAAGAGATCATGAAAAGTCTGGTTGACAAATGTGAGGGATTTCACTAAAACATCTAAACGGGCAGAAATGGCAAAAAGAATTCACAATTATTTAAATTGTGTTATTTCACAAAAAGGGCGAAGACATTACCGAAATGACAACGGAAAGGATTAAATCCTCGGACGTAAAATTCCTAGATATGAGAAAAAGAAGTAAGACAAAGGGAAAATGTAAACTAAAATTTAGTTTTAGTCAAAAGTAATGTTTTAACAAACATAAGTAGTATGAGGTGGTTTAGAAAATCTTAAAAACACATAAGGCCGGAGATGGCAAAATAGTATACCCGGGAGACAGGGTATGAAGTGACGGCGATAAATTAGACTAGCCGGTAAAACCATTCAAAGTCAAGATAATGTCATAACAAATACAAAGCGCTTGTTAATATGAGACGAGCACGGAATAAACATGTTAACAGACTAACGTGACTGAGTGGTCAAGTGACAACTCGGGCAAATAGGTGACAAAGATAAGAAATATAAGATGAAAGTTACAGTTCGTAAGGACTTACACGTGAAAGACACACATGCCAATACGAATGATAAATATTGACTAAAAAGGATGAATGCTTTAAAAACGAATCTAAGTTCGTATAGTCTAAATTAATGAACTACGTAAATAAGGTTTCGAGGACGAAACCTCTTTAAGGGGGTAGACTTGTAACACCCCAAAAACGGGTTTGGTAATCAAACCACGTCAATATTAACGACGGGTAAAAGACCGCTAGTGGCGAAAATTTATCCGGTAAATAATAAAATTTAAATAAATAAACCTAGTATTAATTAAAAGGAGGTTAAATACTTTGAGAACACAAAGTATGTAAAAGGCCCGAGTTAACGGGACTTAAAAATAAAACGGGTTATGATTTCTCCGAACCCATTAAGTAACTAAGAGTATCAACCTAGTTGGTTAAGTGTTGTTAAAACAATAAAAAAAAAACAAGAAATAGATAATCCTTTTACAAACTATGGAACTAGAGGGACTAAAATAGGCAAAAGGGAAAATGTTTTTAATTAAAAGAATAAAACGCCATAACACATACATTAGTGTGTGTTCTGGTCGTGGCTTTCAACAGAGCAAGAAGGGGGTTCTTCCATTGAACCCTAACCCATACAAATCAGCCAAATTGAAGGGGCAAATCGAACCCAAATCGAAAACCAAGTCCAAATTAGTGATCACCCAAGTGAAAGGATCACAAGGTATGTTAAATTTCATTATTTGGTTTCATCTTGAGTTCTTGATGAACTTATGAAATTGAAATTCGAGCTTGCATGATTGATGTTTAGGTGAAACTAGGATGAATCCATGTCTAGGAACAAACCCTAGTCGAAAAAATTGATGAATTAGTATTAAAAACTAGGGATTTGATGATTACCCTTGAATGTGCTAAGTGGGTTTTGACTAAATTCGTGTATGTGATGTTTTTAGGGTTTTTTATTGCTAAAAATAGTGTTATAATGTCATAAACATGTTTTAGCTGAAAGCTGAATTCAAACAGCTTTTGATCTGAATTTACAGCCGACTTGTATTGGCTGTAACATAGACAAAACGTGACAAAAACATGTGTTTCTTGAGTCTAAAATGTAATTCCAGGAAATATCTTTAAAACCCCACTGGAATCGCATTTTTTCGTCGAAAATTGAGCGTTTTATGAATTTTTCCGTATCGAAGGTTCAAGCTGCGTTTTCTAGCAGAATTTGCATCCTATTACGAATGTCATAACTCAATTTAGGTATTTAGTTATGATCTCAAATTTTTACTGTAGATATTTTAAACGATTAAAAGAATCGCCAATTGGAATTTCGTCAATCGGATAAACGAGGAATTTTAAATGAATTTTTCCGTAAGCTGCAGTCAGAAGTGACGAATCTGATTGCAGCTTAGTTAATGAATTTTTATGAATTCTTGGTAAAGAGTTAGATCTTCAAATTTTAACACAAGACCTAACCCTCCGAGAGGTAAATCACATAAAAAAATCATAATTTTTGAAGACTTGTAAACAGGTTAAATAGGTCACCAAAAACAGCCTATTTTCAGTGATACGAAACTTGATTGTTGATGTTATAAATCATGCCCACAATGTTCATATGTTGAAATTATGAATCAAACGCGTAATTTCCTAGTTCGACTAATTACGTGTGATGTGGGGTAATACAAATTTTAATTATGAAGTCGATTTAGCTTATATGCACATATCATATAATTAAGGGTAGTTAACTTTTGAAAAGTTAAACTAACCATGGACGGAGTCGAATAGTAGTTCTGATATAGAAAATACGTAAGGTGGAATAGTCATGGTTATAATGACTAATCTAACCACCTTGTGAATTATGATGATAGTTTGACTCTTGACAAGCTAGATGGAGGCTTGGGAATGAAGTGTGTCAAACGGAGCAAGTACGAAAAGGAAGGCGTAATTTGGATGCGAGGTAAGTAAAAGCTTACACCCTTTCATTAGACATGTATTTATCCATAGATTGTAAGTACGATAAAAAACTATACCCGGAATATGTTTCCGACATGAAAATACGAAACATATAAGATGATGAAAAACCTTGGTTAGTAAAAAAAAAAGGGAGGATCTAATGGTAAACTCCAAAATGGGTCGAATGGGCGAATTGGTAGTTAAAAACCAAGTTTTGTTATGTATGTAAATGTTTGGTCATATAGGCCAAACGGGCCAAATGGTGATGATAACACCATTTGGCAATATCGACTAACATTTGTTTGTCAAGTTATATGTTCACAGGATTGAACAGAAATGGAATAATTGAGTCGCTTTGAATTAGCGGCTAATAAAATCAAGGTATAAAAAAAATGAAACGGGTCTATATGTTGACCGAGCCAGGTACGCATAAATAAGATATTAGTTATATGTACGATTTTGGGTCAAAATAAATTACGCGCGTAACTTCGGTGTTTGCCGCGTAATTCACAAAAGTTAAGAATCCGAGATAGAGAATTGAGTTAAACACTTTGATATATGATTTATGATTAACTAGAAACAAGTTTGGAGGTCTTAAATTCAAACGGGTCAAAAATGTTGATTTTGGGTAATAAGCCGAAAGCTTAAAATTTTAGAATTTTATTAGTTTGAATGTCGGATTTTTAACTCCATAAGATGGAGGATTAAATTACGATCGCGTGAGAAAAAGAATCACGTGAATCGGATAAGTAGAACAAAAGTTATGCACATTTTTGTGAATTATAAGTTTGAGTTTTTGAGCTGGGAATCTGCAGTTCAGCAACAAACAATTCTGGACAAAGCAGGGCATGGCGCCATGCGACGGCAAAAGCAAGGAGTCGTCGCGCGACGTGACGGGTTTCAAGAATTCAAAAAATGTTTATTTTAATATTATATGCATTGCGAACCTGTTTAAATACGTTTTAAGCTACGTATGACTAATCTAACTCATGTTTTATGAGTTGTAGGTATATTTCTAGTACCGGAGGACGATCAAGCTCAATGAAGAACCGAAAACGATCAAGAAACAAGCTTCCGCACGACGTCTCGTTGTTACTTTTAAATGACGAACTTAATTACATTACGTTGTAAACTTTCAAATTGTAAAAAGTTTTAATAAACCCGTATTTCCGATGTATATGTAAACTTAATTACATGATCCTTTTCGTAAACTATACGTTAAACCTTAATTTAATTTAAAGGGTGTTACACCTTTGTGACCATATTATATAGTAGTATAACCCTCTGAGGTTATATTACATGGTCCCTTAGTAATCTGAGTTTATTCACTTGTTTCCGTTATTATGCTTAATGTTGACTAAAATGCCCTTTTTGTCAAAAATAAGATTTTTAAGATAAACAACCATGCAAATGAATTACATTCTGATTATTAATATTATTTATCCTATTTTGGCATTTAGAATATGGTCAGAAACTATAATTACATAATAAATCATAAAATTACGCTTTTAGAAGGACTAAAAATACCCTTTTGCATGCAAATATAGTTTAAACCTAATTTGGACATAAAAATTCATCACTCACTGTTATGATATCATATTTAGGACTAATTGGGATTCTAAGTCAGATTACTTACTGAGTTTATGCATAAGTTTCGTGTTAGATTAGTAAATGACGATTATGCCCTTTTCATGAATAAATTGAGATTTAAATAAGATTATCATGCAAAAACATTTTGTTACTGATATGATATGATAAATAAATTATTTTAACTATTCAAAGCTGGTCATAACCTCAGAATTTCCTAAACATCGAAATAATCGTCATTTATCGGTTTTTACGACATTAAGGTGCATAGTATGGTTTTAAACCTAGCACCCAAAACTTTTTACCTACTGATTTTATAAACCATTTCTAATATTTTTACAGTAGGTACAAGTCATGAACTCAGAACCCAAATAAGTCCTTAAAATTATATGTGAAATGACCAAAATACCCCTACGGTGCATAGTTTGGTCATAAATGGTAAACCACACATATATATGATATCCTACTGTTATTATAACATAAACTAAATACTTTTACAAAAGGTTTATGACCAGAACCTCAGTTTGCATATAAACCCCTTTTATAAATCATAAAATGACCAAAATGCCCTTGTGAGGCTTAGTTCGGTTTTAAAATCTTTTTGGGCATAATTAGTGATATCCTACTGATATCATAACATATATTAAGCATAATAACTTATGGAACTTGTACATGGCTCATCTGGTTATCCGTTTATGCTTATACGCGTTCGGTGCGGTTTATGTGAATAGTTTGCATAAATTAGCCGAAACGGGTTAAACCTTATCATTTTAACTTCAAATTCCAGAATGTATTTAATTTACCCATATTATACAAGTCTCCATACTTGTTGGGTCTAAATTACATTCCATTCCGGTCATCGCTTAATCAAGCGTTTTATACCAAAAATTCTGCTTTAAACTAACAGGTCTAAGTCTATGACTTAAATAAGACCTGTTAGTAATTTAATAGGTTAATAAAACCTTCATTCCAGATTAGGAAGCCCCGGTAAAAGCTACTTGCACTAGTTTGAGTACATTATACGGCTGAGTAGATAAATCTCGCATTTAGAAACTCAGGTAAATATTTTTAACTTATTTTCCCTTATACGGGCTTGGGATACAGTAAAATATTACCGCTTGATGGGGTATGGAATCATTTAATCGGATTGTGATTAATAAATTACATAACCCGTTTTAATCTATTTTGTTTGATAACATAAACATTGGGGGTTAATGCAACCGTGTCCTGGATATCCTCGGTTCATTTAATTGAAATGGCCACAACTTAAGCATGGGGTGTAGGCATACACCTGATAGTTTCATACGTAAAAAGATATAGCCACATTGTTGGGGATAACTCCTTGTGGGTTTATATTAGTGGTGTGTTGGTTAATCATGTCTCGGCTTCTATACCGGGCCCTAAATGTATGACAAACATGTAAATCTGTATACAAGATTATTTTTATATAATTATCCCAAGTTATAAAAGAATAATTGTGCCTTATGCATTTAATTCAATTTTTATAAATGTTTTCAAAAGAGTCGGTTAATTGTATTTACCAGTGTAAACTGACGTGTTTTCAAAAGAGTAAGTGATAGGTACTACACGTACTAGGATGGGAGCTTCTGGGCGTTATTTAGAGGATCTTGCAAGTCCGTAATGCCTTAAGTTTGTTGAACAAGTTTTTGTATTATATTTAGATCCGCCTGTGGATCCTTTCTTACAACCGTCTGTATATTCTTTTATTCGTACCTTACACTTTCGGTTTTGCCACACCCTGATATTTCCACGTTTGACCGGTGGGCCCGGTGGGGAGTATCGTGACGTAGTTGGTAACATCATAGTCAAACAACACAATATATAAATGCACAGCGGAAGCAAAAGATAAATATATTAAAATCCGAATATAAAGTAATATCCAGTATTACAACGGAAAGTAAAGGATCCCCAGGCGGATCGAAAATAAAATGAAACGTTGTTCAACAGACTTTAGGCATCTAGAACTTGTAAGATTTCCTATTGACGCCCTGAGCTCCCAGCCAATTACGCATAGTACCTGCCACTTAACCTTTTGGAAAATACGTCAGTTTACACTGGTAAATACAATTTAACTGACTCATTTTGAAAAGAGTTTGAAAATTGATTTGAATGCACAAGGCACAAACATTTTGACACTTTGATTAAAATGCACAAGGCAAAATTAATCTTTTATAACTTGATTAAAATGCACGAGGAAAAATTAATCTTTTATAACTTGATTAAAATGCACGAGGCAAAATTAATCTTTTATACTTGGGACAATTTTATTAATAAAGATCTTGTATCCGATTTACATGTTTGTCCAACATTTAGGGCCGGTGATTATACAATACAAGCCGGTCAAGATTAATCGACACACCACAAATATAACTCACAAGAAGACATCCTTACGAGTGAGTATATCTTTTACATACGCAACAGGAGGTGTTATGCCTACACCTTGTGCTTAAGTTATGGCCATTCACTTTTTAAATGAGCCAAGGATATCCAGGACACAGTCATTAACCCCTAAAGTTATTTGTTATCAATCAATACAGATTAAAACGGGATTATGCAATTTAATCATCTCTGATTAAAAGGTTTCTACACCCGACCAAGCGGTATTTTATAATACCGTATCCCAAGCCCGTATAAGGGAAAATAAGTTAAAAGTATTTACCTGAGCTAGCTCCTGTCTTAAATAGCAAGAATTTAATAACTCAGCCGTATTCACTTAAGTAAGCGTAGGTACAATTTACCGGAAGGCTCTAGTCTGGAATGATGGTATAAATAACCAATTAGAATACTAACGGGTCTTTAATTAAGCCTAAACTTAGACCGGTTAGTTTTAGGGAAATATACGGTTCCAACGCATAATTAAGCGAAGACCGGAATAAAATGTGTTTTAGACCCGACAAGTTTGAAGACTTGTATAATATGGGTAATCTAAACACCTTCTAGATTTTGAGATAAAAATGATAAGGTTTGACCCGTTTCGGCTAACTTATGCAAACAAGTTACATAAACCGAACCGAACGCTTATGAAGTGTAACGGGTAACCATATGGGTCCTATACAGGCTTCCTAAGTTAATATGCCTTAAACATGTTGTGATATCAGTAGGATATCTTCCATTATGCCCAAAACGAGTTTAATCTCAAAATAAGCCCCGTAGGGGTAATTTGGTCATTTTAAAGATTATAAAATAGATTTAACGAACTTCTGAGGTTCGGGTCTGAATACATCAATAAAATGACTTATTTTAAAAGGGTATATGATTTAGTAATAAGTCTTATGTGACAAAATGGTTTTACACCCAAACTATGCGTTTAATACGCGTAAAAAGCTATTTTAAGCGATTTCCGGGTTATACAGGAAATCTGAGTTTTCTGACCAGGTTATAAAGTTCAAAATACTTTATTTTTTATATAAAATCAGTAGCAATTGGATTGGTGTCAAAATACTATGTAAAACTCATTTTATGACCGATAAGGGTATATTCGGTATTTACCGAATGAATGCCATAACCTTAGGTTATGAGCAGGTAAAAAAATAATTAAAAATCTTTAAAAATCCCAAAATATTATATTACATCAGTGGGTAAAAGGTTTGATACCAAAAAGTAGGTTTAATTAGGCTATACGCTAATTACGCCGTTTAATTAACTTAAAGCTTTCAATTTACGCTAATAAGCATAACTCTCAAACTACACCTCAAACTGATGTCAAACTTTGGGTACAAGTTTATATATCAGTGACTAAGGTTTATACTCTTTTACATATTCAAAAATCACGTTTTAAGGTGAAAAGGGCACAATGGTCAACATATGAGCAATTAACGGAATCGTGCATATTAATTGGTTAACTAATGAACCATGGTGTATAATCGCAGAGGGTTATACTAGCATGTAACCTGGTGCAAATAGAGCTCTAAGGTATTTCTAAATCATACCAAAACGGGTCAGAACTGAAGTCAAAGCAAAAGTCAAAGCTTTGCGACTTTCGGTTCCGAACCGGGTCTAAACAGTAAATTGTCGGGTTGAACATGTTTAGACATGTCCTTACATTAATTACCAAGTTATATTAATGATCAAAAGGTTGTATGTGTTCTACATTGCTAATCATGCATAAATTAGAATTTAAGTATCCTGTTGACTTTTTAATAACAAGTTTGACCTGACATTTGACCTAGTTAGAGTGGGAATCAGGGGGAACCCTTTTAAGGGTTTATTACCCACATAATTACCAACTTATAACTACTTTCAATTCGACTAATCACTGGACCGTTAGTGATTAATCGCTAAGTCAACCGTTAATTACGACGGTTTGACTATTAAGCTAAAACTAAGCAAAAACTTAATTAAGAAGGGTTAGGCATTCTTACTGAAGTCCTATGCACGATTAGGAAGGACTTGGGTCTGCTCTTAAGTTCCCAAAAGCTCCAGAAATGCAGAAGGAATGAGTGAACACAATGTTGCAACACAAGGCCCTTTTATAGTGTTTCAATCTCATTAGATTGTTGACAACTAAGGCTACAACTGATCATGGATCACCCACAAGTGTCCCTAAGTGCCTAGAAATGTTTAGGGGTCGCCCATGGATGAGAAAATATCTTCTTAAGTCGGTTCCAAGGCTGAACAGCCACTTTTCATGATTTTCTGCATCCGGGGGCCTGACGCGGCCCGCGTAAGGATTGCCAAGACCTTACGCGGCCCGCCTGGAGCCTAACTTCAGGTTTTAAAACTTTTTCAGTTTGCACCCTTGGCTCTTGGCTCTTCGAAAGGTCAAGCAAACTTTGTTTCTTGCATTTTGAGCCCCTCTTATTGACTTATAAGGGCTTCAAGTCTTATACCCACTTTGTTAAGCCCTTGGTTAACTTGGTTATCACCCGAAAAGTCACAATTTTCAACGTTGACGCTTTAACCCCTCGTATACGAATTTGATCATAACTTTCTCATGCGTTTACGAAACTTTATGAAATTTTTATCGTGCATTCTAGTGAGCATAATTAATCGTTACAAAGCTTCGGGTTTGCTAAAAGGTCACTCAGAGGTATACTTTAGACATGTTGACACATTTAACCCCTGTAGTTTTTAATTTCTCACTTTCTTTCACAATTAGTTTTGTTGACATTTTGAACCCTTATATTCACATACTTTCCATGTTTGTCAACTTTAGTCCCTTTAGAGTATTCTTTCACACGTTCAAGCTTATGACACGTGTCAATACGTTATAGGACGTGAATTTTCGAGGTGTTACATCCTCACCCCCTTAAAATAAACCTCGACCTCGAGATTTGCTTAAAGTAAAGGAAGTACTTTCTGTCGTATTATGGATTTAACTTCCATAGTACATTTAGGCCTCCAAGGGTATTCCAGTTGACCTATACAATCGGTGCATACTTTCTTTTGGAGCACCTTAACCTGTCGATTCTCAATCGACATAGGTTGTGCTTACTATCATAGATCTGCATATCATTATGTGATAGTGCTTTTCGACTTATTGGTGACACGTCGCTAAATCATTAGTGTGGGTCACATTGCGCGTTTCACCAAGCTCCTAAATTAGGTCTTAGTTCGTAAGCTATTTAGTCTTGATACATTCGAATCCTTCGAATGACTTTATATATTCTGAGCTTAACTAACCTGAAAATTACAACTCGGCACACCCTTCTAGGGTGTTATCTTTTGTTGAACCTTATCTTTTAACCAGAACTTAGGAGGGTTGCTATTTTCATAAATCCTTGATTTCCTGCCGTATACGGGCAACTTACAATCGATTATGGATTTGTATGATCTTATTTGTTGTTTCCTAGGCAACTTTCAGATCCCGATAATTAGACTTACCAATTCTCTATCTAACAATAGATGTTTAACATTCCATCTATACAAGGTCTCCAAAGGAGCAGCCTTAATACTTACATATCAATTATTATAGAAAAGCTTATCTTGAGGTGGGATGGTTATCCCAACCATTGCTTAAAACTAATCTTAAGGAATAGCTAATCCTCAAAGCTAGTCGAACAGATCGACGATCCTGGGCAGCTAATGGCGATTCTTAATTATTGCCTAAATAGGGTTGCGGTAATCAATGCACAAGCAAATGAATCGTCTTCCTTATTTAACAATATCAAACTCTCAGAATGTTGGGTTAGGCTATATGAATCCTCTATTTTAAACTTACTTAATCGGGGTTTCGATTCCTCCAATGATGGTACTAGCCGTTTTGGAGATTTCATAATAATACAGTCCTAAATGGGATATAAATCTTAACTCTACTTGCCTCTCAGGAGGTAAGCAGGGTAATCGTAGGGGAGATAATCAAGATACAAGGAGGCTACAGAGATTTCCAAATCTCAGGTTCCATTCATCCACCATTGCTTGTGTCAAATAAGTGACACCTGTATGTTACAATTCCATGAATTTCCTTAACCGGAAACATTTACTTGGATAATTCCATCCTGGATATCTTCTTTGAATACCATTAGTTGACTTTAGTACCATATGACCATCGGGGTATCTTTGTGGTTCCATGCATTAAACCTCCATACTGATCAGGCATGGAAGCAATCTATGGGACATATTAAGATACACAAATCCTCACACGGTGCTTTTATCGTACCATCTGGTATTTACAATCGATAGAGATTAGAGAGATATCTATTTCATATGATGATGTACTTTATCTGGAGAGAGGGTACATTAGGACTTTATGATTTAAGATTTCTGACAGGAATAGAAGAAATAGTTCCTGTGAATTTTCTACCTGTAAGTTTTACCTTACACTTAATATATATAGGGTTCTTATGAAAGACTTTGAGAGTTTGTTATACTCGATTTTGGTTCCTAACACCAATAAAACAATTTCTTAGTTGCAATCCAATAACTGCTATTCTTTATCCTGATGGCCTTAACATATACTAACCATGGAATCAATCGACCATACAGGCTAATATAGTACTAACATTCTTAATGAATGTTATTTAATATATAACAATTATACTTAGCCTAGGCCACAAAAGACCATCAATGGCATTTGAGGTTTTGACCTAATCCATTATCTTCTTGACAGGGGATCAAAATGTCACATCTGTCTTTATTATATTGATGAATTTGGATAGCTTGAAAGCTTGCCATAAGGATATCAGAAAAGAGTGATTCCTAATAGATATAAAACATCGATCTAAGGTTTGTTGGAGCATTCTCTAAAGTATCATCGACCAATTTCTATCTCGTGTTTAAATGACCGGAGTCCCAATCAGGTGGAGACAACAGTTCTCAACATTTATTGTTCGTTATAAAATCATATTTGCCAGCATTAATTAAATTTGTGCATAAACTACTTGATAAGGAAAAGTACCTGCTATATAGTTATCATTCTGCACCATCTCCTGGGCGTTCATCCGAAAGACTCATGCGTTTGTTTTCCTGGCCTCTCCAGGCTTCTTTATAAGGTTTGGGCAGTTGGTTTTGATGTGCCCTTCCTCGTTACAATTGTAACATGTGGCGTTCTTTAACTCTTTGCAATCTAAGGTTTTGTGACCCTTGGTCTTGCAAATTCCACACAATTTAGCACTTGGGTCAATCGTACATTTTCCTGAATGTTATTTTCTGCAGTTACTGCATTTGGGCTTGTTATTGAACTGACTTGAGCTTTTCCTAAACTCGAAATCTTTCTCGTGCCCAGAGCTTCCCTTCTTCTTCTTGTTAGATTGATGCGATTTTTCCTCGTCTTCTTTCCTTTTTCCCTCGCTAGAAGTTTTAACAGACTTATTCATGATAGCATCTAAAGTGAGAGATAAGGATAAGTCCACCGCGGACCTATATGTGGTAGGCCTAGATGCTTTAACATTTCCCTTTATCTCTGGTGCTAGGCCTCCAATGAAATGCGCAATGCGTTTAGGTTCAGGGGTGACTAAATAAGGAACTAGGCGGGACATAGTGTTGAAACTTGTCACATATGCCTGACAATCCAAATTCTTCATGACCAGAGTCAAGAAGTCTGATTCTATCCTTTCTACCTCATGCTGAGGGCAATAGTTTTCCTTGACTAATGCAGCAAATTGATCCCAAGATAAGTTGTAGAGTAGGACCTTTCCCGTGGCTTGGAGCAATGATCTCCACCATGCCAACGCTTCTCCTTTGAATGGTTGTGAAACAAATTTCACAACATCTTGCTCCGCACAACCATTGATGTCAACAACAGTGTCCATCTCATCGAGCCATGTCATGCAGTCGATGGCCCCTTCCTCTCCTGTAAAGTCTCTGGGCTTGCAGGAGACAAAATATTTATATGAACAGGCTTTAACATGTGGCTCTTCGTTAAGCACAACCTGTCTAGACGGAACACTCCTCTGATTTGACGAGTTATGAACATCGTCTTCCTTTGACTCATGTGATTTAGAAGGGGGCTTACTACGAGCCACCGATAGAGTCTTAGAGCGGGTATCATATGATTCATTATATTGTCTGTCAAGAGCGCGAGTAACAGCATCATCTATTAATGCCTGCAGTTCCGCTCCAGTTATATTAATCTTGGTAGTATCATTGTTCACCTTCAAGTGGCTGTTAACTTCATCTGATCCAGCCATGTAGCTTGATTGCTACATAAATATTGACAACGATTTACTCAAAGGTTATTATGAAATTATCATTTTTGATGATTTATTAACCATGGTAATATAAACCATATGGGTTAATTTGTTAATTTTATTAGTATTTTCATTATAATTTATCCTAGTATATAAGACATTAAGGATATTAAAGTGGCACAACGGCCTTGTCACGAGGACAGATTTGAATTTATAAGCCATGATCGTTTGGGATCGAGGCATTTATAAGTTAGTAATAGCATAAAAGGCCTAGTCACGTGGACAAGTTTAATTTATAAGCCATGATTTCAGAGAATCGATGCAATTTATAAGTTAGTAATAGCATAAAAGGCCTAGTCACGTGGACCAGTTTAATTTATAAGCCATGATCGTTTGGGATCGAGGCATTTAGGTGTGAATCAAAGTTCATTTCTTTTTCTTGACAGGGAGTTGTAGGCTACCACTGTCTTTAGTCTCAGAGGACATTAACTATAGCCCGTAGGCATTTCCCTTCTAAGGGATGTTTATAATATGATCATCTTATAGGATGATATAAGCCATGATTTCCAAATCAATAGACTAGATAAGAAAATTGGAAGAATCCAATATAAGAATGACTGTTGTGATTTTCTCGAATCACATTTGTCAAGAGTGCTAACACGTTCTTAGGTGTTAACAAGGATTTGAATCTCTTGAATAGGTCCTACCATCTTGGCCTCGTCATATAGGCTAGGTTTACCTTTAAGATTCCTTTTTAATAATTAACGCAGAACAATCCTAACTCGGGATTTTAATAAGGATCTGAACCTAAATTGAGGAACTGCCATCTTGGCCGGGTCTTAATAATGACACAAGGCTAGGTCTTGTCCCTTTTTAGATTTTGCCATTTTATTATAATGGTAGATCTTATAAAAGGAATGTTATTTTTCATTTATTTCATATTTCCTGATTAGGATGAATATTTAGTCATTCCACTATAAAATTAAAAAGTTCAAGGTTGCCCTAAACGGGACTTGAAAGGAATAATGTTGTCCTCGAAGGGACTAAAAGATAAATATCGTTATAAGGACTTTTAAGGAAACGATTGTTGGTGCACTACATCTGTCGACTTCGTCTTATATCGAGTCTCGGATTTGTTGTCTGAAAGTTTGAAGCATGCTGAAAGTTTGAAAGTGGCGTGACCGTTTGAACATGTGCATGACCGTTTGAAAGTGTCATGACCGTTTGAAGGGTGACATGACATCTTCAAACGGTCAGGAGCTCTTTCCTATAAATAGGCTTCAAACTTTCACCATTTGTAACTTTCCGGTTTGTACAACGAAATGCTGCCGAAGTGTTGTCAGGTTGTAAACGTGTTCTAAATCAATAATACAACAGTTTTAAGTGTATTGCTTGCTGAATTGAACTCAGTTTCTTAGTTTCCGCCTCTGAAACTGAGATAAACTCTTCTGAACGACTCGTTCGGGTCTGAAAACGATCCTTCAAGTGGTATCAGAGCTCAGGAGGAAGAGTTCATACCAATTCAGTCACAAATTCTGATTTTCTACACCTTCTTTCAAAATTTAAAAAATTTTCACTGTTAAAATTGGATCAATTTTTCACAAAATGTGTAAAAGTGCATTTTAACAAACCCTTGAAAGTTTCAGTTCAAAATTCGAAGTAATAGTGGTTAAAATGGCTTGAAAACTTGTGACCGTTTGAACGAGCCCAGCACCTGACCGTTTGAAATTGACCATGACCGTTTGAAATCAGCACCTGTCCGTTTGAAATTGACCATGACCGTTTGAAATCAGCACCTGTCCGTTTGAAATTGACCGTGACCGTTTGAAACTGCACCTGACAGTTTGAAACTAACCTGACCGTTTGAAAGTTGCCATCGTGACCATTTGAAAATGGACTGACCATTTGAAATCTACACATGACCGTTTGAAACTGGACATGACAGTTTGAACAAGGTGCCCATTTGAAAATGTTATTGTTCACGTGATCTGTTTGAGCGGTCCAATAGAATCGTTTAATTGTTGAAAGTTGTTGGTCGAATTAAATGATGTGTTAATCAAATCTTGGTCCAATCACATTATATTGAATATAGAATCTGCACAAGATATACTTGGTCCATGTGTTTACATTTAATGTTGTCGACTAAGTGGATTATGAGGCCCAATGAGATTTGAGGAGTGAACCTAGGTGTGTCGGATTGCATGTGAATGAAATCAGAACCATTTGTATATGCACGTGTATAGTGTCGGTTTAGTGGATATAATTGGTCCATAGCTGCGGCTAAATTGATATTCTTAGTTCATCAAGTCACACATTGTCAAGCTCATTTGTATCATCAGTTCGTTTAGTGTGGTCAGGTTGCGTGATATAGTCCAGTTTGTACGGTTTGGAGTTCAAAGTGTTTAAAGGTTTGTCAGGTCATTTGATACAAGTTTCGGTTCACGTAAAAGGATCAAGGTCGTGTCTTCGTGAACCAGGTCATTGGAAAAGGTCGTTTGATTTTGATCAAGGTCATAGCTGTTCGCACAATGTGTCAACTTTCAGTCCGCACAGTGTGTCAACCTTCAGTCCAAACAAAATATTCACCAGTTCGAGTAATAGTCTTATTCTGTTAATCGACAAGATTTTAAACTGATTGTTTGTTTGTTTGTTTGTCAGGTATTTTTACAAGGTGATACAATTTATTTGAAAATCCGAAACATGGACGAAGATTTCTACAACGCATTCGCTACTCCAGTAACCCCGATTTCTCTTGCAGAAAATACGATGTTGGAAAACGAAACGGGAAAGATGCAAAAACCGCCAAAGCTCATGAACATCGAGGAATATAAAGGTTGGGAAGGTCGTTTCGAGAATTGGGTACAAGCCAACTACTTGGATGCGTGGGAATGTGTCGAGACAAAATACATTCGACCGATGAATGATGATGAAGAAGTGGTTCCGATTAAAGATCTAAGCGCCGATGCTAGAAAGAAGTACAAAGATGAGAAAATGATGCTGAGTTTATTGCAACAAGCTGTGAAAGAAGATATTTTGGTTCTATTGCAACATAATGGAACTTCCTACTCGATTTGGAAAGCTTTAAGATCAAAGTTTCGTGGTAGTGAAGAAATGGTCAAAAGCAAGAAATCGCTTCTAAAGAAAGAATTTGATCTGTTTCGCGGATTAAAGAATGAAAGTACAAGAGAGATTATTGAAAGATACTGCAATTTGCTTGCTAACATGAAGAGATTGAGTATTGAGAAAAACAATGAAGAGTTGATCGAAAAACTTGCTGATGCTTTGCCATACGAGACTTGGGGCACATATCTCATGATGCTTAGAAACAAGAAAGGTTTTAGCAGTTTGACACTCAGCAAGTTCATTGAGAAGTTGGAAGCTCAAGAGATGGAGCAAAGAAAGATTATTCGTATGAAAGACTTCAATGGTGAACAGGATATTGGGTTGTATTACAAAGCAGGGGTGAATGAGAAATCTACAAATTTATCTCCGAAAATAGAAACTGCTTACAATGCCAAGAATTCTCCTGGAAGTTCATCATCTGGATCAAACAGCAAAACAAGTTTTACATCATTTCCATCTTTTGATCCGAATGTTTCAACAACAAGAAATGGCAAAAAGCTTCAATGCAATATTGTGTTGAACATTGAAAATGATCAGGAATATTCTGAAGAGTTAGCAAAAAGTCATATGTCTTTATTGGGAACTGTTCTTGAATCTTATGGTAGTTTTGTTGTAGGTCGAATCGGGAATCCAATGCTGACAAAGGAAGATTACGACCAAATAGATGCTGAAGAGATGGAACTGATGGACATAAAATGGTGCTTAGCCAGCGTGTTGAGGAGAGCTGAGAAATTCAAGCAAATCACTGGAAGAGATGATCTTCGTGAGGCTGGTACTTCTACTTTAGGTTTTGACAAATCTAAAGTCACTTGTTTTCGTTGCAGGGAAAAAGGACATTTCAAGAGGGGGTGCAAAAACCGTGAAGCAAGTGGAGCTCAAAATCCATTTAACAACAACAACGATTATTATCGAAAAGCCATCTACCATCAAGTTGCTCAACAATCATCTCAACAACAACAACATCAGGCACAAACTGCACATGGAAGACACATCATTGAAGACTCTGGAAAGAGAGCTTGTGCGGTGAATCAAGATTCTTTAAAGAGAGTTAATGGTAGTGCCTTGATAATAGATCAAGATGACGAAAAGTTACCTGAGGGTTTAGCTGGGAGAATTTTACTTGGGATAATTATGTTCCTGATCAAGCTAAAGCTCACACAGCTTTTGTAGCTCGAGTTGAAGAGGATAGTGATGATGATCGTGAGTATTGGGCGAGAAAATTCAAAGCTGATATGAAACTGCTTGCTGAAAGTGACAGTGAAGATGAAAAGGTTAAAAAGAAGAAGAAAAAGGTCAAGACTCCAGTGAGCAGTGATGACGAAGAAATTCCAGTGATAAAAAGGAAAGTAAAGGTTGAAGTTGCAAATTTCAAAGTTGATGAAGAAGTTGATGCAAAGAAGATTCCAGTAAAGTGTGAAAACTGTGAAGCTGTGAAGAAGCAGAATAGTACACTGATCTATAACTTGAATAGTTTGAAGGAATCTTACGATGTACTGAACAAAGCAATGAACCAATACAATCAAACAAGTGAAGAACAAGCAACAGCGATGAAAACACTTCAAGGAGCTTTTATGACAAAGCAAAAAGTGGTGAACAACTACATCGAGAAGTGTGTTGTGCTTGAACAAAAGTTGGAATTGCAAAGAATTGAAACTGAGAGAGTTAATCGTTTGTTGAAAAGTTACTCATGTACTTCTTATGTCATTGACAGGATTTATCCGACTGTTGAAGGCATGAAGGTATTTGAAGAGGATGAATTAACTGAAGAAAAGACTGATAATGGAAAAGTGACTAAAGAAAAGACTCCAGAAAAGAAGAACAAGAAGAAGAGTGACACAAAGAAAAAGACTGACAAGAAAGATTCTGGTAAGAAACAAGATGTTGGTTACAACAAGTGTCCACCCCCGCTTGAAAATGGATATTCTCCAAGAAATCCAAATTCAGAAAGAGTCGAAAAGGCAACAAACTTACAATGGGAGTCGGAGTCGTCAGTCAATTTGCCAGAAAATATTGATGTCGTGTTTACATCATCTGACACTGATCATGAGTCCGAGTTAATAAAGAAAGTCGTCGATCAGGTGTTGGATAAAGATGAAACTGAGGAGTCAAAGTTGGAATCAAACTCAGAGTCAAAGTCAGAGTCAGAGTCAAAGTTTGGTTCTGAAAGTTCGAGTTCGACAGTCAATAGTCCAAAATCTTCAGTTAAAAGGGTTTATGATAAAGAATTCCTGTTATCAAAATCTAATTTGAGTGACGAAACATTCAAAGTTGCATATACATTGAATGATTCCGACAAATTATATTCTGATGAGGAATTTCCAATAAGAGGTGTCAAAACTGAATTGATCAAAATGATTTTCAAACTTACAGAAATTAATATTTCTGAAATAAAAGATTTAAATCTTAATGGTAAACCTAAACCTTACACTTCAAGAGTACAACAAAGATTAAACAAGAAAAAAGGTTACAGTTCTGGTTCTGGTTTTCACAAGAAACCAAACCCTAACCGTAATTTCAAAAAGAAAGGTCTTGGATTTATTCCAACAGAAAAACAGAAAAATGAAAAATATGTTCGTGATTTTAAAGCAAAGATGACATTTGTTTCAGGTACATCAGCAGAAGAAGAAGAAGAAAAGAAAGAATTCTGGAGACAGTCAAATAGTGAGTTCCTTGCAAAGAAGCAAGATGACATAAAGAAGATGGCTGATAAGATGAAAGATACGAGAACCTGTTTCCAATGCAACACTGTTGGACACATTGCCAGAGATTGTTCTAAGGCAATACCATCAAAACAGGGAGTTTGTCGTAAACAAAAAGAGAAAGTGTTTGAGTTTGAACCGCCAATTGACAGAACCAAACTTTTCAAAAATTCTACATTTGAAATTGGTGAAAGTTCAAACAGATTTTACAAGAAAAAAGCTCAATCTGACAACCAGAAATGGGTTGTTAAGAAGTTTGGAGGTAGTTCTAGCGATGATTCTGATATGTCGAAATCAGAGGAGCTATCTTCTGGCGATGAATCTGATTCCACAAAATCAGATGAGCCACAAGCTGAGTTAAAGTTGAAAACTTCAGTTCTTCCAATGGATGATGTTCATTTTCCACCATTGAAGGCTGAAAACTATAAAAAGAAAATTGGTAAAGTTGAAATTTCAAACCAATTTTATGATGATAACAAGGTTTTTGATGTTGAAAAAGCTTTTAACCCCACTGTGAAACATATTTTTGGTAAAATGATTGATCGAAAAGTCAAAGGGGTTAAAGAGTTCTATGAGAAGAAGACGAAGAAAGATAAAGTTGAACCATCCCTGGTTTGTGACTGGGATGGTACATACTACGAACAGTAAGTCTGTGGACTTGCCGGAGATCCCAAGTTGGTAATCGTGGATCAGGAATCGGCATCATTCTGTGTATTTGATTGTGTTTTTCGTACAAGTGGTAAACCAGGGACATTAATTTGTACTTGATTTTCTACAAGTGGTTGAAGACAAAATGATGAACCACATCCCCAACTTTACAAGTGGTAAAAACAAACTTATTTTCCGGAAAAATCATTTTGATTAAAACAAACTTAAGTGTTTTGAAATCTTAATGAGAAAATGGTTTGTTGTGAGGGGGAGTTCTGATTGTTTATGCCAAGTGGATGGCGAATTGAAGCAATTCGATATCGGTTGTCACTTTATTGTACAGTTTGATTTCAAATTTCCTAAAATGTGTTTGCATTTTAGGGGGAGTAAAAGTTTTTCAGAAAATCCAAAAACATTTGAAAATTTGAAAAAGACAAAAACATGATAAAATGAAAAATGAGTTTTGTTGTATAATAGAGGAAATGATAGTACATCAGTGGACGATCACGGCATGCTAAAGAATTGGTAAGATAAAAAGTGATAAACGGTCTCACTGATGATGTGTCAGTAGGTTTTTGCACATTTAGTAAATTGTGACGAGATATAAACCTAAATTTCAAACTTGCTTATATCGTGGGTAACATCTCTCGGATATATGGGTAACCCCCGAAATCTTGTTTGAAAGGTTCCTTTTTCTGATATACTAGGTCTTTATACTCAGTGATATCTGGGGTATTATTCCGGTACTTCTGCTGAACGGTAGTTCTGACCTAGTCCCCGAATAATACTTTCCGCAAATGCTTGAAACATAGCATCACCCTCAGCATATATGATAAGACAATAAAATTGCTTAGCAATGCTGTTGTAAAAAAGATCCTCTAAAGGGGACACACCCACAAGTTGAGTCATGATCTCTCTGCTGAACGATGGTTCTGACCTGAGCTCTCATGATTCTTCATAATTTATTACCCCTTACAGATATCATTTGTGTCATAATTACCTGTAAGACTGAATATCGGGATCTGGATACGGGAGTATATTCTGAGGTGGGACACGCGATTGAGTTTAAGTGCTTAAGTCATTAATATCGTATCTCGAAGCAGTTGAACTTTGTGTGAAAATTTAAGTGGATCAGTATACTGACAATCTAAGTGAATCGTTTAGAACTTATAATGTTTAAAGCTTAACGGTGTTGGTGATTTGTCTCAACAACTGATATGATTCTCTTACGCAAACTCACAAAAATATTGTCTGTAAATATTTCTTCTCTATATTTCTTTCCATTCAAAAATCCAAAAAAGATTTTCAGTGTGTCATAGCATAATTTTTGAAAAATACAAAAAGATTTTTGAGAACTGGTGTAGGAGAGCTGATTTTCAAAATTCCAAGTGCTAAACATGATGAACAGTTGGTTTGGGAGATTGTATTTGTTTTGATAAGAAAAATGATACTGTTTTAAGTGGTTCATCAGTATGAAATTATTTGATTTGTTCGTGATCTTTAATTGGTGTCTATATGCTTAAATGTTTATCATAAAACTTATGTTTGCGGTAGAGTGTTATGCAGGAAATGTCAACATTTGAGGGGGAGTGCATGTTGATAATGATGAACTTAAAGATGTCAATATAAAAGAGAAAGAAATGAAGATAGAGAAAGAGAAGCCCAGAGACTGATTAAGACTGAAGATGCGAAGACACGATATTGTCAAAGACTCGATGAATGACTCGTCAACATCTGAGGGGGAGTTTGTTGGTGCACTACATCTGTCGACTTCATCTTATATCGAGTCTCGGATTTGTTGTCTGAAAGTTTGAAGCATGCTGAAAGTTTGAAAGTGGCGTGACCGTTTGAACATGTGCATGACCGTTTGAAAGTGTCATGACCGTTTGAAGGGTGACATGACATCTTCAAACGGTCAGGAGCTCTTTCCTATAAATAGGCTTCAAACTTTCACCATTTGTAACTTTCCGGTTTGTACAACGAAATGCTGCCGAAGTGTTGTCAGGTTGTAAACGTGTTCTAAATCAATAATACAACAGTTTTAAGTGTATTGCTTGCTGAATTAAACTCAGTTTCTTAGTTTCCGCCTCTGAAACTGAGATAAACTCTTCTGAACGACTCGTTCGGGTCTGAAAACGATCCTACAACGATCTTCAGCAAAAGGAGTTTCTTCTTCATTTTATTTCCGAATGCTTTCTCCTTGGTTGCACGTTTCATCCTAGCCGCTGTACGAAGGTCAGCAATTTAAGGCTCCGGGTGTGGAGAACTCCTATTACGACTTCTTCGCTTGGCGACGTATCCAATATATAAAAATTGGAAGCAAAATTTCCAAATTAGGATTGAGAGTATTCCTATGTTAAGTCTAGGCTCAGAAGGTCAAGGAATGTGCTAATGTGTCATTGAGATTAAACACAAAAAGCTAGTGTTTAATTCACTCAATGTTGGCTCTGATACCAACCTGTCACACCCCGATATTTCCACGTTTGACCGGTGGGCCCGGTGGGGAGTATCGTGACGTAGTTGGTAACATCATAGTCAAACAACACAATATATAAATGCACAGCGGAAGCAAAAGATAAATATATTAAAATCCGAATATAAAGTAATATCCAGTATTACAACGGAAAGTAAAGGATCCCCAGGCGGATCGAAAATAAAATGAAACGTTGTTCAACAGACTTTAGGCATCTAGAACTTGTAAGATTTCCTATTGACGCCCTGAGCTCCCAGCCAATTACGCATAGTACCTGCCACTTAACCTTTTGGAAAATACGTCAGTTTACACTGGTAAATACAATTTAACTGACTCATTTTGAAAAGAGTTTGAAAATTGATTTGAATGCACAAGGCACAAACATTTTGACACTTTGATTAAAATGCACAAGGCAAAATTAATCTTTTATAACTTGATTAAAATGCACGAGGCAAAATTAATCTTTTATAACTTGATTAAAATGCACGAGGCAAAATTAATCTTTTATACTTGGGACAATTTTATTAATAAAGATCTTGTATTCGATTTACATGTTTGTCCAACATTTAGGGCCAGTGATTATACAATACAAGCCGGTCAAGATTAATCGACACACCACAAATATAACTCACAAGAAGACATCCTGACGAGTGAGTATATCTTTTACATACGCAACAGGAGGTCTTATGCCTACACCTTGTGCTTAAGTTATGGCCATTCACTTTTTAAATGAGCCAAGGATATCCATGACACGGTCATTAACCCCTAAAGTTATTTGTTATCAATCAATACAGATTAAAATGGGATTATGCAATTTAATCATCTCCGATTAAAAGGTTTCTACACCCGACCAAGCGATATTTTTATAATACTGTATCCCAAGCCCGTATAAGGGAAAATAAGTTAAAAGTATTTACCTGAGCTAGCTCCTGTCTTAAATAGCAAGAATTTAATAACTCAGCCGTATTCACTTAAGTAAGCGTAGGTAAAATTTACCAGAAGGCTCTAGTCTGGAATGATGGTATAAATAACCAATTAGAATACTAACGGGTCTTTAATTAAGCCTAAACTTAGACCGGTTAGTTTTAGGGAAATATACGGTTCCAACGCATGATTAAGCGAAGACCGGAATAGAATGTGTTTTAGACCCGACAAGTTTGAAGACTTGTATAATATGGGTAATCTAAACACCTTCTGGATTTTGAGATAAAAATGATAAGGTTTGACCCGTTTCGGCTAACTTATGCAAACAAGTTACATAAACCGAACGCGTAAGAAGCGTAACGGGTAACCATATGGGTCCTATACAGGTTTCCTAAGTTAATATGCCTTAAACATGTTGTGATATCAGTAGGATATCTTCCATTATGCCCAAAACGAGTTTAATCTCAAAATAAGCCCCGTAGGGGTAATTTGGTCATTTTAAAGATTATAAAATAGATTTAACGAACTTCTGAGGTTCGGGTCTGAATACATCAGTAAAATGACTTATTTTAACAGGGTATATCATTTGGTAATAAGTCTTATGTGACAAAATGGTTTTACACCCAAACTATGCGTTTAATACGCGTAAAAAGCTATTTTAAGCGATTTCCGGGTTATACAGGAAATCTGAGTTTTCTGATCAGGTTATAAAGTTCAAAATACTTTATTTTTTATATAAAATCAGTAGCAATTGGATTGGTGTCAAAATACTATGTAAAACTCATTTTATGACCGATAAGGGTATATTCGGTATTTACCGAATGAATTCCATAACCTTAGGTTATGAGCAGGTAAAAAAAATAATTAAAAATCTTTAAAAATCCCAAAATATTATATTACATCAGTGGGTAAAAGGTTTGATACCAAAAAGTAGGTTTAATTAGGCTATACGCTAATTACGCCGTTTAATTAACTTAAAGCTTTCAATTTACGCTAATGAGCATAACTCTCAAACTACACCTCAAACTGATGTCAAACTTTGGGTACAAGTTTATATATCAGTGACTAAGGTTTCTACTCTTTTACATTTTCAAAAATCACGTTTTAAGGTGAAAAGGGCACAATGGTCAACATATGAGCAATTAACGGAATCATGCATATTAATTGGTTAACTAATGAACCATGGTGTATAATCGCAGAGGGTTATACTAGCATCTAACCTGGTGCAAATAGAGCTCTAAGGTATTTCTAAATCATACCAAAACGGGTCAGAACTGAAGTCAAAGCAAAAGTCAAAGCTTTGCGACTTTCGGTTCCGAACCGGGTCTAAACAGTAAATTGTCGGGTTGAACATGTTTAGACATGTCCTTACATTAATTACCAAGTTATATTAATGATCAAACAGGTTGTATATGTTCTACATTGCTAATCATGCATAAATTAGAATTTAAGTATCCTGTTGACTTTTTAATAACAAGTTTGACCCGACATTTGACCTAGTTAGAGTGGGAATCAGGGGGAACCCTTTTAAGGGTTTATTACCCACATAATTACCAACTTATAACTACTTTCAATTCGACTAATCACTGGACCATTAGTGATTAATCGCTAAGTCAACCGTTAATTACGACGGTTTGACTTTTAAGCTAAAACTAAGCAAAAACTTAATTAAGAAGGGTTAGGCATACTTACTGAAGTGCTATGCACGATTAGGAAGGACTTGGGTCTGCTCTTAAGCTCCCAAAAGCTCCAGAAATGCAGAAGGAATGAGTGAACACAATGTTGCAACACAAGGCCCTTTTATAGTGTTTCAATCTCATTAGATTGTTGACAACTAAGGCTACAACTGATCATGGATCACCCACAAGTGTCCCTAAGTGCCTAGAAATGTTTAGGGGTCGCCCATGGATGAGAAAATATCTTCTTAAGTCGGTTCCAAGGCTGAACAGCAACTTTTCATGATTTTCTGCATCTGGGGGCCTGACGCGGCCCGCGTAAGGATTGCCAAGACCTTACGCGGCCCGCCTGGAGCCTAACTTCAGGTTTTAAAACTTTTTCAGTTTGCACCCTTGGCTGTTGGCTCTTCGAAAGGTCAAGCAAACTTTGTTTCTTGCATTTTGAGCCCCTCTTATTGACTTATAAGGGCTTCAAGTCTTATACCCACTTTGTTAAGCCCTTGGTTAACTTGGTTATCACCCGAAAAGTCACAATTTTCAACGTTGACGCTTTAACCCCTCGTATACGAATTTGATCATAACTTTCTCATACGTTTACGAAACTTTATGAAATTTTTATCGTGCATTCTAGTGAGCATAATTAATCGTTACAAAGCTTCGGGTTTGCTAAAAGGTCACTCAGAGGTATACTTTAGACATGTTGACACATTTAACCCCTGTAGTTTGTAATTTCTCACTTTTTTCACAATTAGTTTCGTATGATCCATGATTTATTCGTTTAAGGGTATAAACACTATGTAGGGTTATTGTAAAGTATATTTATCCATTGTTGACATTTTGAACCCTTATATTCACATACTTTCCATGTTTGTCAACTTTAGTCCCTCAAGAGTATTCTTTCACACGTTCAAGCTTATGACACGTGTCAATACATTATAGGACGTGAATTTTTGAGGTGTTATAGGTTTGTAATAGTAATTTCTACCAAGACTTCCGTTGTGCCATAAGCTGTGTATATCTGTCAATGATGATATCAACTACGTCACGATACTCCCCACCGGGCCCACCGGTTTTGTGGATAAAATATCGGGGTGTGACAATCATTGCGCCACAAGCGGAACCACCGATCATATCCATCTCCACTAGACATAATGCCTATACACCACTTCAGGAGGAAACCGAATAAATATGGGAAAACCCCCCTTGTGGGAATCGAACCTAGGACCTATTGGTCCTAAAGTCTTGTCTCACCCCCAAGATGCCACTAGGCTATAAAGCCATGGAGTTTAAACAAACAATTGAAACCATAATTGTAATTTATCAAAATCGGAAACAAAATCTAAAATATGACAAACCCCATCAGTGTATGTAATCAACTCTAAAAGTTACATATATTAATTGTTAATTTAACTAGGATTTCATCACCGCGGGTTGCGGCAAAAAATCCATGTACGAACCAAACGATAAGAATCAGTTTTTAAAGCAGTTATATTACATTACAATATATATATATATATATATATATATATATATATATATATATATATTTATACCTTACTTGTTTTAATTAATAATGACCGTTCAAAACATCAATACTAGATAACGTAAAAGTAAGTATATAATTTTTTCCAGTGGGTACCGGATTGGTATGTTTTCTAAAAATATCTTATCGTGAATTAAGTTGTAAAAAAATAGTGAACTGAAGTCACAAGAGGAAAATAAAACTATTGCGTTAAAGGCCTACATTATTTAAAGTGTAAGAGATTAATTTGAAACTTAAAAAAAATATTGTAGCACGATATGTAAAAGGGGTAATAATAACTTTATTAACGTTTAAGGGAAACCTAATAAATTTAGTTAAAATTCAAGGGGTCGGAATGTAAGTTGTTAAAAAAAACAAACAAAGGTTGAAGGTACACTTAATAAATTTAGTTAAAATTCAAAAGGTAAGAATGTAAGTAGTTTTAAAAAAAAATAAGAAAAGTTGAGGGGATACTTAATAAATTAGTTAAAATTTAAAGGGTAGGAGTGTAAGTTATTTAAAAAAAACTAACAAAAGTTGAGGGAGTACTTAATAAATTAGTTAAAATTTAAGGGGTAGGAATGTAAGTTATTTTTAAAAGAAAACTAACAAAAGTTGAGGGGGTAAAAATGCTAATAACCAAAACCTAAGTGGTTAAGACATAAAAATAAAAAGAAGTATTGTGAGATGGTTACAAATGCCACTCAAAGACTAGTAAATTACAAAAAATGTCACTAAGAAGGAAAAGTTAAGTATGTGAGTTGATGTAACACCCCGAAAATTTTCGTCCAATTATGTGACGACACATGTCCAATTCTCCAACTAATCCCGACTATATGAAGGGAGGAACCTTTAACTAATCTCGACTATGTGGAAGGAGGAAGGACCCACAATGTACGTTCACTGAAACGTGTCTTGTATCTCCGACTGATCCCGACTCTCAGATGGAGAGGGACTATTATTGTGCATTAACTGAAACACTTCCTGGATATCCAACTAATCCCCACTGTGGGGAAGGATAAGGAATAATATTGCATATATCGATAACTGGTTGACCCAAGGGGTCAAATGTGCAAAATTTGTATTTTGGGGATCCTTACGGACCGTAAGGCACTTAAAATGTTGCACGCCAAGAGATCTTACGTACCATAAGGCATATAGGCTTACGGACAGTAAGAATGAGTGCTGAAAAAGAAATTAAACTGCCTTAGGTCCTTACAGACCGTAAGGCTTGAGGCTTACGGTCCGTAAGGGACCTGCAGACAGCAGAAAATAGCTGGCTGCTGTTGCTGTTGTCCTGCCACCTTGTGGCCTATCTTGCCACCTTTCCTGCCTTCCTTCCACATCCTAGAACACTTGGCACCACCTTGTGACTTATGGAAACACTTGGCACTCCCTCACAACTCCTCCTTGGCTACAAATAGCAGCCTTCTTTTTCCTTCATCTTCACACCATCACTTCTACTCTAAAACACTTCTTGGAGCTCTCCTCTGGACAAAAGGACCCCCACTCTTAGTGTATTCTACTCTAACACTTCCAAGTAAGTGTTCCTACTAGCCCTTTCATATTTATTTTTAGTTATTTTGAGTTAAAGTCAAACAGTTGACTTTCCATTTGACTTTAGCTTCTGACCGAATTGGTCAAGTTAAAGTTCAATCCGAACTTTCCTACGTGATCGTAATAACGATGGTATAATCCCTCTGTGATCATACCCTCAGATCATCACGTTTACTAGTTGAATTGATGAGTCAAGCATGCAATATAAAAGTCAAACTTTCGTTAAAGCTTCATAAATGATATAAATAGTTTTTATAACTTATAACTCGGTTGTTTTGATATATACACAAGATATACAACTTATATAAACTGATATTAGCATGCTTAACTCGGTTAATTCAGTTTAGAACCTCATTCTATGTCAAAAGTCAAGCAGTTTGACTTCTGCTTTGACTTTTGTTTCTGACCCGTTTGGTCAACGTTAAAACCTATTTTAAACTTGTTTTGAGACCGTATTATTGCTGAGTATAACTCTCTGAAATTATACCACATGGTCATTCCGTTTGATGGGTTAATTGACAAGTCTTAAAAATATTATTAAAAATGACCACAATGCCCTTATGTGGTCAAAATAGCTACTTAAATGGTTTTTATCTAAAACAAGCTACAACTTAACTTTAAAACATAATACACATCAACTAAAAAATTATTTTTAATACTTGGACTTGTTATAAAGCCATCCGACCTTCTAAACCCACTTTACGCACATAACTAGTTATGCGAACCTTGTTCACATAAACTAGGCGTAACGGGTCAAAACCTTTCAAAAACAAAATGTTGGTTTAATAAACCTTTATCCAATGAGTCTTTGCACTCGGATAGGTATAAACCACATTCTATCCGGTCTACGCTAAATCTAGCGAACCGAACCTATTTTTAAGTAACAGGTCATGTCTAAGGAACTAATCTATGACCTGTATACATTCTAACAGATAACTAATTCTGCTCATTCCGGACTATAGAACCCCTCCTATATTCGGACTTGGGTTACTAATACTTTGACTTACGACTCTTAACTTATTTTGTTTTAAAACTTGGGGTATGGCAAATATGCCACTTGGTGCGGGTATTATATAAATGAGCCCTGTGATTGATTATAAATATAAGAACTCGGTTTAATCTGTACTACTTAATAAATGAAACAATTGGGGGTTAATGGTACCGTGTCCGGGTGTCCCGACTCATGAACTATTACGGCCATACGAAATAACGTGCAGGGGTAGGAATACCGAATGTAAGACACGTTTATTCAACTTTGGTGTGTAATCTTAATCATTATAGCACTGAAAATGACCGGCTCTGAACTCTGAATCCCATTGTATGACAAGTATGTAAATTTGGTGACAAGATAAAATCCCAAGAAATATTAAATGATTATCTACAGGTTTTCTCTACGTATAAAACTCTTTTTTGAAAAACTATTTTCAAAATGAGTCAGTTAATTGTATTTACCAGCGAAAACTGACGTATTTTTAAAAGATTGAAGTGGAGGTACCGAACCTTAATATTAGGCTGGGAATCCGGGTCGGCTATGATAAAGGCTATGGAATTTGCAACTCCTAGCTTAAGGCCTATGATGTCTAAAGCTCGTTTTATTAGATCTCGCCTGTGGGCTTGTACTTGAACCCTTGTATAAATTTTATTTATATTCAAGACTTTTACTAAATGAATATTTTTACTCCAATGCTTCCGATGCATTATTAAATTGTTATACTGAATTCAATTGTCACGCTTAAACCCTACCCATCCGGACCCACCGGAAATCGGGGTGTGACAGTTGTTGGCAATCTTGTAATTAAAAGAAAAAAAGGGATAATAAGTATTGTAGCTAAGGATGTAACTTAATATATAGTATAATAAGACTACGTGTTGTAGATCCTCGGTGAGGCGTGAATGGAGTGCCACATGACACTTTGGGCACAACACAGCACGACGGTAGGGCCATGGCTAGGCACGAGGGTGACGTCGTTTGGCAAAACGAGTACATTAAAACATACGAAGCTTTTACCAGCCGCAACACGCGAGTTGGATCCCCCTAGTTTGTATATATTTCTATATCTTTTTGTATATATATACTTTTTTAAAATAAGTTATATTTTAGCGGCTATTTTTCATTTATTTTTATGTTTTCTAATAGAGTAAACTGCAATTTTACCCCCTGGGGTTATATGCGATTGGCACTCTTACCCCCTCCCAGGAAAATTTTGTTGTCTTAACTCTCAACTATTGAAAAACGCTGCAATATTACCCCCTGAAACGTGAAAAGACTTTTTTCCCCTGATAATAATAATAAGAAAATAGAAGTAAATAACACATTTATACCCTGTGTTTTACCTTCACAAACACGTTTACATCCTGTTTATAATAGTGTCTTCTCCAGCGATGTTCCGACCACCGGAGCACTTAACTCCGGCCTTCTACGGCGATGTTCCGACCACTGGAGCACTTAACTCCACGCGAAAACAGAATCTCTTTGTTGATTTTAACGTCAATTTCTTAATAAACTTCCTGATCATATATACGTCGTTCAAACTTCAAAGACATATGTAACGTTCGAAGGTCAGAAGATTCAGGGATCTTCCAACATCGTTGCCAAGCTGATGTCACTCTCGTTCCAACAGTGCAAGCACAACATCACCACCTTTGACTGTCAGCCCTCTGGTCCTTCCGACGACATGCTAGTTTTCGTTTCCAGTAACCTCCAACTCGCCGGCGAACAAAATGCTCTTAAGTTCAGTCAAGTGCATTATTCATTTAGTAGGTTTTATTTCAATACTTGTGTTTTTTCTATCGCTTATTTAAATTTGCTACACCTAATTGTATAAAAATAAATATAAATTGTGTGTGTTTTATAGATTGTTGTTGTTTCTTTATCTAATGAACCGTTTGATTAGCGAGTATAACGGGAGTAAGAGGAACAGCGACGGCGGAGCCGACATCAAACTCCGGCGAGGAGTGACGGCAGCGCCGCCGCTGCGACAACGGTGGAAATGGCGAAACTTGTATTGAAACTCAAGTAGAAATGGCGAAACTGAATCCTGTGTTGGTGGAGAACGGGTGGTGGTCTTGATCGGAGAGAGTACAGTGGTGGTGTGATGAAGATGGTAAACGGTATCGTCGGAGATGATAGAGGTTCTCCGGTGTTGAGATGACAGTTGCAGGTTTTGACGAGGGGCTGTGGTGGTTGTTGTTGGTAACCTGAGGTAAGAAGTGTGACAACTGTGCTCTGTAATCGATGTATAATGTAAAACAATGTCAATTATCAATAAAACAATGTGCTTTGGTGTTATTATATGTGTAATTGTGTTTGATGATTTTACAATTTGATTCGATTCCGATTTCAAGCTTTAAATCGCTTTCTAGAAGGTTATACGCAAACCGGTGCGTAAACGCAGTCAGTTTAACACAACAAACACTCCAAAATAGTGACATAGGCTTAACATACGTTAAATAACCTCCACATAACTTAGAAATAAGTTTTGGATGGTTTGGTGTGTTGAAATCAAGTTTGTTCGATCGCAGGGACTAGTTGTGTCAAACTACGAAACTATACCGATTTGTATAGTAACGAACATTCTAGAACTTGATCATAAGTTAAACATACCCTAAATATCCTTTACATAGCTTAGAAATAGGCTTTGAGGGGTTCGGTATGCTAAAATAAACCTTATTGATCAATAGGGACTAAAAGCGTCAAAAAGTGCATAAGTTTGCATTTTCGCGCATATCTTACGTTCTAAATATATCCGGACATCCAAAAATTTATGTAATCATTAAAATATTTTATTTTAGTGATTGGCTTGATAAAATTTCATTCGTCGCTTAATTTGGATCGTTTTTGCGTTCGTTACGACTTCCATCGTAATTAACCGAACAACGCAACCGTACGACCAAAAGAGCCGACATCCGAGATATTTTTGAACATGTTTTGAGTTCTCTATACTTTAACATCATTTTAGAGCCTTGAAATGGGGTTAACGGGGTTTAAACGCATCAAAATAGGCCTTAAACATGTGCATGGACCATTTCTGCCAGTTTTTGAAAGTTCTGGGTAAGGTGAGTGGTGGCGTCATGCGACGGGGAACCCCCCTTTGCCGTGGCTTGACGCGACGGCCCTATCTGGGCAGAAAAATTGATTTTCTGCATTTTTCAGCAATGGGATTGAACTTGGGGTCTTTTTTGTAACTTTTGCAATACCTGGAGCTTGTTTTCGACCCCCATTGTATTCTAATATGTTAGGCCCTAAAGTGTGAGACTGACACATCAAATTAACACAACGGGCCATGGTTACGAACTGGGCTTTACTGGGTTAGTTTATATTAGGTTGTGGATCTTTATAGGTCACTTGGGCCAAGCTTTAGGCCATGTGGGCCAAGCAGGCCCAAGGGGAGCCCATGTCGGGTAGTTGGCTTGAGTAAGTATAAAAACCGCCCATGGCGGGTAGTGGGCTTGAGTTAGTATAAAAACAAGTATCTAACTTGTTTTTAGGTTTGAACCTTTAGAACCTCTGGGAACCTCGAAGTTACAGAATTCCTAGAGAAGCTAGAGTGGGAGGCGATTGGTTATGAAAACACTTGTACTAGACGGTTTTGCTTTTCAAGTAATAGAATCGTGTGCAAGTGTTGAAAGTGATTCGGTATTGTTCCTCGTTTTTCATATTTTTCGTGTTTATCTTGAATCATCTTGTGTTTGGTTTCCGCACTCTCACAAGATTAGGTTTGATATCATTGAAAGATCCGGTTTTCGGGACTTACAAGTGGTATCAGAGCCATTAGAACTTGTTTCTAGGCTCAGTGTGATATCAAAGATTCAAGATTTTCGAAGAAAAGGTGTTGTTTTTGGGTGTTTTTTATTTGATTTGATTCTGTTTGGGTTTTTGGTTCTTATTGTTTTTTCGAAATTATACATAATAACAATTGATGTCGACTCTTATGAACAGTACAACATTTGGGCAAATTTTGGAACTTATTTACGGTACTGCCACCATTCTTTCTGGTTCAATTGAGAGAGACGGAACCACGATTGAAGTAGTATTCCGAATCGTAGAATCTTATTGAAATCCATTTGCATTTCTTCATCTAATTTCATTTATGTTCAGGATGATCAGACTCAAGTTCACGTGAGAGAGAGAGAGAGAGAGAGAGAACGCGAACGGAAGGGGATCCCGTCGCCTTGCAACCCTGTTTCGGTGATCATCTCTGTCTTCTACCCCTTTGTTCCAGCGGACACGAGTGTGGTAATCACCGGAGGCTGATATGATAGACTCAAACCGAAGCAGACCATAATTGTGGCGACGTTACCGGTAGCGCCTAGGGTTCCAGCAGAACTCCGGCGAGTTATATCTGTCGTGCACTTCCCGTTTTGGTGTAGATCGGAAAACGCCGAGGTACCAACAGTGTGGTAAGTTCCAACCCTATTGCTTCGTTTACGACGACGTGAGCAACTCTGGTTTCTGGCAAGTTAGATGCTTAGGAAATGAATCTTGGTTATGTGTTTAGGAACTATTGTAGAATTTGATGTTTTACCACATACTCTGTGCTTCTTTAACAGTGGAAGAAAATTTTGGATAATTTGCAGGAGATGGTGGTTGTATTATTAGAAAATAAACCAGGTGCACAACTATGTCGTATTTCGTAAGTGGGATTGTGACAATTGATGGGGTTTTGCAGCTGTAAGCGGTGGGGGTAGTAATCATCAGCGGCAAAAACGACTCAGACAGCCGGAAAGTGGTCAAGAGTAGATTTGAAGATCAAGTGTCAACTGGTGTGGGGAATTTTCCTTTTCTCACTTTTGATCTAAACCTACGATTAATGCTTTTGCTATTCTATTCCACCATTTTTTTATGGTGGTGATAAGCTAGAAGAGTGAAACAGAAAAAAATTAGGAAGAGAGATGGATGAAGATTATAAAGCGATTTGTTTGATTTGAGGCCTTTTAAATCTATCTGGATGCTTGGGAATTCATACGTGGGTTTAGGGTATTACTTCATTGAGTACTAATGCTGATGATGATAATGATTGAGGTATGCTTTTTTATAATTTTAATTTTATCTTTCATCCCGAGATGAGGAAGGTAGAGTTTACATATGTATAAAATGTGAAGAAAAATAAAAAGGTTTTATGCAGGTTTTAGATGTTTTTTTTGAACGGCAAGGTGTCACAATTTTTTGGGTGCGAGACACCCCACACCCCCCCTCATTGGGGAGGCCCGTCGCCCCACTCCGGCCAGACGTGAGTGTCTTAACCGTGCCCCAGCTGGCATCAGAGTGTGACCGGCGTCCAAAGGAAAAACCCCACAGGTGCCTCGCCCATCGTAGGACTTGACGGATTGAGAGCCGCCACAGAGGGGAATAAACCGCCTCAAGTGGGGATCGAACCCGGGCATCATGGGTAAAACCCTGGTGCCTCACCTTTGGAGGAGACGGGGATCGAACCGGAGCCTCCTAGGAGAACAACCGACCTACCAACCGCTCCACCAAAGGATCATTGACGCAGGTTTTAGATGTTGACGTTCGGAAACTACTTTTATAAATTGAAAATTGTATTTACTGGTAACGAACATTTGAACATTGGTTAATTAGATTGTACATGTAACTGTATCTATTTCTCTATTTACCTAATCATTTTAGATGCTTTTTATGTTGCTTAGTTTTTTTGTCTTGCATAGCATTGTCCGATAACTCTAATTATCCTCTCTTGGTATATTCATGGTCGCCCAGGAGTTTTATATTGGCTTAATGAATTGTGCATGTAAGTGTATCTATTCCTTTATTTATGATCTTAACTAAAAGATAGCGATGGCTTCGTATAATATTATTTGACTATGTTTTATTCATGTAAGTAGAGATATTGTTTTGAGACATTTTGCTAAATGGACCGGCATTTTTTTAAGTTCAATAAAGATATTTCCATATCTTTTTGTTAACCAGCCGCATTTGACCCGTTAGATGCAAGAATTTAACGACTTTATCATGTTGGTTTATTTAGTTATGTTGTTTTTTTGTCAGGTAGTTTTTTTTTAAAGAAGTATTAGGGTTTTCATTCCAATCAACATGACAAATTACATAAGGATAGGAGGTAATAGGTTCACATTTATTGGTTATTGTTAGCTGTGCAGGTCTTACACTGTTCAACTGCCGAACACTATAATGGGATTAAATATTGTTAGCATTTGTTCATCATGGCTACTTCTGCATTTTTATATGTTACTACTACAAAATGGATCCAAGTTTTATGTATTAATTTCCAGTGCATGCAAAGGTACACACACATCATACTTGCATAGCATATTGAAGTTGAATGCTGTCATTTTGATCAGGGGTGGTAGCTTGCATCTATCTTCAGGTATATTAACACTAACTCAAGACGTTAAATGAAAGTTGAATACTTTTGCCATTTTTAAAAGTTAAATATTTGGTTTAATCATTAATTTAATTCAAATTTGAGACGTACATCTGAACACATGCTCATACTTTGTTAATTTGGCCACTTATTCTGTTCAATGCATTTGTTTTATAGGAATTTAATTTTATCAAACATTTAGTTTTATTTTTAGGTTAGACCTACCAGTGGACCTTGCTGAATGGGTTTTAAGAGCACTTTGCCTTCAAGCACACAAGTCCAAGAATTGATGTAGTCATGCGGTTGCAGCCAAGGTGCATTAAGAAAAGCGAAAAAGATTCTTGCGACGTTGTACTCATAACAACTTTGTATTTTGAATCATGTATATAAAACTTATGTACATGTGTTAATGTTAAAGTTTTTGCGGGTTAATGCGCCGTAACGACCATGTTCCCGCCGCGTAGCGCGGGTTGTGTTACTAGTTTTTAAAGAAAACAAGTTATAGGTGTTTTGTTTGGTGGTTTACGGCTGGAAATCTGGGCATTTTTGGACTTAATTCATTAGTGATTTCTTGGTGTTCTTGATGTTGAAATCATTGTTCATCGAAGTTTTATAAAAACTAGTATGTTTTTGGTGTTTTGATTCTTTGAAAGTGTTAAAATTTGAAATGATTCTTAATTTTCATTTTTGAAAAGGATCTGTTCTTGAAATACGATTTTTTAAATTTGGAGATAATTGTTTTTCGAAAAGGATTTGCAAATATTTTTGGAGATAATAACTGCTTCTTTTTCGGAATATCTGGTTGACAACTTTTTGGACAAGTCGCAATCGCCTCCACGTTCAACATCATCATCATCTAGTTTCGAGTCATCAACATTTGCATTATCTTGGAGGTGCTAAGATATATCCCGTGAAGTCGCAATCACCTCCACGTTCAACATCATCATCATCTAGTTTCGAGTCATCAACATTTGCATTATCTCTTCACGGTCTCCACTTGATATTTGATTTCAGGGTCTCGAGTCATTGATAACATCTGAGGTCTCGACTCAACAGCCTTCTTCAGTTGGTCTCGAGTCACACAGGTTCTCGAGTCATTCATATTTGAGTCGCAACCGCGGTTTCGACTCCATAGTTCCGACTCCTCAATCACCGTTCAACTTCAGGTCTCGAGTCACTGAGTCGCAACTTTCATTCCTGCCACTGCAACTACCGTCAACTACCACCGAACGCTGGTCATCTTCTCCGACCATCATCACCGTCTCTTTCAACCGTCATCGTCAACACCGTTCATTTCTCCGATCTTCATCACCACTTCACCGTATCGTCGATCTTCTTCTCCGGTCGTCTTCAACCTCCGGTCACCGTCAACCTCCATCACCATCTTCGATCACCGTACACCTCTATAACCACCACTGTGATCCACCACCGCCTTACCGATCATCATTCCAACCACCTTCACTCGATTTTTTTTTCGACGGTGAGAGAGAGAGACTGTCTCATTGTTGTAACCGCTGCTACTGTTTGACGTGTTGTTTTCAAAGTGAAAGAGAGAAAGAAGTTTTAGTGACAGCTTTTGTGACACTTGTGTGTCGGGAAAGAAATCAGTGACAGGATTTTGTTTTTTAAACAAACTGAAAGTGACATTTAGGTTTTTTTATTATAATAACTATTTAATAATTGGGTTAATCATTACCTAATTATTTCATAATTATAATAACATTAATAATAATGGGTGGAGATACAATAGGAAGTTAATTTGGCTAGGAAGGCTAGGAAGTGATCTTAACCATCCATTTAGTTAATCAAGGGCTAAGATTAAATCAGGGAAATTGAAAAGAAGAAAAGAGGCGTGTGAGTTTATTTAGGGGCATTCTAGTCAATCCAAGCCAATAGTTTTTCTCTCCTCAAATTCCCCCCATTTTTTAAACGTTAATAACTCTTTCATACGACATTATTTTTTTATAAAAATTGCACCAAAAAACGAGCGTTTTTTTATCTTTAAAACGAGTATACTATTGCTATATTTAAAAAAAAAATTAAAACCCAATTACGTAAAACGCAACAGAAAAACTCCCAGTTACGTAAAACGCAATGAAAAAAAAACCTAAAAAATGACATTTTTCTAAAATGCAATGCACAAAAAACACAAATAAATGACTTATTTGTAAAACGCAATGGCCAGAAAACACAAAGAAATGTCTTATTTCTAAAACGCAATAGCCTAAAAACTCAAAAGAAAATGTACTTTCTAAAACGCAATGCACTAAAAACACATAAAAATGTGTTTTACCTAAAACGCAATGCACAAAAAACACAAAGAAATGTCTTATTTGTAAAACGCAATGGCCAGAAAACACTTAAAATGTCTGTTTTCTAAAACGCAATGGACTGAAAACACATAAAAAAGTGTTTTACCTAAAACGCAATGCACAAAAAACACAAAGAAATGTCTTATTTGTAAAACGCAATGGCCAGAAAACACTTAAAAATGACTCATTCTAAAACGCAATTGCCTAAAAGACAAAAGAAAGTGTTCTCTGTAAAACGCAATGGACTGAAAACACCTAAAAAAGTGTTTTACCTAAAACGCAATGCACCAAAAACACTTCAAGAATGTGTTTTTCTAAAACGCAATGGCCAGAAAACACCAAAGAAAGTGAATTGTCTGTGCTGTGAACTGTCTGGACCAATGCAGTTTCCAGAGGCAATTTACAGAAAATTAATTTTTCTGATGCATTTTTATTACAGCAATTTAATCAACCCCAGCCAGGGGCTCTGCCCCTTGGACCCCGCCAGGGGCTGCCGCCCCTGGGACCCCGCTACCAGGGGCGCTGCCCCGGACCCCCACCAAGATCGTAAAACGCAATGACTAAATCAAAAACCCATATCGTAAAAATGAAATTAAAGAATTTCTTACATGGATCGAAGTGATTTCTTCAACAATTGACGATTTTTGAATGATTGAAACACTTATTAGCGCTCGAATCGAACGGATCGAGTGATTATCTTCAAAATCACCGGAAAAAACGAGATTTTGTATGAAATTAAACTGGGTTTTCTTCAAAAAAGCTGAAGAACACGTTGATCGGGTGTTTGAATCATTGATTGGTGATGAAAATCGCAATATAATGTAGTGATTATTGAGATAGAAAGTGAAGAAATGGTTGAAGATGGTGGATTTTGAAAATGGTGGGTTTTGAAGTTACTGGGTTTTGAAAAGGAAGAAGAAAAGGGTTGGATTGACTAAAATACCATTTTTCTTTATTTTAAATGTTGCCACATGTCCTAATCCTATTGCTTCCTAGACTTCCTAGCCAAAATAAACTTCCTATTTGATCTTTTCCCTAATAATAATATAGTATTATTATTATTTTATTAAAAAAATAATATAATAAAAAATAATAAAAAATTAAAAAAGGTTAGTTTGGTTGTGATAACGTTTTTGAAGGGTTTTGAGGCGTGGTTCAGAAAGTTAGCGAGTACACGGGTTCTTGTTTGGTTTGTGTTTTGAGGAGAAGAACAAAAGTATCACCCACCCACTGAAATTATGGCATTCATCACTAAAGAAGAACTACTTTCTGTCTTTTGCACTCCTGAATGTAGGGGCAGAGTAGAATATTACCGGTTACACAACGCTGAGCTAATACAAGATTATCAAGATATAAAGAATAAAAATTTTACTTTATCAAAAAATGAAAAGCTTTATAAAGATAAAATTGAAGCTCAGCGAAAAGACATCATCAAACTTAAGGATGATGTAAGTGTAAAGACAGCCCATTTCTTAGAAGCACAAGAGAATGTATGCATTTTGACTAAAGAACTGGAAGATATCAGAGATAGATATCAATTAAATGAACTCAATATTAAGAAATATGATTCTTCCAGCAAACTAGTTAAAAATTTGTGTGATCAACAGCTTGCATATAAGAAAAAGAAAGGGTGTGGATTGGGTTACAATCAGGCTCCTCCTCCTTACAATGATAATTACACATATCTACCTATGACTGAGGAGGAGCTGATGAATGAAAGTAAAATGACTTATGGTCCTAAAAACAATAAGTCATCAGTTAATGGCAGACCCGTTGAGAATTCGACATCCACTCCAATAAATTTTGTTTCTAAAGGTTCAATTGATCTTAACGCTTTGTCTTCATGTGCAGATGAAGTACCTGAAGTAAAGTGTGGAGATGTACTTGGGGGTGAGCCAGTTTTTCATTCTGATTTTTCTGAAACTTATGTTGAACAAACTGAGTCTGAAATTGCTTTTGGAAAAACCTTGTTTGAGTCGTTTTGTGCTTATGTGTCGTCAAGTGAGCCTGATGTTTGGGGCAAAACTGATGATGTTTGTGTTGAATCCTTGAACAATAAGTGTGGTGATGAATGTGTTTCGGTTAATGCGTGTGATTGTAATGTTTCTAATGTTTCAGTTGATAACAGTGTTACAGGTGAGGTCCCTCAGGACACATTCAGTGAAACCACTGAAACTCCTTCTCAAGAAACTCAAGTGTATTCTGATTCTTCTTCTGAATCTGTCTCAGTGGGCGTCCCTAATGTTGAATCTAGTGGGACCCCATTGGAAACTGTAGCTGAAAGCAAATCTCAAGAAGATTCACATGATACATATGTTGAAGAAACATGTGTTGATGAAACTTCTGCATCTTCAGAAATTAAAACTGGATCTGATTTTGTAAAAGAAGAGGTGGTCACAATAAATGAACAGTCACAAGAAAATGTTTCTGAAAAGGAAATTAAAACAGAAACTGAATCGTCTTTTCAAAATGATCCTGATAAAATTATAAAAGACGAAAAACATCATCCATCTGAATCTCATGCTTGTGCTAGTTCTGATCAGCAGGTACATAAGAACTCAGAAAAGGCACATGGAACACAGGCAACGCAAGCTCGGTCATCTAGACCCATCAAATCAGCTAATGCTGCTAGCTCTCAGAATCTCCATACATTGAAACGACAGACATGTTTCAACTGTGGAATTCCTGGACACATTGCTAGAAATTGTGTTCATCGTCCAAAAGTGCAACGAAATGCCAACACTCACTCGTGTTCTGATGTTTGTGAGCCGGTTCACAACAAGCGGAATGAGCCAAAACGAGCAGATCAAAGTCGGGGGTATACGAAGTCTGCTTATCAAGGACAATCACGATCTCATAAGGCTCGTGACAAGGTGATTGAAAGCTCCAATAAGGGAGAAAAGACGAAGAATGGTGCTCAGAGCAACAAGACTTCTGCAAACAACAAATACAAGCACCCCAATTCGTCTTCGTCTAAGAGAAATGTGCAGGAGCATCCAGCGCAAAAAGGACTGGTTTGTTCTTCAGGACCTGCTAGAGCGAATCAAGCTGCTCAAAACGTCTTTCCGATGAAAAGACAAACTTGCTACAACTGCGGCATTACTGGTCACATTGCTCGGAACTGCACACATCATCCCTATGTACCCTATTATATACAAAATCAGAGGGTTACACCAAAGGGTAACTACCATTCCAAGCCGATGAAGGTATCATCACCTAAGGCAATGAAGAATGTGAATCCTAAGGTTAAACCTTCTGATGGGGATTGGAATGTTGCTAAAAACAAACGAAGGGCTGTTCAGGAACAAAATCGTGTTTCTAAAACCAACAAACTTGAAACAGCTAAAGTTGCTCAACCAAAGGCAACAAACATGTTTGTTAAGCCGAAACAAATTTGGAAACCCAAATGCAAAATGGCAACATCTCCAATCCTTGAAACTAAAGGGGACTTATGTTTAAAGGAAGTGTCTTATTTTGATGCTTCAGGAAATCCCAGGACCACGATGGCCTGGGTACCAATGTCTTACTAATCTTCTTACTTTTCAGGAACAGCTAAGGAGGAGCTGTTGACAATCTCTGGAATGTTGATAGCGGTTGTTCCAGAGATAAAAACGGGTAACATTTCACTGTTGCAAAAAGTTCAAATTTTTTTTTACAGATGATATGTTTCCTTTGGAGGAGATTAGAGAAGTAAGAAATGATCAGCAAAAGGTACCGTTTAAATTCAGTACTTTGATTTGAATTTGATTAGTCTTCAATCTAATGACGGAACGGTTAAGCAAAAATATTTTTTTTTTCTCTTTCTTAGTTCATTACTTTGTATATAAATTGTCCTTTCTCTAGTAAATGGTAAATTTGCACAAAAATACAGGATTTATGCACAAATTTAGGGGGGGGGGGGAGAGGAACATATAGATAGATATAGAGTTTAGGAAGAAAAAACTCAGAAAAAGAAAAATACAAAAAGAGTTTGCTGTGTATATATATGCATTGTTTTAGGGGGAGAAAATGAGAAAATACAAAAACATTATAAAAATGAAAAAGCCAAAAAGAAAAATTGCATGATATGGGAAGTGAAATAAATGTTCGTGTTAAAGGGTTTGACTAACACATGTAAGGTGCCATAGCTGAAAAGATTAGGATCTACTGCGATATGTCGATAGGCTTGACGCTCAAAATGATAAAAGATACTAAGTGATATAAACATAACGAACTATGTACCATGTGGGTAACATACCAACGGCGTATGATTTTATGGTCTTAAATATTGCGTTGATAGATAGCCAACGTCTGAGGTTTCGGGTCTTTATGTTGTTGAATCATCCGGGGATATCTTGGCTGTCCTTCTGTAAATGAATTTTCACATTATGGTGAAGGGCTGACTCATGTAAGACCAGTATCGAAACAGTTTGACTTTAGCACGATGTGTTGGTAGGCTCTATCCTTATAGACTGGAAACATCGGCTGTTCTATTCAGAACTAAATTAGTACATGACCTCAGGAAAGAAAATCACTTGGAATTAGCTCATTTCTATTTGAATGTCTGTATGTTGTCCCGATACACACAATTTTGGTCTGACTCTGAAATCTTCTCTGAAAAAGTCGTGTATCTCCTCTGTTTTGCGGAAGCAAAGACCTGGAGGTGCTAGGCAACGTCAGCTTCTGCTGCATCCAGATACATGCTGACCTAGCTGTACGTTGTCGCGCTATAGATCAATTAAACACCCGAAAGAGGCCCTCAAGTGCCCAAAAGAAACCCAAGAAACCAATATCAAACTGAGAAAAACTCATTTGATCTGTATATTATACCATCTCTGCTTAAGATCTATTATGTTCTCTTCTTAATCTATTCCCAGTTAAGATTTCAGAGATCTGGATTGGACTTGTGAAATATGTGGTAGGGAAGCTACTTGCATGATAGAGTGTGCTGTATATAACTCCGGGATTTGATTAGTATTTGTTTGGGTGTTCATTGTTAAGAAATCAAAACATGATAAAATTTGTTACAGGCAGTTATATGGAAAAGGTATAGGGAGATGAGTTTAGGAGGACAAATATACTGGCAATCGTCTAGAGCTTTCTGTAGTAGATCAGTGTTGATAAGTGAAGTCAGGCCCAAAACCTCGTGATTTCTTGAGCAATTACGTTATTTCCTAGACACAGTCAGGATATCTTAAAAGATCCCAAGAGGACAAAAACCCTAAGGAATAAAATCTCAAAATGAGAAAATTCCCAATGCTCAAAGAGCCAAATTCGTACCAAAAAGGTATTTGCCTCGCCCTCATTGGACAAAAACATTGGTCGCTCTACTATACGAAAGTACTGACCTGTCACCAATGGTCTAACGTTGTAAATCAAAAAGGATGACATCAATATACTCACCTGTTACGATGAATAGTTGTGCTTACCTTGATCGCGGGGGTATGCCTTGGAATGGGACACACAGGTATAATAGTATAATATTACCTTAAGCATATCACGAAGTTGAAAAATTGAAAATTGAGCATTAAAGTTTAAGTGGACAAACATATTGACAATCGCATAGACCAGTTTGATTAGGCTCGTACTGAAAAGTGTTCCTTAGTATGCCTGAGAACGAATTTTGATCCCATTGCAATTGTAATTGTATATTATGGTAGTTGTTTATATTTTGAGTTTTTATTTGTTTTTAGTTCTTAAAAATTAAAAAAATTAAAAAATACAAAAATAGTGTCTTGCTTTTCTATAAAATCGAAAATCCAAAAATAGAGTGTCTATTTGTTTTTCTTAAAATTAAAAATGTAACCGTTCTTGAAGATTTGACTGATCATCAAAAGTTTAAAGAATTTAAATTGTGAAATCCGAGTATAAATACTTGGATGTACCTAGTGTTCATATGGTACTCTCCCTGTTGCATAAGAAATGTTTGCTTATGAGTTTGTGAGCATGTGCAGAACTTGATTTCATTCAAGAACAGGGGTTGATGAAGATTGAGATGCTGTTAGTTGCTGAAGAAGTCTGAAGCAGCACAACAACAAGATGTACCTGAGTTAGAAGAATCGGATACGAAACGCCGTCTGACAGTGAAAGTACATTTGAAGAAGTACCGTGAACTTGCTTGAAAGAAAAAGACTGAAGAAGAAAAGAGATGTTGAGAATCCTCCTCTCACATTCTTTTTGACAAAGATTTTCATGCAAAGCTGATCGAGATCCTGATATGAAGCTAACCACAAGAGCTGAAGAAAGAGACCCAGTGCTGAGAGTTCAGAAGTCAAGAACTTCCACAACATCTGCAGCAAAGCGTCAACCATAGACTTCGTTGAAGACGTTGCTGAATTCATGCTATGAAGACAATTTGATGGCATCAGTCTAGGGGGAGATTGTTAGGCCCTAAAGTGTGAGACTGACGCATCAAATTAACACAACGGGCCATGGTTACGAACTGGGCTTTACTGGGTTAGTTTATATTAGGTTGTGGATCTTTATAGGTCACTTGGGCCAAGCTTTAGGCCATGTGGGCCAAGCAGGCCCAAGGGGAGCCCATGTCGGGTAGTGGGCTTGAGTTAGTATAAAAACAAGTATCTAACTTGTTTTTAGGTTTGAACCTTTAGAACCTCTGGGAACCTCGAAGTTACAGAATTCCTAGAGAAGCTAGAGTGGGAGGCGATTGGTTGTGAAAACACTTGTACTAGACGGTTTTTCTTTTCAAGTAATAGAATCGTGTGCAAGTGTTGAAAGTGATTCGGTATTGTTCCTCGTTTTTCATATTTTTCGTGTTTATCTTGAATCATCTTGTGTTTGGTTTCCACACTCTCACAAGATTAGGTTTGATATCATTGAAAGATCCGGTTTTCGGGACTTACATAATACCATGTATCCACATGTATGGCCAAGATTACACCCTCTAAACACATGGAATGATCCTATTTATCTCAACTTCCTATAAATAGCAAGCTTCCTCATTTGGGTTCTTCACACTTGATTCTGAAATTTCTCTAAGTTGAGGTGTTTATCACTTCATACCTGAGAATATTTGGAATCAAAACACCTTCTTGGACCCTTTGTAAGTCCTCTTCTTGCTTATTCTTGTATTTCAAGCATGAAAGTCAAACGGTGTTTGACTTTCAGCTTTGACCAGTCAATGGTCAACACAAAGTTCATTTGAACTTTGCAACGTGAGGGTAATCACGATGGTTATAGTCCTTGTGTCTATACCTACTGATTACCACGTTGACTAGGCATAGTGACGAGTCGTAGTTTCGGTCAAAATGCGTATTTATGCGTATTTTGTAACCAAACTACTCTTGGGTATCAAAACCGTTTGTTTTGATATCAAAACCTGTTTTCTAACTAAACTAAACATGTCTTAACAAGTTTAGCTCGTCACTTTTAGTTTAGTGCTTGTGTAGAGTCGTAAGTCAAGCGGACTAAACACCCGCTTAGACTTTCGAACTCGACCCGTTTGGTCGATCATTGGGATCCGACCAAACATGTTTAGTGACCATAGTTTCATAGGGAATAACCTTCCAAGGTTATACCTTATGGTCACTTAGGTTTAAGTAGTTTTATGATAGGTAATTTATATGCCTTAGGTAAATGACCAAAATGCCCTTTTCATGCATAATTGGTAATTAAGCATATGTAACATAAACTTTTGTCACTTAATTGATCATGCAACATGTTTAGTCATATAATACTTATCATAGGACTAGTTAGACGTCTCGAACGCGCTTTGGACGAACGACGCGTTAAAGTAGCGTAAGCTACCTTAATGGGTCGTGACGGGTCGAAAGCACTTAGGTTAGGTTCCGATTTAGGATGTAGGCTTTGTTAAACCATATCACATGAGTTCCAACACTCATCTGGTTTACAAGACCTCATTCTATCTGATCTTCCGATTTAGGTGTCGATTGTTTGACTAGTGATTCGATTACTAGGTGCTGCTTGATTTCTCTGGTTTACTTGAGTTTGTTGAAGTTCTATTGATTGAGGATACTTTGCACTTCATGTGAGTACATAGTTCCCCTATTTTACTATTTTCAATTGTTTTGGGGTGATTCATATGTATCAAAACGATTTCGATATTTTAACGATGGTTTCAAAAACGATTAAGATGGTTTATACTAAACTAATAACGATTTCGATAATGTGAACGAACTTGTTGGTTGTAGTTACATAACGAATGACATTTATTAATTTTGGCCGAACCGACTAGTATTAGGTTATGGTACCATAGGATCTGACAAATCCCGTTATCAGACTGCACCCATGGTTATGTGTGGGTTATGTGGGTAACGACTGAATCTGTGATTGTTAACTTTCCCTTTGGTGGTTTGTTAATGCGAGAAGCGAGATAGTCGATTCACGAAGGTTTGGATGTTATTAGTGAGACGACCAAAAGTAGTTTTCACAATTAAAACGAGGATGATTTAAACGAGTTAACGATTTGGAAACAATTTGAACAAGTTAAACGATTTGGATAAACGGTTGGTTTTTGGTTAAGTGTTTAGATAACGGGACATGTGTAATGTGGTGAAAACATGGTAGATACGCCGCTGGTACTTCTTATATATAAGTGTTTTCAACATATTTCATACCGTGGAGTTATTTAGTTCACTTGGGTAAACGATTTTGAAACGATGTCACATAACGATGTTTTCGAAAGGATATAAACCATACGAGTTTTATTAACGAGTTATTTCGAGATGTTTTACAATTTGGTTTACTAAAACAAATATTTTGGGGTTAAGAATCATGTCTACGAGATTTTTACAAATTATAACCATCTTGATTTGAGATGGTTAAATATGCTGCAATATTTTTTAACAAGTATTGCAACATGTAAACTAGCCATGAATCCGACACTCTCATAAAACCTATGTGCTCGCCATCATTTCTTTGCTGACTTTGTTTTTACATATGTTTCAGGTGTTGTTGCTTGATGTTGATTGCTAGGATGCATGAGTCACATAGGATCTGGACGAGGCCTTAGTGACATAATAACAATGATAGTCGATATGTAACTTGTTTGTTTCATGTTAAAACAATGTAAATTACTTATTGAATAAATAAAACGAAACTCTTTTTGTATCCATGGTTGTGAAACAATAATTCTGTTACAACACTCCCCGACGTCTCCGCCACGATTTGTTGTTTTACGTGGTCGGGGTGTGACAGAAGAGTTGGTATCAGAGCCAATGGTTATAGGGAATTAGGTTATTAGTAATGCTTTGACCTAGACTATAACTTTCTAGGACCCCAACGCAAGTTGATTTGCGTTTAGATTTTAAAACAAAACCGTCACCTACCCTAAGGTGATAACCACAACGAGAACACAAATTTTGAATCTGCTTCGAAAATTAATCATCCATTCTAGGATGATTGATTACTAGGTTTTGAACCCTTCCAGTTTGACTCATTTTTGGCTTAGTGCCTTTTGAATTTTCAAAATCTCATCAAAGTTTGTGTCTAAATAATGTGAACAAGTGCAAACTGGAAGAGTGAGTGCCTGTACCCTGAGTTTTCTGTCTAAGGCTTGAGTGTTCGTACAAATCCACATAATCGGACCAGTCACTCTTACCTAGGAACTCTTGGGGTGAGTGTTTACTTATAGGCGAGCATGTCTTCGCAATACGTTATTTTGACCCATTTACTTTTATTAGTCACTGCGTGTCGTTTGTTTGTTCGAGGTAATGAACAAATGATCACCTTCCTTGAGTTTTGTCGATGTTTTCAATACCTCTTTTGTCGATGATCACCTTCCTTCGAGCTCTTATGATGAAAGGGTTTTGTCCCCGTCACGAAATTCGAGCTTTGGAACGAGAGTTTGACGATCTGAAACAAGATGGGGGTGAACACCGTGCGTATACGGATCGTTTTGAGGAGCTCAGTCTGTTGTGTCCCACTATGGTTACCCCACTGGAGAAAGCAATCGAGAGATATATCGATGGTTTAACCGATTCCATACAGGATATTGTGACTGGCATTAATCCTACTACTGTTCGTCACGCGATCGAGTTGTCTGCTACCCTGACTGAGTCTCAAATCAGAAAGGGTAAACTTACCCGCAAGGGTGATAAGAAGAAGTCGACCGATTCTGTCAAGGAAAAGGGTAAGAGTAAGAAAGGTGAGTCGTCGAAGAAGTCGAGGAAGCGAAAGGCTTCCCAGAATTTTGCAGTAACTGCACAAAATGCTCAGAACCCTCAGAACCAACCGCCTGCGAAGAAAGTGTATGCTGGTACCGCACCTCATTGTGCTCGCTGCAACGGTCATCATGTTACACAACAAGCTTGCAAGCAATGCACAACGTGTGGTAAACTTGGGCATCTGGCAAACATTTGTCATCTAGGTCAGAATCAGGTTGCTCAGGTTCCAGCACAGGTTCAAGGGAATGCTGCGAGATTCCCACAGGGTTCATGTTTCAATTGTGGAGAGTTTGGTCACTTCCGCAACAACTGCCCGAGGTTGGTGAATGCAAATGCGAATCCGAAAGTGAATGTTAACGCGAATGTGAATCCCGCTCGTGGGCGAGCGTACAATCTGAATGCAAACGAGGTGAGGGCTGACAACGAGGTTGTCAATGGTACGTTTCTTGTTAACAATCGACCTGCATCTATTCTTTTTTATTCTGGTGCCGATAGAAGTTTTGTTTCATTATCATTTGAGCCTTTGCTTGCGATACCTAGAACTAAACTGAGGAAACCCTTATCTGTCGAAGTTGCTACTGGTAAACCTCTTATTCTCGATTATGTTATTCGTAATTGTCAGTTGAACCTTGATAACCATCTTTTTCCTATTGACCTCACACCAATGCAACTTGGGAGTTTCGATATTATCATAGGGATGGATTGGTTAACCAAACATCATGCCGAGGTGGTTTGTTTCGATAAGATTGTTCGTATTCCTCTTCCGTCTGGCGATCTTCTGGAAGTTCGTGGCGAGAAACCTTCAGGTGGATTGAAGCTTATGTCGTGTACAAAAGCCCAAATTTATTTGAGAAAAGGATATGTTGCTTTTCTGGCACATGACACCGAGGAGAAAGGCAAGAGTAAACGAATTCAAGATATTCTGATTGGTTTGCCTCCAGTTCGTCAAGTCGAGTTTCATATTGACCTTGTACCCAATACCATTCCGATTGCGAAAGCACCTTATCGTCTTGCACCGTCTGAGATGCAAGAGTTATCGAAACAACTTCAAGAGTTATCAGATAAAGGATTCATCCGACAGAGTTATTCATCATGGGGCGCTCCTGTCCTCTTCGTGAAAAAGAAAGATGGGTCTTTTCGAATGTGTATCGATTATCGTGAGCTTAATAAGCTTACCATCAAGAATCGATATCCCCTACCTCGAATCGATGATCTCTTTGACCAGCTGCAAGGTGCTTCATGCTTTTCTAAGATCGATCTACGTTCTGGGTATCATCAGCTCCGTGTATTTGAAGAAGATATTCCCAAAACTGCTTTCTGTACAAGATATGGGCATTACGAGTTAACTGTCATGCCTTTTGGTTTAACAAATGCCCCAGCTATCTTCATGGACTTAATGAATACGGTTTGTAAACCTTATTTAGACAAGTTCATCAATGTGTTCATCGACGATATTCTCATTTATTCGAAGTCTCGAGCCGATCACGAGCAACACCTTCGTTTGAATCTGGAACTCCTGAAGATGGAACAACTTTTTGCTAAATTATCCAAGTGTGAATTTTGGCTTAAAGAAGTTCAATTTTTGGGTCATATTGTCAACGAGCAGGGTATTCATGTGGGTCAATACAAAATAGCTGCTATTAAGGATTCGAATACACCGACGACACCTACAGAGATTCGATCTTTTCTTGGTCTCGCTGGATATTATCGACGTTTCATTTCGAATTTCTCGAAGATTGCGGTTCCACTCACTGCTTTAACTCAGAAGAATAAGCCTTTTGAGTGGGAACCTAAGCAAGAAGAAGCGTTCCAAACGCTGAAATGGAAGCTATGTGATGCTCCTGTTTTATCTTTGCCTGAGGGAAATGATGATTTTGTTGTCTATTATGATGCGTCCAACTTAGGCCTTGGTTGCGTTCTTATGCAACGAGGTAAAGTGATAACTTATGCGTCAAGACAGCTGAAAGTTCACGAGAAGAACTACACAACTCATGATCTTGAGTTGGGAGCTATGGTTTTTGCTCTCAAAATCTGGAGACAATACCTCTATGGCACGAAGTGTGTGGTTTTCACAGACCACAAAAGTCTCCAGCACATTCTTAATCAGAAGAAACTGAACATGAGGCAACGACATTGGGTTGAACTCCTAAACGATTATGATTGTGAAATTTGCTACCATCCTGGTAAGGCGAATGTCGTGGACGATGCGCTTAGTCGAAAAGAGCGAGTCAAGCTTCATTCTATTCGCACTTTATCAGATATTCAATCTCGTGTCCTTCAAGCTCAACGATCTTGTGTGATCAAATACTTATTGAAATATGAGCTACCGCTTCAACTCGAACTTAAAATCGAAACGAAGGACGATGGGTTGCTATATTTCAAGGATCGTTTATGGATTCCGAAACAAGACGATCTTCGCACTTTAGTGATGGACGAATCTCACAAGTCTCGATATTCTATCCATCCTGGTGCTGATAAAATGTACAAGGATCTCCGTACTCAGTATTGGTGGCCTGGTATGATGAAGGATGTTGCCTTGTATGTGTCGAAATGCCTAACTTGTCTCAAAGTCAAGGCTGAACATCAACGACCATCTGGTTTGCTTGTACACCCAGAGATACCGGTTTGGAAGTGGGAGAACATTGCTATGGATCTTGTCACTAAATTACCGTGTACATCTAAAGGTCATGATGCTATTTGGGTTGTTATCGATCGATTAACGAAGTCAGCTCATTTAATTCCGATTCGCGAGGATCTATCTGCTGATAAACTTGCAAAGATTTATGTTGATGAGATTATATCACGACATGGTGTTCCGTTGGACATCATTTCCGATCGTGATGCTCGGTTTTCATCTCATTTTTGGAAGACCATGCAATCTGCTTTGGGAACCCAACTGAATCTAAGCACTGCTTATCATCCCCAAACAGATGGTCAATCTGAGAGGACGATTCAAACTTTGGAGGATATGCTTAGAGCATGCGTGATAGACTTTGGTGGTAATTGGGATTCTCATCTTCCATTGATTGAGTTCTCTTACAACAACAGTTATCATGCTAGCATTAATATGGCACCATTCGAAGCTCTCTACGGTCGAAAATATCGTTCACCTGTCTATTGGAATGAGATCGGTAAAGCTTAGCTTACTGGACCTGAGCTCATTCTGGAAACAACAGACAAAATCAAGAAAATCCGTGATAATCTTGTGACAGCTCGAAGCCGTCAAAAGAGTTATGCGGATATGCGACGCAAGCCCTTAGAATTTCAAGTCGGAGACCGTGTCCTACACAAGGTGTCACCTTGGAAGGGAGTGGTGAGATTTGGAAAGAAAGGAAAACTTGCACCACGATATGTTGGACCATTTAAGATTGTGGAAAGGATTGGGAAGGTTGCCTATCGACTAGAGCTACCTCCAGAGCTTGGAAATATTTCATCCAACTTTTCACGTGTCCAATTTGCGAAAGTTTTAGCTGATGCTGATCTTCACATTCCTCTCGACGAGATTTAAATCGATGAAACGATGCACTTTGTCGAGAAACCTGTGGAGATAATGGACCGTACATTCAAACAGTTGAAGAACAAACGGATTCGATTGGTAAAGGTTAGTTGGGAATCCAAACGTGGCCCAGAGTTTACTTGGGAACGTGAGGACCAGATGAAGACGAAATATCCGCAATTTTTTTCACAAGTTTCCTCTAGTTAAAATTTCGGGACGAAATTTCCTGAAATAGGGGAGACTGTGACAACTGTGCTCTGTAATCGATGTATAATGTAAAACAATATCAATTATCAATAAAACAATTTTCTTTGGTGTTATTATATGTGTTTTGGTGTTATTATATATGTAATTGTGTTTGATGGTTTTACAATTTGATTCGATTCCGATTTCAAGCTTTAAACACTTTCTGGAAGGTTATATGCAAACTGGTGCGTAAACGCAGTCAGTTTAAGGAAACAAACACTTTGGAATAGTGACATAGGCTTAACATACCTTAAATAACCTCCACATAACTTAGAAATAAGTTTTGGATGGTTTGGTGTGTTGAAATCAAGTTTGTTCGATCGCATGGACTAGTTGTGTCAAACTACGAAACTATACCGATTTGTATAGTAACGAACATTCCAGAACTTGATCATAAGTTAAACATACCCTAAATATCCTTTACATAGCTTAGAAATAGGCTTTGAGGGGTTCGGTATGCTAAAGTAAACCTTATTGATCAATAGGGACTAAAAGCGTCAAAAAGTGCATAAGTTTGCATTTTCGCGCATATCTTAGGTTCTGAATATATCTGGACATCCAAAAATTTATGTAATCATTAAAATATTTTATTTAAGTGATTGGCTTGATAAAATTCCATTCGTCGCTTAATTTGGATCGTTTTTGCGTTCGTTACGACTTCCGTCGTAATTAACCGAACAACGCAACCGTACGACCAAACGAGCCAACATCCGAGATATTTTGGAGCATGTTTTGAGTTCCCTATACTTTAACATCATTTTATAGCCTTGAAATGGAGTTAACGGGGTTTAAACGCATCAAAATGGGCCTTAAATATGTGCAGGGACCATTTCTGCCAGTTTTTGAAAGTTCTGGCTAAGGTGAGTGGTGGCGTCACACGACGGGGTACCCCTTTTCCGTGGCGCGACGCCACGGCCCTATCTGCTCAGAAAAATTGATTTTAAGCATTTTTCAGCAATGGGATTGAACTTGGGGTCTTTTTTGTAACTTTTGCAATACCTGGAGCTGGTTTTCGACCCCCATTGTATTCTAATACCATGTACCCACATGTATGGCCAAGATTACACCCTCTAAACATATGGAATGATCCTATTGATCTCAACTTCCTATAAATAGCAAACTTCCTCATTTTGGGTTCTTCACACTTTATTCTGAAATTTCTCTAAGTTGAGGTGTTTATCACTTCATACCTGAGAATATTTGGAATCAAAACACCTTCTTGGACCCTTTGTAAGTCCTCTTCTTTCTTATTCTTGTATTTCAAGCATGAAAGCCAAACGGTGTTCGACTTTCAGCTTTGACCAGTCAATGGTCAACACAAAGTTCATTTGAACTTTGCAACGTGAGCGTAATCACGATGGTTATAGTCCCTTGTGACTATACCTACTGATTACCACGTTGACTAGGCGTAGTGACGAGTCGTAGTTTCGGCCAAAATGCGTATTTATGCGTATTTTGTAACCAAACTACTCTTGGGTATCAAAACCGTTTGTTTTCTAACTAAACATGTCTTAACATGTTTAGCTCGTCACTTTTTGTTTAGTGCTTGTGTAGAGTCGTAAGTCAAGCGGACTAAACACCCGCTTAGACTTTCAAACTCGACCTGTTTGGTCGATCATTGGGATCCGACCATACATTTTTAGTGACCATAGTTGCATAGGGAATAACCTTCCGAGGTTATACCTTATGGTCACTTAGGTTTAATTAGTTGTATGATAGGTAATTTATATGCCTTAGGTAAATGACCAAAATGCCCTTTTCATGCATAATTGGTAATTAAGCATATGTAACATAAACTTTTGTCACTTAATTGATCATGCAACATGTTTAGGCATATAATACTCGTCATAGGACTAGTTAGACGTCTCGAACGCGCTTTGCGCGAACGACACGTTAAAGTAGCGTAAGCTACCTTAATGGGTCATGATGGGTCGAAAGCACTTAGGTTAGGTTCAGATTTAGGATGTAGGCTTTGTTAAACCATATCACATGAGTTCCAACACTCATCTGGTTTATAAGACCTCATTCTGTCCGGTCTTCCGATTTAGGTGTCGATTGTTTGACTAGTGATTCGATTACTAGGTGCTGCTTGATTTCTCTGGTTTACTTGAGTTTGTTGAAGTTCTATTGATTGAGGATACTTTGCACTTCATGTGAGTACATAGTTCCCCTATTTTACTGTTTTCAATTGTTTTGGGGGTGATTCATATGTATCAAAACGATTTCGATATTTTAACGATGGTTTCAAAAACGATTAAGATGGTTTATACTAAACTAATAACGATTTCAATAATGTGAACGAACTTTTTGGTTGTAGTTACATAACGAATGACATTTATTAATTTTGGCCGAACCGACCAGTAATAGGTTATGGTACCATAGGATCTGACAAATCCCGTTATCAGACTGCACCCATGGTTATGTGTGGGTTATGTGGGCAACGACTGAATCTGTGATTGTTAACTTACCCTTTGGTGGTTTGTTAATGCGAGAAGTGAGATAGTTGAGTCACGAAGGTTTGGATGTTATTACCGAGACGACCAAAAGTAGTTTTCACAATTAAAACGAGGATGATTTAAACGAGTTAACGATTTGGAAACAATTTGAACAAGTTAAATGAGTTGGATAAACGGTTGGTTTTTGGTTAAATATTTCGATAACGGGACAGGTGTAATGTGGTGAAAACATGGTAGATACGCCGCTGGTACTTCTTATATATAAGTGTTTTCAACATATTACATACCGTGGAGTTATTTAGTTAACTTGGGTAAACGATTTTGAAACGATGTCACACAACGATGTTTTCGAAAGGATATAAACCATACGAGTTTTATTAACGAGTTATTTCGAGATGTTTTACAATTTGGTTTACTAAAACAAATATTTTGGGGTTAAGAATCATGGCTACGAAATTTTTACAAATTATAACCATCTTGATTTGAGATGGTTAAATATGCTGCAATATTTTTTAACAAGTATTGCAACATGTAAACTAGCCATGAATCCGACACTCTCATAAAACCTATGTGCTCGCCAGCATTTCTTTGCTGACTTTGTTTTTACATATGTTTCAGGTATTGTTGCTTGATGTTGATTGCTAGGATGCATGAGTCACATAGGATCTGGACGAGGCCTTAGTGACATAATAACAATGATAGTCGATATGTAACTTGTTTGTTTCGTGTTAAAACAATGTAAATTACTTATTGAATAAATAAAACGAAACTCTTTTTGTATCCATGGTTGTGAAACAATAATTCTGTTACAACACTCCCCGACGTTTCCGCCACGATTTGTTGTTTTACGTGGTCGGGGTGTGACAGAAGAGTTGGTATCAGAGCCAATGGTTATAGGGAATTAGGTTCTTAGTAATGCTTTGACCTAGACTATAACTTTCTAGGACCCCAACGCAAGTTGATTTGCGTTTAGATTTTAAAATAAAACCGTCACCTTCCCTTAGGTGATAACCACAACGAGAACACAAATTTCGAATCTGCTTCGAAAATTAATCATCCATTCTACGATGATTGATTACTAGGTTTTGAACCCTTCCAGTTTGACTCATTTTTAGCTTAGTGCCTTTTGAATTTTCAAAATCTCATCAAAGTTTGTGTCTAAATAATGTGAACAAGTGCAAACTGGAAGAGTGAGTGCCTGTACCCTGAGTTTTCTGTCTAAGGCTTAAGTGTTCGTACAAATCCACATAATCGGACCAGTCACTCTTACCTAGGAACTCTTGGGGTGAGTGTTTACTTATAGGCGAGCATGTCTTCGCAATACGTTATTTTGACCCATTTACTTTTATTAGTCACTGCGTGTCGTTTGTTTGTTCGAGGTAATGAACAAATGATCACCTTCCTTGAGTTTTGTCGATGTTTTCAATACCTCTTTTGTTTTTTTCCAAATGTCGATCTCACTCGATTCCCCTGTTTCCTTGTTAGACAATGCCTCCTCGACGTGATGCTCAATCTTTTACTGCTGAAGAAGTCGCAGCCCATGTCGCTCAGCAAATGGCTACTGTACTTCCAAGCGTAGTGACCCAGATCCATGAGTTATACAACAACAATAATAATAACAAGAATAATGCTCCATGTAATTTCAAGAATTTCAATTCTGCTAAGCCGCTAAAGTTTTCTGGGTCGCAAGGAGCAACTGCGCTCCTGCAGTGGTTCGAGAGTATCGAGAGCATATTCAAACATGTGCAATGTCCGAATGAGCGAAAGGTTGAATTTGCATCAAGTGTGTTCGAGAAGCGTGCTCTTACGTGGTGGAACGGTGTTATGCACGATAGGGGTGACGAAGTGGCATTGGCACAAACATGGGAAGAGCTTCGAGCTCTTATGATGAAAGGGTTTTGTCCCCGTCACGAAATTCGAGCTTTAGAACGAGAGTTTGACGATCTGAAACAAGATGGGGGTGAACACCGTGCGTATACGGATCGTTTTGAGGAGCTCAGTCTGTTGTGTCCCACTATGGTTACCCCACTGGAGAAAGCAATCGAGAGATATATCGATGGTTTAACCGATTCCATACAGGATATTTTGACTGGCATTAATCCTACTACTGTTCGTCACGCGATCGAGTTGTCTGCTACCCTGACTGAGTCTCAAATCAGAAAGGGTAAACTTACCCGCAAGGGTGATAAGAAGAAGTCGACCGATTCTGTCAAGGAAAAGGGTAAGAGTAAGAAAGGTGAGTCGTCGAAGAAGTCGAGGAAGCGAAAGGCTTCCCAGAATTTTGCAGTAACTGCACAAAATGCTCAGAACCCTCAGAACCAACCGCCTGCGAAGAAAGTGTATGCTGGTACCGCACCTCATTGTGCTCGCTGCAACGGTCATCATGTTGCACAACAAGCTTGTAAGCAATGCACAACGTGTGGTAAACTTGGGCATCTGGCCAACATTTTGTCATCTAGGTCAGAATCAGGTTGCTCAGGTTCCAGCACCGGTTCAAGGGAATGCTGCGAGATTCCCACAGGGTTCATGTTTCAATTGTGGAGAGTTTGGTCACTTCCGCAACAACTGCCCGAGGTTGGTGAATCCAAATGCGAATCTGAACGTGAATGTTAACGCGAATGTGAATCCCGCTCGTGGGCGAGCGTACAATCTGAATACAAACGAGGTGAGGGCTGACAACGAGGTTGTCAATGGTACGTTTCTTGTTAACAATCGACCTGCATCTATTCTTTTTTATTCTGGTGCCGATAGAAGTTTTGTTTCATTATCATTTGAGCCTTTGCTTGCGATACCTAGAACTAAACTGAGGAAACCCTTATCTGTCGAAGTTGCTACTGGTAAACCTCTTATTCTCGATTATGTTATTCGTAATTGTCAGTTGAACCTTGATAACCATCTTTTTCCTATTGACCTCACACCAATGCAACTTGGGAGTTTCGATATTATCATAGGGATGGATTGGTTAACCAAACATCATGCCGAGGTGGTTTGTTTCGATAAGATTGTTCTTATTCCTCTTCCGTCTGGCGATCTTCTGGAAGTTCGTGGCGAGAAACCTTCAGGTGGATTGAAGCTTATGTCGTGTACAAAAGCCCAAAGTTATTTGAGAAAAGGATATGTTGCTTTTCTGGCACATGTCACCGAGGAGAAAGGCAAGAGTAAACGAATTCAAGATATTCCGATTGTTCGAGATTATCCAGAGGTGTTTCCTGATGAACTGCTTGGTTTGCCTCAGGTTCGTCAAGTCGAGTTTCATATTGACCTTGTACCCAATGCCAATCCGATTGCGAAAGCACCTTATCGTCTTGCACCGTCTGAGATGCAAGAGATATCGAAACAACTTCAAGAGTTATCAGATACAGGATTCATCCGACTGAGTTATTCATCGTGGGGCGCTCCTGTCCTCTTTGTGAAAAAGAAAGATGGGTCTTTTCGAATGTGTATCGATTATCGTGAGCTTAATAAGCTTACCATCAAGAATCGATATCCCCTACCTCGAATCGATGATCTCTTTGACCAGCTGCAAGGTGCTTCATGCTTTTCTAAGATCGATCTATGTTCTAGGTATCATCAGCTCCGTGTATTTGAAGAAGATATTCCCAAAACTGCTTTCTGTACAAGATATGGGCATTACGAGTTAACTGTCATGCCTTTTGGTTTGATAAATGCCCCAGCTATCTTCATGGACTTAATGAATAGGGTTTGTAAACCTTATTTAGACAAGTTCATCATTGTGTTCATCGACGATATTCTCATTTATTCGAAGTCTCGAGCCGATCACGAGCAACACCTTCGTTTGAATCTGGAACTCCTGAAGAAGGAACAACTTTTTGCTAAATTATCCAAGTGTGAATTTTGGCTTAAAGAAGTTCAATTTTTGGGTCATATTGTCAACGAGCAGGGTATTCATGTGGGTCAATACAAAATAGCTGCTATTAAGGATTCGAATACACCGACGACACCTACAGAGATTCGATCTTTTCTTGTTCTCGCTGGATATTATCGACGTTTCATTTCGAATTTCTCGAAGATTGCGGTTCCACTCACTGCTTTAACTCAGAAGAATAAGCCTTTTGAGTGGGGACCTAAGCAAGAAGAAGCGTTCCAAACGCTGAAATGGAAGCTTTGTGATGCTCCTGTTTTATCTCTGCCTGAGGGAAACGATGATTTTGTTGTCTATTTTGATGCGTCCAACTTAGGCCTTGGTTGCGTTCTTATGCAACGAGGTAAAGTGATAGCTTATGTGTCAAGACAGCTGAAAGTTCACGAGAAGAACTACACAACTCATGATCTTGTGTTGGGAGCTGTGGTTTTTGCTCTCAAAATCTGGAGACAATACCTCTATGGCACGAAGTGTGTGGTTTTCACAGACCACAAAAGTCTCCAGCACATTCTTAATCAGAAGGAACTGAACATGAGGCAACGACATTGGGTTAAACTCCTAAACGATTATGATTGCGAAATTCGCTACCATCCTGGTAAGGCGAATGTCGTGGTCGATGCGCTTAGTCGAAAAGAGCGAGTCAAGCTTCATTCTGTTCGCACTTTATCAGATATTCAATCTCGTGTCCTTCAAGCTCAACAATCTTGTGTGATCAAAGACTTCTTGAAATATGAGCTACCGCTTCAACTCGAACTTAAACTCGAAACGAAGGACGATGGGTTGCTATATTTCAAGGATCGTTTATGGATTCCGAAACAAGACGATCTTCGCACTTTAGTGATGGACGAATCTCACAAGTCTCGATATTCTATCCATCCTGGTGCTGATAAAATGTACAAGGATCTCCGTACTCAGTATTGGTGGCCTGGTATGAAGAAGGATGTTGCCTTGTATGTGTCGAAATGCCTAACTTGTCTCAAAGTCAAGGCTGAACATCAACGACCATCTGGTTTGCTTGTACAACCAGAGATACCGGTTTGGAAGTGGGAGAACATTGCTATGGATCTTATCACTAAATTACCGCGTACATCTAAAGGTTATGATGCTATTTGGGTTGTTATCGATCGATTAACGAAGTCAGCTCATTTTATTCCGATTCGCGAGGATCTATCTGCTGATAAACTTGCAAAGATTTATGTTGATGAGATTATATCACGACATGGTGTTCCATTGGACATCATTTCCGATCGTGATGCTCGGTTTTCATCTCATTTTTGGAAGACCATGCAATCTGCTTTGGGAACCCAACTGGATCTAAGCAGTGCTTATCATCCCCAAACAGATGGTCAATCTGAGAGGACGATTCAAACTTTGGAGGATATGCTTAGAGCATGCGTGATAGACTTTGGTGGTAATTGGGATTCTCATCTTCCATTGATTGAGTTCTCTTACAACAACAGTTATTGTTGATGCAACAAATAAGAGACCAAGGATAGTAGCTATGCTGGTTAGGCAAAAGGGTTGAAGGGTTCAACTTTACCTAACGCAGGTCGTGGGGTCCCCCCACGTTTGCAAGACGTGGAAGGAGGTTCACTAGTTTATTGTTATGGTTTGCTGAAGGTCCTCCTCTGAAATATGTTCAGATTCGGATGTGGGAGCAAACGGAATGTGTGTATTGGATGTGAAAGTGAGTCACTCACATGAAGTAAGTACTCGATATGAATGACCAGAGTTTAAGGAAACAGGCCTGGCCAAGAATGTCCCAAGTCCCAACTCAGTAAATGAAATGTCAATTATATAGGAGAAGACATCTCCCAAAGAGGCATTCATTTGACTAGTGTCCTTGCTTGCAGCGAGGGGCTTACCCTTTTGGGGGTTGAAACCTTTTAACCCCTGGATAATAGCGTGTGCTCTGCAGACCTGCATTGCTTTTGCGGCTATGGGTTGGTGAAGCAATCCCTGGGTGTGACTGGCTACTGTTTCCGCATTGCTTTTCCCCTCCTCACAGATTTTTAACCATTGAACCATTTAACCCTTTGAGCGTTTACGTATTTAGTCATTTTATTTAGTCTTGGGCTACCCCCGTCATCAGCCCCCCAAGTCAGAGGTTTTTGGGGAATGAGCTCAAAGACTTCTGACTTTTATACGTGTATTTTCTTGCCTAAAGGCTTCAAGGGTTCGATGCTTGAAGGTTTGAAGGGTTGTAGGCAGTTAATATTTGAATTTTAAATAATTGACAATTGATTTGATTGATGTATGGCAGTTCATAGGGTGGCGGTTTTGCAGACGTTACTGTTTGCCATTATTACCCCTATTTTAGGTTAATTTGTTTTATATTTGCATATCATATTCACTTTCTACATAATTCTTTCAAGTTCTTCTCCTGCGTTTTCTTTCCTCTTTCAAGGTTAGTTTCAATTTCCTTTGCATTTTCCTTACATTCTTCATATTTCAAAAAATGGGTGCTCGTAAGGATTTAGCAAAATCCTTTTCCTGATTAACACAAGAGGAGGTAGACTTGTTTTGTGTGGAATATGGTATTGATAAGAAGTTTAACCCAACTGCTCCTGCTTGTGATGTTCCTGTTGATAAACCGACCCCTGGTTCGATTGCTCTTTACTGCCGTCATTTTGAGTTTTCGAATCTTCGTTATCCCTTCTCTTTCTTTGTTTTGAATTTGTTGGAATATTATCGGGTTTCTTTTGCGCAAGTTCATCCGAATGGTATGGCTAGGGTTTTGCATTTTGAGGTTTTGTGCCGTGCCCTTGGATATGATCCCTCATTGTTACTTTTTCGCTGGTTTTTTCGTTTGGCAAAAAATGGCGATTGGTTCACCTTTGAAACATCCAAGGTTGATTCCTGCCTTATTTCGTCTATGGTTACAACGCTTGGGACTTGGAAGGATCGTTTTTTCTGGGTTTCCGATGCTATTGTCCCATTCAAGATGGTGTGGAGGCAACCGAATGCCGTTCTTAATGATCCGGAGCCTTCCGAATCTGAATTGAATTATGTTTTTCTTAAAGCCATCCGGGAATGCCCTTCGAGGGTTCGTCCCTTTCCTGAACATTTACTAGTTCTTTTAGGGGTTAGTAGAATCTGGGGGAATGTTGATCGGGATCCGGTTCTTATGAGGAATGGCATGGGTATGCATTTTCCTTTTTTGCCCTTTTTGCATTTTTCTTGACTTATGACTTATGTGCTTTTGTTTTGTTTTTTGCAGTCATGTCAGCTTTGGATTTTATTAAGAGTGACGACACTTCTGATGTTGTGTTTGGGGATGTTCCATCTGTTCCTGGTGAGAATGTTGTGGTTAGGAATGTTGAGCAAAGGTTTGAGGACTCGGGTTATGTTAGTACTGCCAATGTCAAAGGTTTTTCTAAGTCCAATGCTCCCAAGTCTTCAACCTGTCGATCTTCCCGTCGGTTGTTGAAAGCTGGTCCTCAATCCACTTCTACTGAACCAGTAGATTTGAGTGATGATATTGAAGTTTCGGAAGATCAAGGTGGTGAAGCGGGTGCTGAGAAGGAGAAAGAATTGGTTGTTCATGGTAAAAAGGTTTCAGGCAAAAAGGTTGTTGCTACCGCTGTTCAGGGTTCTTCAAGCAGGGACGTTGAAGGGTTGGATCCGGAAGAGGTTTATGTGCCGAATTGGTTGGTGAAGAATGATGACAGCTTTAAAGATGTTGCTGATTGTGAAGATGCTCTGAGTCACATTGCTCCTCCTTCAGTTCACAAGACCATTGCTAGGATGGATGATGACTTGATGTTGTCCCGCATGATTTTGAGCACTTGCAACCTTGCTGCTATGCTTCCTCAAGGGATTGCTCGTTTTCGTTAGAGGATGCAGGAATATGAAGAATTTTCTAAGAAGAAGGATAAAATGAAATCTTCCATGGCCGCGATGAAAAAGGAGATAGCTGGTTTTGCTGAGAAAGAAGCCGCGTGGGACAAGAAGGTTAGTGATTTGTCTAGGATGCATGAAATTGAGATGAGTGACTTGAAAAAGAGCTTTGAGGCTGATCGGTTGAAACTTAAGGCTGACCGGGAAGCTTAATTTATTTAACAGCAGGCTTTTGGTAAGGAGAAGGAGGGGTTGAAAGCTTCTGTTGCTCGTTCTACTGCTGACAATCAGTGGTTAATTGAGCAAGGTTTCCAGCAGGTTGTTACTTACCTTCTACATTCCAAGGAGTTCAACTCTGCCCTTGGTGACGTTTATACTAAGCTGCTCAACCTGGGGAAACACCAAGGCCTCATTGCTGGTTATAAGCTTCATGAATCCGGCCATCCTTTGGAGAAGTCACCTCTGTTTCATCCCGAGGCTTCTGATGTTTTCAAAGGCTCCGTTGAGCAAATGGAGAAGCTGACCTATCCTTACATCCATCAAGTTTTTGCTTGTTTTGGTAAGCCTCTTGCTGTGTTGCAGGACTTGAAGCCGGAGGGCCTAAATGAAAAGGTCTGTGCTGAAATCTTGGGTTCCTTTCAAGGAAGAGATCCTACTCGGGAGATAGTGATGACACCCTTTCAGGTCAACCGGATGTTCCCAAGGATGCAAGCTTGGAGGCTTCAGCTGTAGGTGGTGATGGCGGTGTGAAGGCTAAGAAGCAGAAGAAAGCAAAAAAGGCCAAATGTGAAGGTTCCGGGGTTTCCAAGTCCTCTGCTGATGCTTAATTCGTAGCTTTCTTAGCACTAAAAACAATTTATGGTTTGTAATGTTAACTTGAACAATATTAGGTTTTCAGGAACCCTTAAGGTTCCTGTTGGTTGTGTTTAAGGCCTGTATGGCAGTTTGAACAATAGTTAAACTTGCAAGTTACTAGGACTTGCCCTAACTTGTGTTTGAAAGTCTTTTAGGGCTTTCTTTGATATGGTATGATGTTTAACTATTTTCCTTGTGTTATGTTTTTATACTTGTGCCTTTTTCGTTAAGGCAGTTTGTTTGGCTTTAATCTGTCAAGCCTTTTGACTATCTGTTAGTAGGTTGAAGCCTTGGAGGCTTTGAGTTGTTACCCGGGTTGCTTGAAGCCTTGAAGGCTTCTTAGTCTTGTGATCTGACTTGGTTTGTATCTTTATAATTTTTTGTCTAAGTTGTATTGTTCTTTTAGATTTTCTTTGTCTTTTTGTAACTTTGCCTTTGTCGAGTTTGTGCTGCCCTTATGTTTTTTATACCTTAAAGGGTTCAGTGCTGCAGTCACTTAGCCTTGGTATTTTTAACAAGAAGTCATAGCACCTATCCTTCTTATCATTTCTTTGTTTTTCGTTTGACTTTATAAGCCTGTTTATTGATTATATTTTTAAGGCTTAGGGAACATTTAGTGTGGGCTGTTCAAACCCGTCTATGAGACAATTTTGTTTTTTCTTAACAAGCCTCATGGAGTTGTATTGATTTAGGAACTCACCCCTTATATAGGCTCATTCAACCCTTGAACCTATTGAGCGATGTGGCCTGGGAGCTCATCCCCTCACATGGCCCCTGCCATGGAGTTTTTTGCTAGGTTCTCAACCTGATTTTAGGATAGAAAGACAAGTTTGATAGAACAACTTCATTCATTCAAGCAATACTTTCTTTTTACAAAAGGTACTCATAGCACTGCTCTCGAAATACATTTTGATACAAACCAATCTTTCCTGTCTTAAACATGGAACCTTTTCAGGGTTTTGCCATTCCAATACCTTGGAAGCCTTTTGCGTTTTGAATCCGCTAGCTTGTATGATCCGCCCTTGTGTGCTTCAAGGATGGTGTATGGACCTTCCCATTTCGGGCCAAGCTTTACTTGATTTTCTTTTTTTCTAGCTTCATTGTTTCTGAGGACCAGGTCTCCTGGCTTGAAACGTTCGTTCTTGACTTTCTTGTTGTAATAGGCTTCCATTTGCTGCTTGTATTTGGCTTCTTGGATTGCAGCTTGATCTCGTGCTTCCTTTAGGAGTTGTAAATTCAACATGGTCTCTTTTTGGTTTGTTTCGGGATCCATGTTGACAATTCGCTAGGTTACAACTCCTATCTCAGCAGGGATCACGGCCTCGGACCCAAATACCAAGCTATAGGGTGTTTTCTTGTGGCTTGTTTTTTTGGTTGTTCTAATTGCCCATAGGACACTAGGCAATTCTTCAAGCCAGTTGCTTTCGTATCTTCCCAATCTTGTCTTGCTACCTTCCACTATGCTTCTATTCGTCCTTTCAACCTGACCATTTGATTGCGGATAAGCCACTGAGCTAAAAACCTGGTCGATTTTGTTTTCCTTGCACCAAACGCTGAAAGGCTTCTCAGCAAATTGCCTTCCGTTATTAGTGACAAGTACTCCCGGCAATCCATAACGGCAAATGATATTCTCCCAAACAAAGTCAATAACCTGCTTTCCCGTGATCTTAGCAAGTGGTTTGACCTCGGGCCATTTGGTGAAATAATCTATTGCCACCAGCAAGAATTTTACTCCTCCCTTGCTTGGGGGAAATGGACCAACAATGTCCATTCCCCATTTATAGAATGGCCATGCCGAGGTTATCGGGACCAAGTCGTGCTTGGGACTCTTTGGGATTGGTGCATGAATCTGGCAAGCATCACATTTCCTTAACTGTTCAGCTGTATCACGATGCATTGAGGGCCAGAAATACCAAAGGTTCATGAGCTTTGCAACCACCGACCTAGCACCAAAGTGAGCTCCGCATATGCCTTCGTGAATTTCTTTGATCAAATACTTACTTTGCTCAGGACCGACACATCTTAGCAAGGGAGCAAGGTAACCCTTTTTGTAAAGGGTTTCTCCTTGTAGTACGTATTGCCTTGCCTTGATCTCAACCCTTTTAACTTCTACTTGATCATTGGGCAATTCACCATTTTTAAGGAACTTTTGGATGGGAGTCATCCAGTTTGGATCTTCTTCGGTAACTACATCTTGAACTTCCAATTCATTGATTGATGGAGCCTTCAACACTTCTACCAGCACCTTCTTGGTAAGGTGGGCGAAAGTGAGAGATGCAAGCTTACTTAGGGCATCAGCCTTTTTGTTTTGAGATCTGGGGATCTGTTTGATGTTGCATGCTTGGAAGGTACTCATCAGTTCCTTGGATTTTTCTCTGTATTTTTTCATGTTGGGTTCTTTAGCTATGTAGCTATCATTCACTTGGCTTGAGACCAGCAACGAATCTGTGAACACTTCAAGCTTTTCAACCTTCATTTCTTTAGCCAGCCTTAGGCCAGCTATTAGTGCCTCGTATTCAGCCTCATTATTGGTGGTCTGAAAATCAAAACGGAGAGCATACGTGAATTCCAACCCTTCTGGGTTGATCAAAATTAGCCCTGCCCCTGACCCTTCAACACTTGAAGCCCCATCGGTAAAAAGCTTCCAGGCTTCAGGGTTGGAAGGTTCAATGGTGGTAGTGTTTACTTCAGTGATTGCTCGGTTCGGGATTTCCACGATGAAATCGGCCAAGACTTGGGCTTTGATAGCTTTTCGTGGGACGTAGGTGTTGTTATGTTCACCTAGTTCCACTGCCCATTTGGCCAGTCTTCCCGAATTTTCTGGTTTTTCAAGCACATTCTTAATAGGTTGGTCAGTGACCACTTGTATAGGATGTGCTTGGAAATACCTTCGAAGCCTTCTAGCTGTTTGAACTAGGGCTAAGGCAAGCTTTTCAAGGGGGGGGGGGTATTTGGTTTCAGCCAATTTTAGAGTTTTACTGAAGAAATAGACGGGTACCTGAGCTTTGTCCCGTTCAATGATGAGGACTGCGCTTATGGCCTCTTCAGCAATGGATAAATAGACTGAAATTGGTTCCCCCGTTTTAGGAGCTGCGATGTCTGGTAAGGAAGCAAGATGTTGTTTCATCTGGTTGAAGGCTTCTTCAGCCACATCGGTCCATTTGAAGTTCTTCTTATCAGAGCAATTCTTGAGCGTTTTGTAGAAGGGTAGAGACCTTTCAGCCAGCTTGGAGGTAAAACGCTTCAAGGCTGCAAGCTTCCCGTTTAAACTTTCGACTTCTTTCCTGGTTTTTGGTGGTTTGATTTCGAGGACGGCTTTCACTTTGTTTGGGTTGGCTTTGATGCTTTGTTTCCTAACAATGTAACCCAAGAACTTTCCTTCTTCAAATCCAAATGAGCATTTTTCCGGATTAAGCTTCATGTTAACCTTTCTGAGATTCTTGAAAGTTTCTTGAATGTCGTCGAGCATTTGATACTCCGTCTTGCTTTTAATTACCAAGTCATCGACATATGCCTCCATGTTCTTACCAATTTGGCTATCAAAGGCTTTGTCAACGAGACGTTGGTAGGTTGCACCGGCATTTTTGAGGCCAAAAGGCATCTTTTGATAACAAAAGATCCCTTTGTCCGTGTGAAAGGCTGTTTTTTCCTCATCCTCTTCCTTCATGAGGATTTGGTGGTAACCTTTGTATGCCTCGAGAAAGCATTTGAACGAGTAAACGGTGAGGGAGTCAACCTTGAGATCAATTCCCGGTAGTGGATAGCAATCCTTAGGACAAGCCTTGTTAAGATCCTTGAAATCTATGCACATCCTCCAAGAGTTGTCAGGTTTCTTGACCATAACCGGGTTTGTAACCCATGATTGGTACTTGACTTCTCCGAGAATGCCGGCTGATACAAGCTTTTCAACCTCTTAGCAGGCTACCAGACTCCTCTCGGGTGCCAGGCTTCTTTTCTTTTGGACCACAGGCTTGACATCCGGTGGTATTCTTAACTCGTGCTCGGCAATGTCCCGAGGGATCCCTGTCATATCTTCTGGACACCAAGCGAAGACATCGCTGTAATGTGTTAGCAGCTTTTCGAGATAAGAAAGGGTTTCTTATGAAAGGCTCGGATTGACCCTTATTCTCTGTTCAGGGTACTTAGGATTTATGATTAGCCTTTGCTTGTCTTCTTCGCTTTTGGAACTTTCACCTTCAACTAGGTATGCTTCTTGAGAGGGTTGAAGGGTTGCTATACCCCTTTCGGTGGGAAATTTGACTGTGCCATGGCCAATAGACACGGCCATGTAGAATGCACATTGCCCTGGCCTTCCAATGATCACATCATAACTTGAGGGGATGTTAATAACCACAAAGGTGAGTGGTTGGGTTCTTTCTTTCAAACCTTCACTGAAACGAACATTAAGTGTCAGTTGCCCTAAAGGCTTGAGGGGTATATCGGCGATGCCTTTTTTAGAGGTTCCAGAGGGTTGAAGCCTTGAACGTTCTTCATTACTCAATCGGTTGAAGAATTTTTCGAACATGATTTCAGTAGCTGCCCCAGTGTCTATGTATGCCCTGTGTGTTTGCAACGTTCCTACAGTAGCTTCTACCACAAGAGGGCTAGAGAGAGGGCCTTTCTCCGTTGGGGGGAAACAGACACACTGAAGCTCCCAAGCTTCCAACCGCTGTCTTTTATGAGGAACCCTTCCCTCAAAATCCACCATATTGACTTCCTTACCTTTTCCTTCAGCCATTTTGTCCCGGACTCCCTTTACCAAATGAGCGAGTTCTCCGGACTTAACAGCTTCTTCAATTATTTTCTTGAGTTGGAAGCAATCATTGGTGTGGTGACCTTTTTCTTCATGAAACTCACAGTATTGTGTGGAGTTCTCATTTTTCCTGCTTTTGGGGAGAGGCCTAGGAGGCCGAAAGTTTTGCTTAACTTCTTCCGTTGCAAGGATTTCTTGAGGGGTCTTCGTGAGGGGTGTGAAACTTATGCCTTTCTCCCTGCTTGAAGGGTTTCGGCCTTCAGACCTTCGAGGGTCTGAACCCTTTGACTGCCTGTCATAGGAGTTGAAGTATCCCTTTTTCCTAGCTAGACTATTGCTTCGCCAGCCGGATCCCCTTTTTCTTTTTTCTTTAATGTCTACCGCTTCCTCTCCCCGGATGTGGGCTTTAGCCCTTTCGAGAGCTTCTTCCAAGGTCTTGGGCAGGGATTTGTTGAAATCTCTCGTGAGATATTTAGAGGTGATGGCATTCATGAAACCAACCACTCTCATTTTCTCATCTGCCCCTACATAAGTCAGACCTTCCTTCTTGTATCGTTCAATGAACGCACGAAGACTTTCGTCGTCACGTTGTTTTATCTGCAAGATTACTGTTGCGTCTTTAACATATCGCCTTTGTTGGGAGAAATTGGCCAGAAAACCCTTGCTGAGGTCGTCAAAGCTTCGAACGCTTCGAGCAGGTAAGTCGTTGAACCAGATTCTGGCTGATCCAACAAGGGTTTGGATGAACATTAGGCAACATTTAGCGTTTGACCATTTCTCTATCCTTGCAGCACCGGTAAAGATCTGAAGATGGTCCTCAGGATCTTCAGTCCCATCATACGTCCTGATGTGGGATGGCATCTTGATCTTTGCTTGGAAATCGTAATCAGCTATCTGTTGCGAAAAGCATGAATGGTTACTTGGCTTATATGGTTTAGCCAAGTCTTCTTCAGCCCTTGCATCCACATTATTGCCATTGCCGTTATTTCCTTGAGTGGCTAGCACCTGATTAATAAAGTGTTGCCATGGGAAGTTGGCCATTATCTGGGTCATCATGTTGGGCATGAGGTTGAAGCCTTGAAGGCTTCCTGGTGCAACTGAGCAGTTTATTCCAAGAGGAGTGCTCATAACAGCATTCCGTGCCAAAGGGAGCACGGACAGAGCTTGCTCCCACGTGGTTGTTGTAGATGCTGGAAAGCTTGTTACTGGGGACTGTAGGAGCTGGTCAAGAGTTAGCTCATGTCCCAAAGGAGCACCACTAGTAATCGGTTGGGAAGAGAAGATGGGATGCACTGTGGGATTCGTCATTGTGGACAGATATGGGTGAGGGTTTGAAGGATTACTAGGACCAGCCTCATTTCTAGTTGTAAAAGGAAGGGGAGGTGGTCCAGGAGACAATGTTGGTTCTGGCTCATCATAATCTAGGCGGATTCTCACCCCCTTTTTCTCTTTCTCTATTCACATGCTGGTTGAGGAGAGACCTCAATTCCAGGAAATTGTTGGCAACCCCCTCGGGGGTAAGTTCAACACGCGCCGGGGTGTCAGAGACACCGACATTGGGAGAAGGAACTCCGGATCTGGACGGAGTTGGTGTGTTGAAGGTGAGGAACTCGGGTGTGCTCCCCGGAGTTGAGAAAGAAGTTGGTATAGCCACATGAGCTTGGCTGCTACCCGGGGTAGAGATATTTGGGATCTGATTTACTTCACCCGGGGATCCACTTTCAGACATGGTGATTTTAAGTGAAGAGAGCTACACTACTAGGTCTTTTTGAGGAGAAATAGCGGTGTAGCCCCACGGTGGGCGCCAACTTGTTGATGCAACAAATAAGAGACCAAGGATAGTAGCTATGCTGGTTAGGCAAAGGGGTTGAAGGGTTCAACTTTACCTAACGCAGGTCGTGGGGTCCCCCCATGTTTGCAAGACGTGGAAGGAGGTTCACTAGTTTATTGTTATGGTTTGCTGAAGGTCCTCCTCTGAAATATGTTCAGATTCGGATGTGGGAGCAAACGGAATGTTTGTGTTGGATGTGAAAGTGAGTCACTCGCATGAAGCAAGTACTCGATATGAATGACCAGAGTTTAAGGAAACAGGCCTGGCCAAGAATGTCCCAACTCAGTAAATGAAGTGTCAATTATATTGGAGAAGACATCTCCCAAAGAGGCATTCATTTGACTAGTGTCCTTGCTTGCAGCGAGGGGCTTACCCTTTCGGGGGTTGAAACCTTTTGACCCCTGGATAATAGCGTGTGCTCTGCAGACCTGCATTGCTTTTGCAGCTGTGGGTTGATGAAGCAATCCCTGGATGTGACTGGCTACTGTTTCCGCATTGCTTTTCCCCTCCTCACAGCTTTTTAACCATTGAACCATTTAACCCTTTGAGCGTTTACGTATTTAGTCATTTTATTTAGTCTTGGGCTACCCCCGTCATCAATTATCATGCTAGCATTAATATGGCACCATTCGAAGCTCTCTACGGTCGAAAATGTCGTTCACCTGTCTGTTGGAATGAGATCAGTGAAGCTCAGCTTTCTGGACCTGAGCTCATTCTGGAAACAACAAACAAAATCAAGAAAATCCGTGATAATCTTGTGACAGCTCGAAGCCGTCAAAAGAGTTATGCGGATATGCGATGCAAGCCCTTAGAATTTCAAGTCGGAGACCGTGTCCTACTCAAGGTGTCACCTTGGAAGGGAGTGGTGAGATTTGGAAAGAAAGGAAAACTTGCACCACGATATGTTGGACCATTTAAGATTGTGGAAAGGATTGGGAATGTTGCCTATCGACTAGAGCTACCTCCAGAGCTTGGAAATATTCATCCAACTTTTCACGTGTCCAATTTGCGAAAGTGTTTAGCTGATGCTGATCTTCACATTCCTCTCGACGAGATTTAAATCGATGAAACGATGCACTTTGTCGAGAAACTGTAGGATCGGTTCGCGACCCAAACGAGTCGTTCAGAAGAGATTTTATCAGTTTCAGAGGCGGAAACTAAGAAACCGACGTCGAAACAGCTTGAATATCACTTTAAACACTGATTATATTGATATAATATCGTTTACAATCAGTCTTCACACCGGCAGCACCTCGGTATGGAATTTCAGAACTGTTACAAATGAATAGACAACATGCCTATTTAAACTACTCAAGCTTTCGCTTGAAGATGAACAAGTCTGCTTCAAGCGAAACCCACTAAAATACTTTCAAGCGAAACCCACATGACTTTGACTTTCAAGCGAAACATAATATTCTGTCTTCAAGCGAATGACATCAACAACATTCTAATTTCAAGCAAAACATGTAAATATGTTTTGTCTTCTTGTGTAGTAATGCCATTGATGATGTCATATTGTGATGTCATCATTCAATATGATGACATTATTCTTGTTAAGATCTGCAACGAACCCGAGACACGACATAAGACGAAGACGACAGATGAATGCACCAACAGACTCCCCCTCAGATGTTGACGAGTCTTAAATGTCGAGTATTCTCAATCTTCAGTCTTTATCACTCTTTTTTCTTTCTTAGCATATACCAGGATCTTCTCTTTGGCTCTAACCTCATCAGACTCCCCCTCTCATCATGATGGTATCGTTGTCTGGAATTAGCTATCACCTTGAGATCAATCTCTGGCTTTAATTCTGTTTAAGCTCTTTTCCTGCACACTTCTCACCAAAACATAAGTTTTTACTTAAATCAAAAAGAAAAACTTACTAGAAATAGTTACACCAAGTTCAAATTAATGACCCTGATTAACTAATCTCAACTTCTTTCTCAAAATCAGTTTCTTCTTTTAAACTCACACTCCCAAACCATTTCATCATGTTCAGCACTTGAAATTTTGAATATTAGCTCTCCAACATCAGTTGTCGAAAATCTTTTTGGATTTTTCAAAATTTATGCTAAAACACACTAAAATCTTTTTGGATTTTTAATGTAATGGAATGCGATAAAGAAATATTTACAGACAATATTTTTGTGAGTTTGTGTAAGAGGATCATATCAGTTTTTGTGACTAATCACTAGCACCGTTAAGCTTTAACATTTTAAGTTCTAAACGATTCACATGGATTGACGATATTGTTGTCCACTTAAACTCAATCTAAAAACTTTCGAAATGCTTACCAATACGTTAAGGTATATTAAGATAGCACTAAATTCTTATGGACCCCACGTTCTCAGCATATCCCCTCATCATGCAATACACTGACTCAAGTAATGCCTTTAAACTTTTATCAACTGTGATTTGTGCGAAAAACAAAGCAGAATGTTTAAACATTAACAATCGGGTCGATACTTCCGTATACGCAGAGAAAGTCCAATGTTTAAACAAAATAAGAAAAATAAAACAAGTTGAAATTGTTTAGGCTTTAACCACCAGGTCGATACTCCCGTATACGTAGAGGAGGTCCAAAGCTTAAACGAAACACCAAAGAAAATAAAGCAGAACGTTTAGGCAACAACATCCAGGTCGATACTCACGTATATGCAGAGGATGTCCGATGCTTAAACAAAATAAAGAAATAAAACAAGTTTAAATCTTTGCAAAATAAAATGCACAATCACAGCGACTTTTTAGCAAAGTTGTGAAAGTTCACAAACTTAACCAGTTTTATGTCTTTCGACAATCAGCGATTACTGAGTAGGCACACAATCAAGAAGGAAAAAATTAAGTACTATGCTTTTGACCATGTTTCCCACTAGAACTAGGCTTTTTCATTTAGGTTTGTATCATTATCGCAAATCTACTAGTCTAGCTGAGCCTATCGTCACATCTTTAGTGAGACCGTTTATCACATTTTATCTCTCCATTTCTTTAGCATGCTGTGACAGTCCAACTGATCTACTATCATTTCCTCTTTTTGACAACAAAACTCATTTTTGCATTTTTCAATGTTTTTGACATTTTCAAATTTTTTAAAATTTTACTCCCCCTAAAATCAAAATATGGTTCAATTTTGATTTTCTGAGAAAATTTGAAAACAAACTGTACAAACTTGACAACATGATGAGAATCACTTCAATTCTCCATTCACTTGGCTTGAACAATCAGAACTCCCCCTGACAACAAAACATTTTCCCATGATGATTTCAAAACACTTAAGTTTGTTTTAATCAAAATGGTTTTTCCGGAAAATTAGTTTTGTAAGTCATTTCTCAAACATGGGGATCATCACCTTGTTCTTTCAACCACTTGTAAAAACTAACATTTTAAGATCAATTCACAAACATCACTTGTAGAAAATCAAGTACAACTTAATGTCCCTGATTTACCACTTGTAAGACGAAATATCACTTTCGTGAATTTCTCAAGAAATGTGCCGATTCATGTTCCACGCTTACCAACCTGGGAACTCCGGCAAGTCAGGTTTTTCATTTAAACAGATTCACCCAAGCCTGACGGTCCTTGGGTGATTTTGAATTCTTGTTCAACAATGGTGGAAAATTTGCATCATCCATTGTTAGACCAGAATTCTCAACTTTTACCTCAACACATGGCTCCTCTGGTTTTAACATACCAGAATCATTGCCTGAATGTGGTTTGTCTGACTTTGAAGAGCCAGATTCATCGCCTGAAGGTGGCTTGTCTGACTTTAACATGTCAGATTCATCGCCGACCATTTTCTTCTTCCTCTTTTCTTCTTTCGTCCTCAGATTTGTATCCAATGAATTCGTCTTGCTTGACTTTGCCATCGAGGGAGTCGATTCATTAGAACTCTTATTTTTACCAACAGATGAACCCGAGGACAAAATCTTCTCGAGGTACACTCTTGCCTTCTTCCTCTTCTTCCTCAGTCTGTCTTTCTGCCCCTGTGAAAGTTTAACTTTCTTTTCTTGAATTGTCTGTTCTTGAACTTTAGGTTTTAGAACCTTCTGTTCATGGGGCTTTACATTGACTGGAATCTTTGCCAATTTTTGAGAATTAGCCCTCAATCTGTCATTCAATCTCCTTGGGCAATCTCTGGCAATGTGACCTCTGATGTTGCAGTTAAAGCATCTTCTCGTCTCATAATTCCAACTTTGGCAGTTAACAGCAATGTGTCCTTGATAACCACATCGGTAACACAATCTGTTATCGTACCAATCACCATTTTCAGCCCAAATGCTCAAATCATAGCATTGTTTGGCTTGGTGATATTCCTTCCTCATGTTTGCTGGATTTGGCTTTTGAGCACTGTGGTCCAACCTGCACCACTTATTGCCAACATTTTTTGATTTTGATTTTCCAATTTTTGTGATTTTTTATCACGATTGGATGATTGAACTGATGAGCTTTTATTTTCTTTTTGAAGATTTTTCGGTTTTTTATCTTTTTGTTTTTGTTCCATATTCTTCTTTACAGGTTTTTGCTTTGAGCATTCACCTTTCTCAGTAGAATGTAGAACAGTTTCTTTAAACATTTCTTTTAATTTCAAAAATGTTTTCTTTTTCTCATCATCATCAGTTTTCTCATCACAATCTTCAACTTTGACATTGTCAAAGTTTGTGACATTGTCACTTATTGGAACAGAATTGATCGGTTTTGGACATGGATAATCTGGTGTAGATGACGAAGTCTCAAAACCTTTCAATTTCTCTTCAAGCGCTTTGATTTTAATCCGAGCTTTTTCAGCTTCATTTTCAAGTCGAATGATTTTCTGAAGATGAGAGTTTATTTCAATCTGTTTTTCAAGATTATTTTTAAAAATGGCAGATTTCTCATCTTCTAAAATCTTCATTTGACTTTGAAATTCTTTTTCAATTCTTGAGTTTTCATTTTCAAAACTCTCAATTTTATTTTCAAAAAATTTTTCTTTTTCTTTCAAAACCTTGTTTTCTAATGTCAAACTGTTCAAATCATTTAACAGTTTGTCATTTTCAGATTTCAACCTCTCACAATTTTCCTGCAAAACAAGAATCTGTTTATCAGCAGATTTCTTTTCATTCTTCATCACTGAAATCTCTTCAGTTTGTTCCTCTCCCACTTGGACACCTTTACTCTTGCCCTTCTTTAATATTGATTTTCCACTTTGACTTTTCTTCTTCTCAGCATTGGTCACCATCTGTTCTTCAATCTTTTTAATGAGTGGACAAATTGTCAGTTGGGAAAATTCTCCAGAAGTCTTCAAGTTTAAGATATAATTTTCCCATTCTTCTTGAGGTAAAGCACTGACAAATTTTTCAACCCATTCTTCTGATTCTTTTTTAATACCCTTCTCAGACATTGAGCGAACAAGATGGCTATACCTCTCAATGATATTCTTTGTACTTTCTCCTGGACAACCTGAAAATGAATCAAATTCTCTATTTAATACATTTATTCTATCAAATGTTTTTCTTGTCATATTAAAGAAATTGATATCCATGATTCTTGTAGTTCAAGCGAAATAGCCTAACAATCAGATTCAAGCGGAATAGGAATACCTGAAACAAACAAACAAACAATCAGTTTAAATGAATTGAATATGTGAATGTTTATGACGGTTGAATCGATCTAGGACTCGTGTCGAAGATTCATGAACTCGATTAAATTTTGATGAATTGAGATTGCTGAATGAATGGGCCGGCAGGTCTTTCACATGGGCTTCAACACTTTAATCAATTTATAATTTGGGCCAACAACAATTTCCAATTCAAATCAAATTTACTTTGACTTCAAAAACCACTAACTCGACAACAACATTAATTGATGGTACACCAAAAGCACATGGGCCGAAGTATATTGTGTATCACTGTACCAATTTTTTTTATAATAGCCGACACCCCAATTGACAACTAAAATTCTATTTGGCCTTCATTCTTGAGCAGTATGATCACATGAATTGATAAAATCTTGTGCCGACAACAATTAATGATGATCACATGTATCGGTAAATGATGCTGACACACTTAACCTACTGATCACATGCAACTAACAATCTTCTATAACGTTTCACACAAATCGAAGATAACCACCTCGGGAATGATTATCACGTGAATGAACCGATAAGTCTTGAAATTCTAAATGCTCATTGGACCTCAAAACCACTAATCCGAATGTTCACATGCAAACCAATTCTATAAATCTCAAGACTTTGTAACTTGACTTAATAGCCGACAACTTTGATATTAATCAACTTTGATTGGACCGTTCACATATCTAGACTTATCCAAGACACATGATATCATTTACCAAATATCTAACAATCCTTATTTAATGTGTCACATAGATCGATGAACTTTCTAAGCGGTGTGTTGATTTCAAGCGAGACTCATGAGCAAAAATCCACACGTATTTCAAGCGAAAGCCGCACGTATTTCAAGCGAAAGCCTGCGTTTTGCTTCAAATTGCACCAAATATTCAAGCAAACCCTGAGATTTCAAGCGAAAGCCTGATGATGTCAGCAAATGTCGAACCAATTTCAAGCGAATATCATGTTTTTAACCAGTTTTAAGTCGATTTAAGCTCTGAAACTTTCCAGGATTTGTTAAAACATGATTACGCACAAGATGTGTGAATTTGAGCCGATTTTATCCGTGAAAAATTTTTAATTTTGAAAAGAATGGTGTAGAAATCAGAAAAAGTAATGAAAACAGGCTGTTTTGGCAAGATCTCTTCCTCCTGAGCTCTGATACCACTTGTAGGATCGGTTTGCGACCCAAACGAGTCGTTCAGAAGAGATTTTATCAGTTTCAGAGGTGGAAACTAAGACACCGACGTCGAAACAGCTTGAATATCACTTTAAACACTGATTATATTGATATAATAGCGTTTACAATCAGTCTTCACACCGGCAGCACCTCGGTATGGAATTTCAGAACTGTTACAAATGAATAGACAACATGCCTATTTATACTACTCAAGCTTTCGCTTGAAGATGAACAAGTCTGCTTCAAGCGAAACCCACTAAAATACTTTCAAGCGAAACCCACATGACTTTGACTTTCAAGCGAAACATAATATTCTGTCTTCAAGCGAATGACATCAACAACATTCTGATTTCAAGCAAAACATGTAAATATGTTTTGTCTTCTTGTGTAGTAATGCCATTGATGATGTCATATTGTGATGTCATCATTCAATATGATGACATCATTCTTGTTAAGATCTGCAACGAACCCGAGACTCGACATAAGACGAAGACGAAAGATGAATGCACCAACAGAAACCTGTGGAGATAGTGGACCGTATATTCAAATAGTGGAAGAACAAACGGATTCGATTGGTCAAGGTTAGTTGGGAATCCAAACGTGGCCCAGAGTATACTTGGGAACGTGAGGACCAGATGAAGACGAAATATCCGCAATTTTTTTCACAAGTTTCCTCTAGTTAAAATTTCGGGACGAAATTTCCTGAAGTAGGGGAGACTGTGACAACTGTGCTCTGTAATCGATGTATAATGTAAAACAATGTCAATTATCAATAAAAAATGTGATTTGGTGTTATTATATGTGTTTTGGTGTTATTATATGTGTAATTGTGTTTGATGATTTTACAATTTGATTCGATTCCGATTTCAAGCTTTAAATCGCTTTCTGGAAGGTTATATGCAAACTGGTGCGTAAACGCAGTCAGTTTAAGGAAACAAACACTTCGGAATAGTGACATAGGCTTAACAGACCTTAAATAACCTCCACATAACTTAGAAATAAGTTTTGGATGGTTTGGTGTGTTGAAATCAAGTTTGTTCGATCGCATGGACTAGTTGTGTCAAACTACGAAACTATACCGATTTGTATAGTAACGAACATTCCGAAACTTGATCATAAGTTAAACATACCCTAAATATCCTTTACATAGCTTAGAAATAGGCTTTGAGGGGTTCGGTATGCTAAAGTAAACCTTATTGATCAATAGGGACTAAAAGCGTCAAAAAGTGCATAAGTTTGCATTTTCGCGCATATCTTACGTTCTGAATATATCTGGACATCCAAAAATTTATGTAATCATTAAAATATTTTATTTTAGTGATTGGCTTGATAAAATTGCATTCGTCGCTTAATTTGGATCGTTTTTGCGTTCGTTACGACTTCCGTCGTAATTAACCGAACAACGCAACCGTACGACCAAACGAGCCAACTTCCGAGATATTTTTGAGCATGTTTTGAGTTCCCTATACTTTAACATCATTCTAGAGCCTTGAAATGGGGTTAACGGGGTTTAAACGCATCAAAATGGGCCTTAAATATGTGCAGGGACCATTTCTGCCAGTTTTTGAAAGTTCTGGCTTAGGTGAGTGGTGGCGTCACACGACGGGGTACCCCCTTTTCCGTGGCGCGACACCACAGTCCTATCTGGGCAGAAAAATTGATTTTAAGCATTTTTCAGCAATGGGATTGAACTTGGGGTCTTTTTTGTAACTTTTGCAATACCTGGAGCTGGTTTTCGACCCCCATTGTATTCTAATACCATGTACCCACATGTATGGCCAAGATTACACCCTCTAAACACATGGAATAATCCTATTGATCTCAACTTCCTATAAATAGCAAGCTTCCTCATTTGGGTTCTTCACACTTGATTCTGAAATTTCTCTAAGTTGAGGTGTTTATCACTTCATACCTGAGAATATTTGGAATCAAAACACCTTCTTGGACCCTTTGTAAGTCCTCTTGCTTATTCTTGTATTTCAAGCATGAAATTCAAACGGTGTTTGACTTTCAGCTTTGACCAGTCAATGGTCAACACAAAGTTCATTTGAACTTTGCAACGTGAGCGTAATCACGATGGTTATAGTCCCTTGTGACTATACCTACTGATTACCACGTTGACTAGGCGTAGTGACGAGTCGTAGTTTTGGCCAAAATGCGTATTTATGCGTATTTTGTAACCAAACTACTCTTGGGTATCAAAACCGTTTGTTTTGATATCAAAACCTGTTTTCTAACTAAACTAAACATGTCTTAACATGTTTAGCTCGTCACTTTTAGTTTAGTGCTTGTGTAGAGTCGTAAGTCAAGCGGACTAAACACCTGCTTAGACTTTCAAACTCGACCCGTTTGATCGATCATTGGGATCCGACCAAACATGTTTAGTGACCATAGTTGCATAGGGAATAACCTTCCGAGGTTATACCTTATGGTCACTTAGGTTTAATTAGTTGTATGATAGGTAATTTATATGCCTTAGGTAAATGACCAAAATGCCCTTTTCATGCATAATTGGTAATTAAGCATACGTAACATAAACTTTTCTCACTTAATTGATCATGCAACATGTTTAGGCATATAATACTTGTCATAGGACTAGTTAGACGTCTCGAACGCGCTTTGCGCGAACGACGCGTTAAAGTAGCGTAAGCTACCTTAATGGGTCGTGACGGGTTGAAAGCACTTAGGTTAGGTTCCGATTTAGGATGTAGGCTTTGTTAAACCATATCACATGAGTTCCAACACTCATCTGGTTTATAAGACCTCATTATGTCCGATCTTCCGATTTAGGTGTCGATTGTTTGACTAGTGATTCGATTACTAGGTGCTGCTTGATTTCTCTGGTTTACTTGAGTTTGTTGAAGTTCTATTGATTGAGGATACTTTGCACTTCATGTGAGTACATAGTTCCCCTATTTTACTGTTTTCAATTGTTTTGGGGTGATTCATATGTATCAAAACGATTTCGATATTTTAACGATGGTTTCAAAAACGATTAAGATGGTTTATACTAAACTAATAACGATTTCAATAATGTGAACGAACTTGTTGGTTGTAGTTACATAACGAATGACATTTATTAATTTTGGCCGAACCGACCAGTATTAGGTTATGCTACCATAGGATCTGACAAATCCCGTTATCAGACTGCACCCATGGTTATGTGTGGGTTATATGGGTAACGACTGAATCTGTGATTGTTAACTTACCCTTTGGTGGTTTGTTAATGCGAGAAGCGAGATAATCGAGTCACGAAGGTTTGGATGTTATTAGCGAGACGACCAAAAGTAGTTTTCACAATTAAAACGAGGATGATTTAAACGAGTTAACGATTTGGAAACAATTTGAACAAGTTAAATGAGTTGGATAAACGGTTGGTTTTTGGTTAAGTGTTTAGATAACGGGACGGGTGTAATGTGGTGAAAACATGGTAGATACACCGTTGGTACTTCTTATATATAAGTGTTTTCAACATATTACATACCGTGTCACACCCCCCAAAATCCACACACGGAGTATCACCGCTTGGAGGCGTGACATGACCAGGATCAAGCCACCAATCATATTGAACCATGTATGTAGTAAAAATAATTCAACCAAACAATATGAAAGGTGTTCAAAACCAAAGCATAGTTAAGTGTTTAGCGGAAGCATAATTGTAAAAACCCATTGAAAGTTTTAAATATGAAATAGAGTAATGTTCATAGCATGGCACACACTGCCATGTCCCACAACGACCGTTCCTCCCTGTGCAAGCTCCATAATTACCTAATGACCTGCAAGGCATGTAGCAATAAATCAACAACAAAGTTGAGCGAGTTCACAGTTGGTTGTCTGGTTATAGTATTCATTTCGTAAATCGTATGTTCATTTTGTAAACCATGTATCGTATTAATCGGTATCGCGGCCAATCCAGGCATGTGTGCGATGACTAGTGGGGGCTTCCCATGTGTTACTAGACCACGCGTATCGACTGCTACGAAAATGTAAGAGGTGCCCTAAGTCAATGTATATCAGCATTGACCCTTTGCCCATAGTCCATTAGTACACGCCCGTCCGACTGGCACGGTGTGAGGTTTGTTAAACCTAATAGCGCTATTAACTAATGACCCACTCGCCATAGGGCTCGGCGATTAAGTCGATAAATGAGGGACTTCCTTTGATAGAGTTGATGGTCTTATGATCGTGTACGTAGGCTTAACGTACGTGCCCTTCAATCCGAGGACAGTAATAAGTATAACTGTACGTAGGTTTTACGTACGTGCCCTTCAATCCGAGGACAGTATAAAGTAGTTTAATAGTAATGGTTATACGAATAGTTATTCAATCCCATTCCCAACCCACCGGGAATCCCATGCCTTGGCTAGTGTGAACTCACCTTGGTTTGCTCGGTATGCTAAACTATGCTCACAAGAAATCAGTCAAGTCCTATAGTTATGCACGTATACACAATCAGTACATGTTTGTAATGTTTCACATTCAATTAACATCACAGGGTGTGTTTGGCAGTTAACATCGTGTAACACATAAACAATTAGTCAATCCCACCAGATTCCAAGTTACATGCTAGTTCCTTAACTAAAACATCACGCTTAACAGAGTTACCATGTTTTGACAGTGTCACTAATTTAACGGAGTTACATGTTCAGAAAGGTTCATATACTTACCATACTTAACTTAACATGGTTTTTCATTGACATACTTAATGGAGTCAACAGGTTTAACGAGGTTAACACACTTAGCATAGTTAACATACATAACAAAGTCAATCGAAATCAATAGAGTTATCATAACTAATGAACTTAACTTACATCAATTTAAGACAGTCCACAAAGGGCATCGGCCCACTATTGAAAATTTGGTCCAATTATAGATCCTTGTTGTCAGGCAGTGCATTGCAATCAATTATACTCACATGTTATTAAATGGTCAAAGTTTATCAATAATGATGATCATATGCACAGTTGAAATACTAACCTACTGTTCGGTCATCATTATAAACATATGCACATATTTGACTTTGGTTCAGACTACAACACAGACCCACATGGCCGCTATTAACTTTATACATATTTATGTATACACTATCTTAATATCTTGTTCCCATGCACCTCCGACGAAGGATCATGCACCACGACGAAACATCAATGTTTTGTCGTGACCGACAGTGGCGAAACCCCCCCCCCCCTATGATCATTCAGTTACAGATTTCGTGTTTTCCTTAGAACCCTAATCACCATTAATAGCTACATACAGCAATCAACATCATATCCCCTAGAATTAAGTAACAGTTCATGAATACATATAAGTTAATCCAATTGTATCAAACACTATCAATTATCTCCACACAAACATATCGTCATTCGATTCGGAATTACGGTTCGAACACGTGATGACTCGATCATAATATCAGTCAAGTAGACATAATCAGAATCACTATCATAAATATCCACACACCCATTAACATGTAAATCGGCCCACAATAATCCTCATATCAGTAACATACCTACGCGCACATACTTCGCTAATCACATACCCACATAACCAAGATTATACATAAACATAAACATCCATTGACAATCAACAGTTAGTGTAGATTTAGTTTACTAACCAATGACTAAATCGAAGAAGATGATATCTCGTGAGGGTCTGCTACTGCCGTCGAGTGTCTATTGGAGCCTAGGGTTTGTGCATGTGTCTTATTATGCTACATGATCCCCTGTGTATATAAACTAGGACCCGTTGAAAACTAGAGTCCATAGCCGGCCCCAAATAGTTATCCACTTGGGCTCTACCAAGCCCAATTGCACATTCAGATGATACAATGGGCCCGGTTTGGGCTTTGGTTGGTATTGGGCTCGAATGGTGTAATTTAAGATAGTTTGCAAGTATGAGCCGTGTGTATGAACCAGTTATGATAATTAACGTGACCCACCTATAACTAGCTACATGCTAAAGTGTGGCCCAAATACCAAATGGTACGAAGAACAAGTTAGAATATTAGCACAACGCGTTTAATCACACTTAATACACACCATATATAATATATCAATCAGAATACAGTTTAACATAATACAAACGTGCACAGTTGTGAAACAAACAAGTCGTGTAAACAACCAACCTAAACAATTAACGTGCAATGAATGCGAAAATGGAATCTTGGAAACTCGAGTTGTCACATTATCCCCAACTTGAAAGAAATTTCGTCCCGAAATTTAGCACGTGGTTACTGAGGAAGCTAGTTGTGTTGTGTTGTTTACTGGTTTTCCTGGGGTGTCACATCATCCCCCCGTTGATTTGGAATTTCGTCCCGAAATTCTGTAGTAGCTTCAGCCTCAGTAGTGGTTGGACTGTTTCCGAATAACTGGGGATACTCGAGTTTCATTTGATCTTCTCGTACCCAGGTGAACTCTGGGCCACGACGGGAGTTTCAACGAACTCGAACAAGAGGTATTCTAGTGTGCTTGAGGACCTTAACATCCCGGTCCGTGATTTCAACTGGTTCCTCGACGAATCGCAACTGCTCGTCGATAGTGAGCTCCTTCAAAGGAACTATGAGGGTCTCATCTGACAGACACTTCTTCAGATTCGACACGTGGAAAACGTTGTGAACTGCACTGAGTTCTGCTGGTAAGTTTAGTTTGTAGGCCACCTTGCCTATTTTCTCGATGACTTCGAAAGGACCGACGTATCATGGGTTAAGTTTGCCTCATTTACCAAAACGAACCACACCCTTCCAGGGTGAAACTTTGAGTAGCACCCGCTCCCCAACCTGGAGCTCGAGTTGTTTTCTGTCCTTATCGGCGTAGCTTTTCTGACGGTCACGAGCTGCCGCCATTCGTTGTCGTATTTGAGCAATTTGTTCTGTAGTGTCTACCACAAGTTCTGGACCAGTGATCTGACTATCCCCCACATCTGCCCAACAAAGAGGTGACCGGCATTTACGCCTGCATAATGCCTCAAACGGAGCAGCTTTAATGCTGGTGTGGTAGCTGTTATTGTACGAAAATTCCACAAGTGGCAGATGCTTTTCCCAGCCGTTGCCAAAGTCAATTACACATGCCCTAAGCATGTCTTCGAGGGTCTGGATGGTGCGTTCAGACTGCCCATCCGTTTGCGGGTGATAAGCCGTGCTCGTATCTAAACGTGAGCCAAAAGACTTATGCATTGCTTGCCATAGTTCTGAAGTAAAATGTGCATCACGATCAGAGATAATAGAAGTGGGCACTCCGTGCCTCGAGACTACTTCCTTAAGATAAACGTCTGCTAATGTGGAGAACTTATCCGTTTCCTTGATAGCCAAGAAGTGAGCAGACTTTGTGAGTCGATCCACGATCACCCAAATAGTATCGTTACCACGTTGAGATCTAGGCAGGCCAGTAACAAAATCCATGGAAATTTGCTCCCATTTCCATTGTGGTATTTCTGGTTGTTGGAGTAGGCCTGAAGGTTTCTGATATTCCGTTTTGACTCTCGCACAAGTCAAGCACTTTGCTAACGTACGTTGCTATGTGAGCTTTCATGCTAGGCCACCAATATGTAGTTTTGATATCGTGGTACATCTTATCCGAACCAGGATGTACTGATTAGCGAGACTTGTGTGCCTCATCCATCACAAGCTCTCGTAGGTTGCCATAGAGTGGGACCCAAATGCGTCCTGTGACGTAGTAAGCACCGTCTTCCTTATGTTCTAAGCGTTGCCTTGAGCCGCGTAGGGCTTCAGCCCTGACGTTTTCTGGTTTCAATGCTTCTATCTGAGCATCTCGTATCTGAGAAGGAAGACTAGACTGTATAGTGAGTTGTAAAGCTCGCACGCGCTTAGGCGCAGTGTCCTTTCGACTGAGGGCATCAACCACAACATTGGTTTTGCCTGGGTGGTACCTAATCGAGCATTCGTAGTCATTCAGCAGTTCGACCCATCGTCGTTGTCGCATATTCAGTTCCTTCTGTTTGAAGATATGCTCGAGGCTCCTGTGGTCGGTGTAGATGGCGCACTTGGTACCGTACAGGTAATATCGCCATATCTTAAGTGCAAAAACAACAGCTCCCAGCTCTAAGTCGTGTGTAGTGTAGTTTCTTTCATGAACTTTGAGTTGGCATGAGGTGTAGGCTATAACCTTATCCCGTTGCATCAGTACACAACCAAGACCCTGAATTGATGCGTTGCAGTAAACCACAAAGTCGTCTGTGCCCTCTGGCAATGAAAGGATAGGCGCACTACATAGTCTATCCTTTAAGTGCTGAAATGCTAATTCCTGTGCATTTCCCCATCGATAAACAACGCCTTTCTGCGTTAGTGAGGTGAGAGGCTGTGCAATCTTGGAAGAATCCTTAATGAACCTCCTGTAGTAACCTGCCAAGCCCAAGAATTGGCGAATTTCCGTTGGTGTACGAGGTGCAGGCCAGTTCTTAATCGAATCTACCTTGGATGGATCAACGTGAATCCCATCCTTGTTTACCACATGGCCTAAGAAATGGACTTCACGAAGCCAGAAGTCGCATTTTGAAAACTTGGCGTACAGCTATTCTGTTTGAAGGAGTTCCAAAATGAGTCGTAGATGGTGCTCGTGTTCTTCCTGACTCTTCGAATAAATTAGGATGTCGTCGATGAAAACTATGACGAACTTGTCCAGGTAAGGCTTGCACACTCGATTCATCAAGTCCATGAAGACCGCAGGTGCGTTTGTCAGCTCAAAAGGCATGACCAAAAATCTCATAGTGTCCATATCGAGTTCTAAAGGCTGTTTTGGAGACGTCCTCTTCTCGGACTCTCAGCTGGTGATATCCTGATCTCAAATCAATCTTTGAATAGTAGCTCGACCCTTGCAGCTGGTCGAACAAGTCGTCAATGCGTGGAAGAGGATAGCGATTCTTCACAGTCACCTTGTTAAGTTCACGGTAGTCGATGCACATTTTAAAAGTACCGTCTTTCTTCTTTACGAATAGCACTGGAGCTCCCCAGGGCGAAGAGCTAGGACGAATAAAACCCTTATCCAAGAGTTCTTGTAGTTGCGTAGAAAGTTCTTCCAACTCTGATGGAGCTAAACGATAAGGTGCACGAGCTATAGGTGTTGCTCCAGAAGCTTGTCACCATGCATTACCAAAGGTTTTTAACCAGCACGAGGTATGCGGACGATCTTTTCTTTGCAAAGAGTCTCCACTCGATGTTGAGGTAATAATGTCGAAACCATCACAACGTTGGGGTCATTCCTAACATCACCCTGACCAATCACAAACACTCTCCCCTGGCACCATTGCCGTCATTATTACCCCCGTGTTGCCTCCATTATTGTTCCCGTTTCCCTGATTGCGGTTCTGATTCTGGTTCTGGTTCAACTGGGGGCAGTGTCTCTTGAAGTGACCTTCCGCACCACACTGATAATATCCTTTGTTACCCTGCTGTTGCTGCTGATTCTGTGGAGCTTGTGGCTGCTGTTGTCGGTTCTTGTTTGCAGGGCGTGAGCTTCTACAATCTTTGGCTTCATGACCAAGCCTGTTGCATCTCTGACAACGATCTTTGTTGCACGGCCCGCTGTGGTGTAAATTACATCGATTGCACTTAGGGTGGTTTCCCCTGTATCCACCCTGACTTCGATTACCAAAAGACTGCTGACTGGGGCTCCTGTACTCATCCGTTGCTGCGACTGAGACTGAACCGAAGTGGAACCCTTGCTCGAATTTCCATCCCACTTGCGTTAGTTGTCACTGGGAGCGTCCGAAGTAGTTGTTGCAGCATTAATACGTTTCGGCAGTTTGTCCTGTTCTACCGTCTGATCTGAGCGACGATGAGCAAGACGAGTAATATCCTGGATGGTAGCAAGGTGGGCCGATGTCACATGACTTTGAATTCTGGTACCAAGCCTCTGAGGTACAGCTCAATACGCTTGATAGGAGGATCCACCATAGTTGATCATAACCCTGCCAGTTCGTTGGATTGTTCCGTGTACACTTCTATCTATGACCCCGTCATCTTTAGGTTAAAGAACTCCACTTTCAGCTTGTGGATGTCATCACGACTACAGTATTCACGTTTGATCAGTTCCTTAAGAATCATTCCATGGGGTGGCATTAGCAGTCGCCAACCCCAGCATCTGAACTTGCGCGTTCCACCAAGTCAGCGCAGTGTCTTCGAGAGTACCAGTGGCGTAATTCACCCTGCGAGCCTCAGGGTATTCACACATCTCCAAGACAGACTCGAGCTTTTCAAACCAATGGAGGAGTCCAACAGCTCCTTTAGTGCCACCGAAAGTACTAGGACGACAGTCCATGAACGTCTTAAATGTGCATACAGGTGGCTGAGCGTTCTGACCTTGTTGCGCGAGGAAGGAGAAACAGGGTTAGGCGCGAAAGTTGGATCATGAGAGTAGGCTCTAACATCCTAGGTTAGTTTCGGAATAGCAGGTTATACCTCCTGCCTGAGCGGCTGCGAGTGCTGCCGTAACTTATTCGTTGATAAAAGCCATCAGTTGGCTTGAGTTAGGTTCACACGTTCCCTCATGATCTTCACGTCGAAGGAAACACAAGTAGGAAAGGTGTCGCGAATGTGTGTAAGTGTGTAGTGACAGTAGGGAGCAAGCACAAATGTGTTTTCAAACAATAGTTGTTACGTTTATCTAAGCACACCATGAGCAATATTCTATGCAATCTAGTAAGCAGGCAATATAAACATAAATCATATCACCTAAAATGTCGAGCCTTGCACGTGGAGTGAAGCGTCGTTGTGGATCGTAGAGCACTGTACAGGTTATAGTCTGGTTTTAACAAAAACGTTTTCCCTTATTAAAACCAAGTTCACTATAACCAATGGCTCTGATACCAATCTGTCACACCCCCCAAAATCCACACGCGGAGTATCACTGCTTGGAGGCGTGACATGACCAGGATCAAGCCACCAATCATATTGAACCATGTATGTAGTAAATATAATTCAACCAAACAATATGAAAGGTGTTCAAAACCAAAGCATAGTTAAGTGTTTAGCGGAAGCATAATTGTAAAAACCCATTGAAAGTTTTAAATATGAAATAGAGTAATGTTCATAGCATGGCACACACTGCCATGTCCCACAACGACCGTTCCTCCCTGTGCAAGCTCCATAAGTACCTAATGACCTGTAAGGCATGTAGCAATGAATCAACAACAAAGTTGAGCGAGTTCACAGTTGGTTGTCTGGTTATAGTATTCATTTCATAAATCGTATGTTCATTTTGTAAACCATGTATCGTATTAATCCGTATTGCGGCCAATCCAGGCATGTGTGCGATGATAAGTGGGGGCTTCCCATGTGTTACTAGACCACGCGTATCGACTGCTACGAAAATGTAAGAGGTGCCCTAAGTCAATGTCTATCAGCATTGACCCTTTGCCCATAATCCATTATTACACGCCCGTCCGACTGGCACGGTGTGAGGTTTGTTAAACCTAATAGCGCTATTAACTAATGACCCGCTCGCCATAGGCCTCGGCGATTAAGTCAATAAATGAGGGACTTCCTTTGATAGATTTGATGGTCTTATGATCATGTACGTAGGCTTTACGTAGGTGCCCTTCAATCCGAGGACAGTAATAAGTATAATTGTACGTAGGTTTTACGTACGTGCCCTTCAATCCGAGGACAGTATAAAGTAGTTTAATAGTAATGGTTATACAAATAGTTATTCAATCTCATTCCCAACCCACCGGGAATCCCATGCCTTGGCTAGTGTGAACTCACCTTGGTTTGCTCGGTATGCTAAACTATGCTCACAAGAAATCAGTCAAGTCCTATAGTTATGCACGTATACACAATCAGTACATGTTTGTAATGTTTCACATTCAATTAACATCACAGGGTGTGTTTGGCAGTTAACATCGTGTAACACATAAACAATTAGTCAATCCCACCAGATTCCAAGTTACATGCTAGTTCCTTAACTAAAACATCACGCTTAACAGAGTTACCATGTTTTGACAGTGTCACTAATTTAACGGAGTTACATGTTCAGAAGGGTTCATATACTTACCATACTTAACTTAACATGGTTTTTCATTGACATACTTAACGGAGTCAACAGGTTTAACGAGGTTAACAAACTTAGCATAGTTAACATACATAACAAAGTCAATCGAAATCAATAGAGTTATCATAACTAATGAACTTAACTTACATCAATTTAAGACAGTCCACTAAGGGCATCGGCCCACTATTGAAAATTTGGTCCAATTATAGATCCTTGTTGTCAGGCAGTGCATTGCAATCAATTATACTCACATGTTATTAAATGGTCAAAGTTTATCAATAATGATGATCATATGCACAGTTGAAATACTAACCTACTGTTCGGTCATCATTATAAACATATGCACATATTTGACTTTGGTTCAGACTACAACACAGACCCACATGGCCGCCATTAACTTTATACAAATTTATGTATACACTATCTTAATATCTTGTTCCCATGCACCTCCGACGAAGGATCATGCACCACGACGAAACATCAATGTTTTGTCGTGACCGACAGTGGCGAAACCCCCCCCCCCCTATGATCATTCAGTTACAGATTTCGTGTTTTCCTTAGAACCCTAATCGCCATTAATAGCTACATACAGCAATCAACATCATATCCCTTAGAATTAAGTAACAGTTCATGAATACATATAAGTTAATCAAATCGTATCAAACACTATCAATTATCTCCACACAAACATATCGTCATTCGATTCGGAATTACGGTTCGAACACGTGATTACTCGATCATAATATCAGTCAAGTAGATATAATCAGAATCACTATCATAAATATCCACACACCCATTAACATGTAAATCGGCCCACAATAATCATCATATCAGTAACATACCTACGCGCACATACTTCGCTAATCACATACCCACATAACCAAGATTATACATAAACATAAACATCCATTGACAATCAACAGTTAGTGTAGATTTAGTTTACTAACCAATGACTAAATCGAAGAAGATGATATCTCGTGAGGGTCTGCTACTGCCGTCGAGTGTCTATTGGAGCCTAGGGTTTGTGCATGTGTCTTATTATGCTACATGATCCCCTGTGTATACAAACTATGATCCGTTGAAAACTAGAGTCCATAGCCGGCCCCAAATAGTTATCCACTTGGGCTCTACCAAGCCCAATTGCACATTCAGATGATACAATGGGCCCGGTTTGGGCTTTGGTTGGTATTGGGCTCGAATGGTGTAATTTAAGATAGTTTGCAAGTATGAGCCGTGTGTATGAACCAGTTATGATAATTAACGTGACCCACCTATAACTAGCTACATGCTAAAGTGCGGCCCAAATACCAAATGGTACGAAGAACAAGTTAGAATATTAGCACAACGCGTTTAATCACACTTAATACACACCATATATAACATATCAATCACAATACAGTTTAACATAATACAAACGTGCACAGTTGTGAAACAAACAAGTCGTGTAAACAACCAACCTAAACAATTAACGTGCAATGTATGCGAAAATGGAATCTTGGAAACTCGAGTTGTCACATACCGTGGCGTTATTTAGTTCACTTGGGTAAACGATTTTGAAACGATGTCACATAACGATGTTTTCGAAAGGATATAAACCATACGAGTTTTATTAACGAGTTATTCCGAGATGTTTTACAATTTGGTTTACTAAAACAAATGTTTTGGGGGTTAAGAATCATGGCTACGAGATTTTTACAAGTTATAACCATCTTGATTTGAGATGGTTAAATATGCTGCAATATTTTTTAACAAGGTATTGCAACATGTAAACTAGCCATGAATCCGACACTCTCATAAAACCTATGTGCTCGCCAGCATTTCTTTGCTGACTTTGTTTGTACATATGTTTCAGGTGTTGTTGCTTGATGTTGATTGCTAGGATGCATGAGTCACATAGGATCTGGACGAGGCCTTAGTGACATAATAACAATGATAGTCGATATGTAACTTGTTTGTTTCGTGTTAAAACAATGTAAATTACTTATTGAATAAATAAAACGAAACTCTTTTTGTATCCATGGTTGTGAAACAATAATTCTGTTACAACACTCCCCGACGTTTCCGCCACGATTTGTTGTTTTACGTGGTCGGGGTGTGACAAGAAGGGTGAGGATCAGACGACAATATGAAAGGTTGAACGGTGCTTCTCTGATGGTCGGAATATCGCCGGAGTGTCGGAATACGCTTCTCCGGTGATTGGAATATCGCCGGAGAAGACACTTTAATAAACGAGGGTTTAAACGTGTTGTCTTAGGTAAAGCACAGGGGAAATATTGAAGTTTACTATATAAATATGGGCCAGATTACAAAAATACCCATTTGGTAATATTACAGTTTTACCTCTCATGGGGTAATATTGCAGCGTTTTTCAATAGTTGAGGGGTAAGACTGCAAAAATTTCCTGGGAGGGGGTAAGAGTGCCAATTGCATCTAACCCCAGGGGGTAAAATTGCAGTTTACTTTTTCTAGTATATATATATGTATTGATTCAAATATGTTTATCTTTAAAAATTAGTTATCGACTTTATATATAAGGACCCGTTTTCTTTGTCTTCTCACCTAGGGGCCAATGTTTTTCTGAGTATTCTTAAAAACGACCCTGACCCCGCCCTCTTACGCCTTGCTCCTTGTCATATGGGAGGGTACGTTGCATCGTAAGAGATGGATAAAGAATTATAAGTATAGCGTCTTCAATTATAGTTTTTAAATAAGAAAAAAAGATATGTTAATGATTGACATGATTAGGGGACCCATGCCGTTTTAAACCATACTTAGCACCCAAAACTTTTTACCTACTGATTTTATAAACCATTTCTAATATTTTTCCAGTAGGTACAAGTCATGAACTCAGAACCCCAAATAAGTCCTTAAAACTATGTGTGAAATGACCAAAATACCCCTACGGTGCATAATTTAGTCATAAATGGTAAACCACACATATATATATGATATCCTACTGCTATTATAACATAAACTAAATACTTTTACAATAGGTTTATGACCAGAACCTCAGTTTGCATATAAACCCCTTTTATAAATCATAAAATGACCAAAATGCCCTTTTGAGGCTTAGTTCGGTTTTAAAATCTTTTTGGGCATAATTAGTGATTTCCTACTGATATCATAACATATATTAAGTATAATAACTTATGGAACTTGTACATGACTCATCCGGTTACCCATTTATGCTTATACGCGTTCGATGCGGTTTATGTGAATAGTTTGCATAAATTAGCCGAAACGGGTTAAACCTTATCATTTTAACTTCAAATTCAAGAATGTATTTAATTTACCCATATTATACAAGTCTCCATACTTTTTGGGTCTAAATTACATTCCATTCCGGTCATCGCTTAATCTAGCGTTTTATACCGAAAATTCTGCTTTAAACTAACCGGTCTAAGTCTATGACTTAAATAAGACCCGTTAGTAATCTAATAGGTTAATAAAACCTTCGTTCCAGATTAGGAAGCCCCGGTAAAAGCTAGATAAATTTCGCATTTAGAAACTCAAGTAAATACTTTTAACTTATTTTCCCTTATACGGGCTTGGGATACGGTAAAATATTACCGCTTGGTCGGGTATGGAATCATTTAATCGGATTGTGATTAATAAATTACATAACCCGTTTTAATCTGTTTTGTTTGATAACATAAACATTGGGGGTTAATGCAACCGTGTCCTGGATATCCTCGGCTCATTTAATTGCAAATGGCCACGACTAAAGCACGGGGTGTAGGCATACACCTGACAGTTGCCTATGTAAAAAGATATACCCACATTGTTGGGGATAACTCCTTATGGGTCTATATTAGTGGTGTGTTGGTTAATCATGTCTCGGCTTCTATACCAGGCCCTAAATGTATGACAAACATGTAAATCTATATACAAGATTATTTTTATATAATTATCCCAAGTTATAAAAGAATAATTGTGCATTGTGCATTTAAATCAATTTTTATAAATGTTTTCAAAAGAGTCGGTTAATTGTATTTACCAGTGTAAACTGACGTATTTTCAAAAGACTAAGTAACAAGTACTACACGTACTAGGCTGGGAGCTTCTGGGCGTTATTTAGAGGATCTTGCAAGTCCGTAATGCTTTAAGTCTGTTGAACAAGTTTTTGTATTATATTTAGATCCGCCTGTGGATCCTTTCTTACAACCGTATGTATATTCTTTTATTCGTAATTTACACTTTCGGTGTGTAATAGTAATTTCTACCAAGACTTCTGCTGTGCCATAAACTGTGTATATTTGTCAATGATGATATCAACTACGTCACAATACTCCCCACCGGTTTTGTGGATAAAATATCGAGGTGTGACAATCATTATGCTACAAGCGGAACCACCGATCATATCCATCTCCACTAGGCATAATGCGTATACACTAATTCAGGAGGAAACCCAATAAATATGGGAAAACCCCCCTTGTGGGAATCGAACCTAGGGCCTATTGATCCTAAAGTCTTGTCCCACCCCCAAGATGCCACTAGGCTATAAAGCCATGGAGTTTAAACAAACAATTGAAACCATAATTGTAATTTCTCAAAATCGGAAACAAAATCTAAAATATGCCAAACCACATCAGTGTATGTAATCAACTCTAAAAGTTACATATATTAATTGTTAATTTAACTAGGATTCCTTCACCGCGCGTTGCGGCAAAAAATCCATGTACGAACCAAACGATAAAAATCAGATTTTAAAGCAGTTATATTACATTACAATATATATTTAAACCCTACTTGTTTTAATTAATAATGACCGTTCAAAACATCAATACTAGATAACGTAAAAGTAAGTATATAAATTTTTCTAGTGGGTACCGGATTGGTATGTTTTCTTAAAATATCTTATCGTGAATTAAGTTGTAAAAAAATAGTGAACTGAAGTTACAAGAGGAAAATAAAACTATTTCGTTAAAGGCCTACATTATTTAAAGTGTAAGACATTAATTTGAAACTTAAAAAAAATATTGTAGCACGATATGTAAAAGGGGTAATAATAACTTTATAAACGTTCAGGGGACATCTAATAAATTTAGTTAAAATTCAAGGGGTCGGAATGTAAGTTGTTTAAAAAACAAAGGTTGAAGGTACGCTTAATAAATTTAGTTAAAATTCAAAAGGTAAGAATGTAAGTAGTTTTAAAAAAATAAGAAAAGTTGAGGGGATACTTAATAAATTAGTTAAAATTTAAGGGGTAGGAGTGTAAGTTATTTAAAAAAAACTAACAAAAGTTGAGGGCGCACTTAATAAATTAGTTAAAATTTAAGGGGTAGGAATGTAAGTTATTTTTAAAAGAAAACTAACAAAAGTTGGGGGGTAAAAATGCTAAGAACCAAAACCTAGGTGGTTGATACATAAAAATAAAAAGAAGTATTGTGAGATGGTTACAAATGCCACTCAAAGACTAGTAAATTACAAAAAAATGTCACTAAGAAGGAAAAGTTAAGTATGTGGGTAGGAATTGAAATGGCGAAACTTGTATTGAAACTCAAGTAGAAATGGCGAAACTGAATCTTGTGTTGGTGGAGAACGGGCAGTGGTCTTGATCGGAGAGAGTACGGTGCTAGTGTGATGAAGATGGTAAACGGTATCGTCGGAGATGATAGAGGTTCTCCGGTGTTGAGATGACAGTTGCAGGTTTTGACGAGGGGCTGTGGTGGTTGTTGTTGGTAACCGGAGGTAAGAAGGGTGAGGATCAGACGACAATATGGAAGGTTGACCGGTGCTTCTCCGATGGTCGGAATATCGCTGGAGTGTCAGAATACGCTTCTCCGGTGGTTGGAATATCGCCGGAGAAGACACTTTAATAAAAGAGGGTTTAAACGTGTCGTCTTAGGTAAAGCACAAGGGTAATATTGAAGTTTACTATATAAATATGTGTAAGATTACCAAAATACCCATTTGGTAATATTACAGTTTTAGCCCTCAGGGGGTAATATTGCAGCGTTTTTCAATAGTTGAAGGGTAAGACTGCAAAATTTTCCTGGGAGGGGGTAAGAGTGTCAATCGCATCTAACCCCAGGGGGTAAAATTGCAGTTTACTTTTTCTAGTATATACATATGTATTGATTCAAATATGTTTATCTTTAAAAAATTAGTTATCGACTTTATATATAAGGGCCCGTTTTCTTTGTCTTCTCACCTAGGGGCCAATGTTTTTCAGAGTATTCTTAAAAACGACCCTGACCCTGACCCCGCCCTCTTACGCGTTGCTCCTTGTCCGTAAGAGATGGACTAAGAATTATAAGTATAGTGTCTTCAATTACAGTTTTTAAATAAGAAAAAAAATATGTTAATGATTGACATGATAAGGGGACCCATGTCGTTTAATAGGTCCCTGTCCATGCACATGCAAACAATATAGGGACAATTCTGCCCTTACAATTTTGGGCACCTTGTATGCATCACAGACCTTCAAAATCAATTTTATTCCCCACAAAATATACCCTTAAATGAATGACAAACCAAGCTTATAATTATATTGCAATCATGTAAATTGGTAAATTAAATAAATAATAATAATATTATTATTATTTTACTCATTCTTTACTAATTGTTACCGACTTTTTTTCTTCAAAGAGTTTTTCATTATGTTTGCCATTAAAAGAAATATTGATACATTTTTCTATTTGAGTTAGATAAAATTAGAGAATATATAGAAACTAGGTTATAACCCCGTGTATTACACGGGTGGAATAAATGATTTTTATATACTAAATAGTAAAACAATATATCTTTAAAAACCTATTTTATTGCACATGTTGAATAAATATAATTTTATATACCAAATAAAAAAAGTTATATCTTTAAAACCGCTTGTTTTACACGAATTAGAATAAATGTAATATTATTTACCAAATAATAAAATATTACATCTTTAAGAAACCTCATTTATTACACAGGTTGAATAAGTGTAATTTTATATACCAAATAATAAAAAAGTTACATCTTTAAAAATATGTGTATTACACGGGTTGAATAAATGTAATTTTCTTTACTAAATAATAAAAAATATATATCCTTAAAAACCCCGTGTATTGTACGAATTGAATAAATCTAATTTTATAATCAAATAATAAAAAAAGTTATATCTTAAAAAACAAAACAAATAATACATGTGTAAAATATATTTGATACCAAACTAAACAAAACGTTCAAATATATAGTTAGGGGCTGTTTGGCTAAGCTTATTTTTTTGACTTATTTACTTATTTGCTTATTTGAAAAGCAAATAAGTCATAATGGAATGACTTATTTACTTATTTCTCTCACATAATAAGCTAACCCAAACACCTTTTAACTTTTCAAAAAGTAAGTAAGTAAATAAGTCACTAAAATAAGCTTAGCCAAACAGCCCCTTAATATCAAGAGTAAATTACGTTGGCCCTTGTGGTGATATCACTTTTACCCTTTTAGCCAAAAAACGAATCATTTAACATCTGAGTCCACAACGTCTTTTTTTCTAACCCTTTGGCCCCTACTAAAAGAGTTAGAAAAAAATACGTTGGGGTCCAAAAGGGTTAAAAAAAAGACGTTAAGGGTCTAGATGTTAAAAAAATTCCTTTTTGGGCTAAAAGGGTAAAAGTGATATAACAACAGGGGTTAAAATCGTAATTTACTCTAATATCAAATTAGATAACTAAGTTTGAATTTGAAGTAAATAGATAAATATAAAAGTAATAATTAAACTAAATAATATTCAAAGGATTATCTATAATTAATTAGAAGAGATTAAACTAAAATTATAATTATCTATAAGACATGGCCTAATATGATGACAAGTGTCCTTAAAGTGGTTTCTTTTATTATATGTATAGATATTGTACGGATTGAATTAATGTAACTTTATATACCAAATAAAAAAAATTTATATCTTTAAAACCACATGTATTACACGGGTTGAATAAATGTAATATTGTTTACCAAATAATAAAATAATACATCTTTAAAAAACCTCATTTATTACACGAGTTAAATAAATGTAATTTTATATACCAAATAATAAAAAAAAGTTAGTAAATGATCTTTAATATTAAATCTTATCATACTTTAATAAAATATTATCCTTAAATCTAAATTGTTAATTTAATATATTTTTAAAAGAAATACCCCTCTTATCTACTTATCCTATATTAAATATATAAATAATAAATTAATATTAAATGTTATCCTAATTATTTAAAACATATTTTTTTTATTATTTGGTATACAAAATTATATTTATTTTACTCGTGTAAAACGCGGGGTTTTTAAGGATATAATTTTTTTATTATTTGGTAGATTTTTCAACCCGGCTATACACGGGTTTTTTTAAAGATACGACGTTTTTAGTATTTAATATACAAACTTACATTTATTTAGGATATAAATTTTTTATTATTTGGTAGATTTTTCAACCCGACTACACACGGGTTTTTAAAGATATGACGTTTTTAGTATTTAATATACAAAATTACATTTATTTAATATGTGTAATACACATGGTTTTTAAAAATATAACTTTTTTAGATCTATTCAACACGTGTAACATACGGGGTTTTTAAGGATTTAATTTTTTTATTATTTGGTAGATTTATTCAACCCGATTATACACGGGTTTTTTTTAAAGATACGACGTTTTTAGTATTTAGTATACAAAATTACATTTATTTAATCTGTGTAATACACATGGTTTTTAAAGATATAACTTTTTTATTATTTGATATATAAAATTACATTTATTTAACCCGTACAATATACGAGGTTCATAAAAATATAACTTTTTATTATTTAATATATAAAATTACATTTATTCAACCCGTGTAATACACGGGGTTCTAATCTAGTTTTATATAAAAAAGGTCTATCTTTATAAGTATACAGATATAATAATATTCTATACACTTACAAAGTTTATACTTGTAATTGTAAAAAAGTGTTACGTATAACAAAAACCATTTGTTTATCTAAATATAAGTGTGAAGATTTAACTATTTTTTCGTATTATATAGAATAAATTGTAAAAAAGTGTTACGTATAACAAAAACCTATTTGTTTATCTAAATATAAGTGTGAAAATTTAACCATAGATTTGATTAAATATTATTGATAATAAAAATTTGTATTAGATTAGATTTTAGATTTGATTAAATATTATTAATAATAAGAATTTGTATTAATTTAGATTAAATATTATTAGTATTAGTATTATTAATAATTTTAATCAATTAAATGAGAGAATGACAAGTGTCCCAAAACAGGTTTCTTTTATTATATATTATAGATAGATGTATTAAGCTTTTATGTTCATAGCAAAATCATATTTATTGTTCAGTAAATTGGCAATTAATATTAATATAATCTTAATAACACCTTATCTATGAACAGATTCATATAAAGTGACAAAAATATATTGCTAAAAACAACAAAATCGAAAATATCCTTATTAATAGGTACAAAGTCGTCAACATTGTGCAACAAATGAATGAGTCCAAAAAATTAACACAAGACAACAAATTTAGTGATTTGATGTCATATTGGCTTTTTATAATGAGATTTAAAGGTTTTAATGCATAAATAAACCTTTAGAGGTTTTGGTATTGTTGTGACATGATGTTTGAAGAAATCTTCACATTTTTGTTTAAAGATAAGGATAAAAAAATTTCTATATTGATTGATAAGATAAGTGATTCATTCATCAACTAACACTATTTGCTGTAAAGGCGAAGAAGCCCCAACCATATTAACATAGGAACGAACACCAAATCAGGCATCACACAAAAAGGCAATTCAAGGTGATAATAGTAGCATCGTGTTTGTTTATTTGACACGCTAGAAACGATAAAAGCTTCAAAAGTTGACCACTATCCGTGTCCAAAGTGGTAGAGGATGTCAAAACAAACATGTTACCTTGGTTAATAGAGCAAAGCTAGCAAATCGAACTTTGCTTGAAATATATTCTGATGTTAAAAGAAAAATCCAAGGAGATTGATATGTTAGTTCCCCACTTATCAACAATTGTTAGCCTACCTATTTATAAGAAAAAAAAAATAGAAGATTAAATAAGAACCTAATTAACTAGTGCTAGGACCTGAAACGGTGTTTAGATAGAGATAAACTAATTCGGTAGAGATTTTGGAAGCATCGCGTTTTGTCAACCCAATTTTATAAGCTTCCATTTCATACCGAAAGAGTATACATTATTAAGCACTGGGAGAGAACACGTAGTTTGATTTCCTCTCGAATCCGAAACTACCAATTACCAAACTTGTGAAGTCATGCACATCACTGCCCTATATATAGGCGTAGGACCCTTGCGCACGCACGACTCATGCGTATGAGTCTTGCGCTCATATATACACACAAAACAATACAATATTTAACACACGCTCTGGTTAGCATATTCGGACAGTAACGGACACACAAAATGCACCAACAACTAGCTTGTGCTACACATTCTAAACACAAGGATGGTCTCTTTATTAAGATATCACATATCTTTTAAAAAGGAGTAAACTGCTATTTTGGTCCCTGTGGTTTGGGCACTTTTGCCATTTTAGTCCAAATCTCAAACTTTTTACATCTGGGTCCCTGTGGTTTGCATTTTGTTGTCATTTTAGTCCAAAATCCAAAAACCCTCAATTTTGACTGTTGAAACCTGATTATTTTGTCCTTTAGTGCAGGGGCATTTTGGTCATTCTGATTTTACTCTTCTAATAAATTAAAACAAAATTAATTATATATTATATAATATATATATATATAAAACCCTCTCTCTCTCTCTCTCTCTCTCTCACTAAAACAACACAGATACACCACACACTCTCTCTCTCTCTCTCTCTCAGTTCTCTCTCTCTCTCTCTACACCGTTCACCACCGTCATCACCACAGACCACCACCGTCCACCGCCATACACACACACACACACTCTCTCTCTCTCTCTCTCTCTCTCTCTCTCTCTCTCTCTTTCTCTCTCTCTCTCTCTCTCAGATCTCTCTCTCTCTCTCTCTACACAGATCTCTCCTCCATCCTTCTTTCTTTTCAGATCTGTAAATAGGGGGTGGTTGACGATGACTGATTATGACGATGATGACTGATGATGATGATGGACGGTGATTATGATGATGATGTAAGGGGGTGGTTGACTGTAACAACTCTCACCAAAACTATTATTTATTATTTTATTTTGTTCAATAGGAAACCCTAATTGACACCCCCAAGTAATACTGCATAAACCCTAAAATTTTAAGAACAATCGGAATCAGGATCAGGGCCCCTAAAACTCAGGGGGGGTAAACCCTAGTTAGTATTATCCAAACAGTTTTTGATAGGAATCGAATTTAAACGAACGGTCAACTCAGCTAAGCTAGTAATAGACGTGGCTACCCTATACTAAAAGTGACCTCTCACGCCACGCGAGAGCTCTTGTGACACGCGAGCGCGCCGTTTTTCCAGTATAAATAGAGGATTTTGGCACTTGAATTTCTGCATTGGTTCGACGTAAAAATTCATTATGTGCACTGAGATATCGTCCGTTTACTATAAAAACACACACAATCACAAAATTCTGTCGCGATAACAGGGTAATAACTAGATCGCTATTACGATTCAATGTCTGATCGATTGAAACTATCCGATGGATGTTTAAGTGCTGCCCAAATTAGGGTTATGCTTTGTCATTCGTCGTGAATTCGATGGATGTTTAAGTATCGCACTGTGTCATTCGTTGTGAGGGTTTTAATCTCTTGAATTATCGTAAAAAGTTGGATTATAGTTACTAACCTAGTTTTTCGTGTGCATTGTTGTTTTAATTAGGTTAACAGGCTTATCAGTATGTTAAACTCTGCCCGTTTAAATATGCAATGTGAGTCATTCTCTTTTATTAAAATTGTTTTAGAATACCTCAAACTATTTTAAAAGTTATAATTACAGGGATTAAGTCGTGGTTATCTTAATCACTGGCTAGTGGGGTATTGTGCACATTACTAATTTCTCACGGTTAGGCTAATAAATCCTAACAGTGATAATCGTCACTACTTGGGTGAAAGGACCCAATAGTGGCATGACCATCGTCACCAGGAGGTGACACGGCGCCAGATAAAAATAAGATAAAAGCCATTGTAATCGCTCTTATGCTGTAATTTATAACTATGCGTCGTTTTATCAAAATGAATGATTCACCAGTATTTCCCCGCTGACAAAATTATTTTTAAAACATGTTTCAGGTAACTACTGTGAACCAAGGAACAGTGCTACGGAGCAATAACAAAGCTTGAAGTAGTGGCTCAATTAAATAAATAAACATGTTTTGTAAAACAGGGAATTTCCTTGTGAAATTCCTCTAGTGTAAATTACGGGGTTATATAAGCTTATAAAATTTACTTGGGGAAAATGTTAGGATGAAAATTAATTTCTAAATTTTTAATAATATAAGCTTATAAAATTTACTTTTATACAATATTTTTGTAAAAGATATATAAATTACCTAATAGTGATGAGCATTTGGTACTTGTTACTTTCGTTACCGCTTTATTTTCTTTACCAATTTAGTCTCCACTTTTTAACGTTTCGGTATCAGAACTTTCGGTTCGGTATGATACATGTATTTTAACGAATTTTACCTTCAAATACCTTGTGTTTTGGGTGGGTTAAGTGGGTGCGTGTCACGTATACGAAACCGTTTACATCATTGTTTCTCGTGTTTAATTAAATCCACCCGATTAAACTTACTAATAAACATAACTTTTAAATTATATTTAGTAATTTAAATCAAAACAAATATATAGTATTTATATATATAAAACTATACAAGTACATAAAATGTGTATGAAAATGTGACCAAGTATGACCAAACTCATGAGTTAAATAACATGTTTCATCCGTTGTAGGTTATTATATATAAAGAGTAACAATAATATAATAATTTGAAATTCATATCATTGTGCAATAACTAGGGTCGAAAACTATTTAGGCTATGTTGTTCTCTAAGCTATGATTACGAGTTTCGAGGAACTATGTAGCCAAAGGTGACTCAAGTGTGATCCATTAAGGCCCAATATGATCCACTAAGATATGCACAATCTACCATTGTTCATTATAATCCATTAAGGCTCAATATGGTCCATTAAGACATCGACGATCTACTATTGTCCATTGTGATCCAGTAAGTTACAATATGGTCCATTAACACATCTATGATCTATTAGTGTCAATTGTGATCCATTAAGACCCAAAATGGTTCATTAAGACATGTATGATATACTATTGTCCACTGTGATCCATTAATGCCAAATATGGTCCATTAAGACATATATGATTCACTATTGTCCATCGTGCTCCATTAAGGCCCAATATAGTCTATTTAAACATGTATAATCCATTATTAGCCATAGTGATCCCCCTGAGGCCAAATATGGTCTTTTAAGACATGTTTGATGTACAATTATCCATTGTGAATCCATTAAGGGCCAATATGGTCGTTAACACACATGTGATCCACTACTAGCCATTGTGATCCATTAAGGCTCAATATGGTCTATTAAGACATTGTTGATCTATCATTGTTCATTGTGATCCATTAAGCCCACTATTGGCCATTTTGATCCATTGAAACCCAATATGGTCCACGGCTGACATGTTTGATCTACTATTGTAATCCATGAAGGCCCACTATTTTGGTGACCCATTAAGGCACAATGTGGTCTATTAACACATATATGATTAGGAATGAGCTCGGTACCAGCTGCAAACGTACCCGCACTAAACGTACCGGTATCGAAAATACCGATACCGAAAATCGTCAAATATTGGTACAGGTATAGTACCGAAAATGTTCAATACGGTACAGTACGATACCAGTACGATACCGGTATTTGAAAGTAAAATTCAGTAAAAACTGGTGTCGTACCGAACCGAAAGTACCAATACTGAAAACGCCGAAAAGTGGGTACCGAAAAAAATTACGTACGGGAAATTCAATACTGGTACTAACACGCATAAAATAAAAATTTATATAAACGTAACTAATATACATAAATTAACATATTATTTAAAAGAAAACAAATATGGTTTTGAACATATAATATTTAATAATAATAATTTGAATTTTTAAATATGTAGTAAGGTTTTTTTGTTTTTTTTTGTTTATTAATATTAAATAATATAATTTTTAAATGAGAATATTATTTTAGAGGGAAGTTTTGGATTAAATATTTTGGGAGGGAAGTTTAAGATTTTAGTCAAAATATTTTTGGGGGAAGTTTTAGAATAAAATATTTTGGGGAAAGTTTGAGTTTTAGGATGAAATATTTAGAGGGAATTTTTAAAGACGTAGTAACTTAAATATTTGGTCACACATTTTTTGCATAACATTTGATAACGTTTTGTCACACAAAATAAACAAAGTGACAATGGTGTGACGAATGTTTATATAAAGCCACTTGAAATTGTGTAATTTTAATTGTGGTTAATGTCTATATTCTAGACACACAAAATAATATATGTGTCCATATGTATTAGATTTTAGCCACATTATAAAGCATATAATGTGGTCGTAGATTACATTTGGCTACACTTTTCTAGCATGACTGCTTTTTCTTAACGTCTGGTTAAAGGTTTCGAATATTTCTGTTTTTAGTTACATTAAACAAATATTGTTGCCGTAGATCACATTTAGCCATACTTTTTTAGTGTTGCTAATAAATGTCACAATTTTTTTTAAACGTGGATAATGGTTTTGAATAAATATGTTATTGGTCACATGAAAACAAATACGGTGATCGTAGATAATATTTGGCCACACGTTGCTACTGTGGCTAAAATACATCACTGTTTTTTTTTTCTTAAAGTGTGTCGAATGGTGTCAAATACATGAGTTTTTGGTCACACGAAACAAAAATATGTGGCTATAAATAACACTAGGTCACACATTTCGAGTTGTGGCTAATAAATGTCACAGTATTTTCTAAAAATGTGGCTAATGGTTCTGAACTGGTATCAATAGAAACATTGATACAAAAATGTGTGGCTAAAGGTGTTTTAAAATGTTATGAATGACCTTTTGCCACACATTTTTTTTCAAATGCGTGGCTTGGCGGTTTTGCCAAAAGTGTGGGCATAGCCCTTTTTTCAGGTAGTGAAGTGTCAAGTGTCTTTTTAAGTTATATTATAATAAAACAATAGCGAATAAGCATCCTATAAAACTAATGTTTTACGACTCAAATATCAAGTGTCCTATTACGGTTTATTATAATAACACCACAATGATTAAGCGTCCTATAAAGTTTAAAGTTATAAGACCCAAGTGTCAAGTGTCCTATTAAGTTAAGTTCTAATATGACTTCGACTAGAAAGGGTCCTATAACACTAAACATTTATGACTTAACTACAACGTGTCCTATTAAGTTATGTTATAATAGGACCCCAGATGATCAAGTATCCTAATATAGTACCACATAATGGGACACTAACAATTAAATGTCTTATAAAGTACTTTATTAGGATCTACATTTTAAGTGTCCTATTAAATTATATGATAATAGGACCCCAAAAAATCATCCATCCTATTAAATAGTTTTTTAGGACACCGGTTTAGTAGAGTATATAATAAAAGGACCCAAAAGTTCATTAGTCCTATTAAATAGTTTTTTAGGACCATCTTTTACAAGCGTCCCACAGAAAAGGTACTAAAAAACCATTTTTGTTGTAGTGGTTTATCCCGCATTATGAAATAAAATAATCGGGCAATTCAAGTTTTAAAAGATCATGCTAAAATCTTCCGCTATCAACTCAAATTTATAAATACCACGGGTTTCTGTCCCGCGGCTCCTGGACCGGGTTAAACCGGGACGAGGGGCCGTGACAGAAAAATGTTGGGATTGAACCCTATCAGAGGAACAGATAATTAAAGCCAAAACTGGATCAGAGCAGTGGATCCAGAATAAGCAGACGATTACAGTTAGTTCATGCAAATCTCTCCCCTTGAAAGTAGCTTTGTATCTGCTGACCTGCTATCTACTGATCTTACCAAGTGCTGATCCACAACTGCTGCCTTACATCTACTGCCAAATGTTAAAGACTGATGGAAGACCAAAGCTCTGCTGACTCAATCTACTGCCTTGAGTCAAGTACTGCTGATCCGGACAAGCACTGCTGGATTCACAGCAGTGGAAGGCTGCAGCAGCTGTTTAAGTGTCTTTTATGTAATAAATTGTAATAGCAGTAGTTAGTACATCAGTGTTTGTATAGATCAGAGGTTAGAGTTTGTTAGGAGGTTAGATGTCACTTTCATGGTGACGTCAGCTAAGATGCTCAGTGGTTTGCAAGTGCCTATAAATAGTTCAGTACTTTGTACTGTTCTATTAGCTCTTTTGATCAGATCGTCTTCTTTGCACGAACAAACTACTGAGCTCTGGCTGAGGGGGAGTTTGCATTCATTCATCAATCATTGTAATCGTTGTTGAAACAAATTCAATCTTTCGATTCATTGTGTAAAGATGTTTGATTAAAGTATTACTCTCGTTTGATTGTATGCAAAGTTTGCTTTCATCTTAATTCCGCTGCACAACTCTTTCATTTCTATCTTAATTTCAAACGAAAATACAATAAAAAAGAAACTCAGATCCTACAATTGGTATCAGAGCCTGGACAGTCAAATTTGATTTAACAATCATTTTGATGTAAATAGTTCAGCTCATAACAGTTGATACTGATCGTTTGTTCGTCCGTTGAAAAACAGAGCAAGGATTAATCACCATTAAAGTTGATTTCTCAGTGTCTGTAAAACAACAAGAATGACGTCACAATCTCAGGATGATAAAAACAACATCGGCTCGCTTTTTAAACCACCTATGCTAAAAAGAAATAAGTACAACATCTGGCAGAGGAGGATGGGACACATCCTCGCTCAACAAAGCACAGGTTGTTGGAAGTCTGTCATTTATGGTCCCCATGTTCCTTCAGTGCCAAGTGCTGAAGATGCTAAAAAGTTCGTTCCAAAACCAGTTGAAAATTATACCGAAACCGATTTTCAAAAGATCGAACTAGATGCTAAAGCGTTTAGCATCGTAGCATCAGCGCTGCCCAATGAGATATATGCTGGACTGTTACATTGTAACAGTGCCAAAGAGTTATGGGACGCACTTAAGGAACAGTTTGGGGGAACTGAGGAAGTCATAGAAAACAATAGGGAAATCCTGAATCAACAGTATGAAACATTTTGCTACGTTAAAGGTGAATCACTAACGCAACAATTTGAGCGTTTCAGTTGTCTCATCAGTGAACTGAGGCTTGTTAATACCACTTTTACAAACTCAACTCAAAATAGCAGGTTCCTCAGGTCACTGCCAGAAAAATGGGACACCATAGCTTTTGTCACCCGAAACTCACCTGAATTCAAGGATCTGACCTTGACCCAACTCCACGGTCGACTCCTGACCTATGAAAGGGAGTTGAACCAGAAAAGGAGGTTACAAGAGTCAGGAAAAGTTACCGATGACTACATTTTCGGTAATACTGCTCTTCTGGGTCAAGAAGAATCTGGGAGCAGTGGTAAGGATCAGGGTTATGATCACTTCATTGACATAACTGCTGGTGCAAATTTTAACAACCCTGATCCTCACTCTGCTAGTTATGCATTCACTGCAAATGAAAACCAGATGTCAGACAATTTAAGTTTTGAACTAAATGATTTACAACATTTTGATCCCACTGATTTAGAGGAAATGGACATCCTGCACCAACTGGCTTTGCTAAGTGTTAGAACTAGCAAGTTTTACAAAAGAACAGGGCGAAAATTCCCAGGTTTGCATGGGAATCTAAGGGTTGGGTTGGATAAATCGAAAATCAAGTGTTACAAGTGTAACAGGTTGGGACATTTTGCTAGGGAATGTAGGAGTCAAACTACTGGTCCCATAATTACTCATCCTAGCTCAAATCCTAGACCTCAAAACCAAAACATTGTGCACTATGCCCAATATGCCCCAGCAGCTCAAGTGAACACTGCTCACTATGCTGCTGCCCCTGTGCCAGTACATTATGTCCAAACTACTGTTCCACAAATCCAATATGTTCAAACCCCTGCTCCACAGGTACAAGTGCAACCTGTTGCACCTCAAACCACTGCTCCAGCAGCAGCACAGCCAGATCAACAAAGTTTTTTTACTCAAGGGTTTGTTGACTGGAGCAGTATGCCTGAAGACCTTAATGATGAAAATTTTGCACTCTATGCTTCTAATGATTCTTCACATGATGAGTTTTGTTTGATGGCATTAGAGTCAATTCAGGAGGGGGTTGAAACTGAGGAGGAACAGCAGTGCTTTGAAACAGTGGAAGAGGTGACTGAAGCAGTGGTTACTGCTGTGGCTGGTGAATTACTGTTGGGAGAAAGTTCAGGTACCCTGATTGAACCAATGACTGATCCATGGTCCGTAGAGGACAAAGAAGAAGAGAAAGAAGAAAAGGCTGGTGAAAAGAAGGTGAAAGCTGATGATGAAAAAGATCATCAATGTGATTGTGCAATGATGGCAGCTGCCAAGGTATCTCCTCAAGTTCTTGAAAAACTGTGTTCTGACAATTGCATAATTGCTTTTGCTAACATTAAAGAGGTGAATGAAAACCTTCGGGATAAAATCTTGTCTGATGAGGTCAAATTTGAAAGGTCTTTAAAAGAACTTAAAATCAAATTGACTGAAAAAGAAAAAGAGAACAGTTGTTTAAAAGAAGAGCAGAGTATAACCAAAACCCAACTTCAAACTATGGTAGAAAAATACCAAGTTTGCAAAAAGGAGTTGGAGTCCGCCCAGATTACTTGTGAAAGATGGGTGGAATCCTGTAAAGGATATGAGGTTATGCTTGAAAAACAGAGAAAAAGCAATGTGAAATTTGGGGTTGGCTATAGAAAACATGATGATGAAAACATTGTTTTTGAAAAATCTGTTCAAACCACTGAGTTCATCCCCACAAACAAGAATGGCCAAGAAGTGAAAATCACTGACAAACTTGGTAACAAAATCACACTTGACAGACCAATGGAATCCTTTACTTTTGAGGAGCTTGAAGAATATCAGTTTAAACCAAAATGGTCTGATGAGTGTGACATTCTTGAAAATTTCAAGCCAATGGACTTTACATCAATTGATGGTGTCAAGGCTCCAAAAGCTAAAGTCATACCTCTCAAAGACATCCCAGCAGTGGTTAAAACCTCTGCTGCAAAGGAGTCTGAAAAGAGAAAGAAGAAAGAAAAAATTGATAACTTGTTTTGTGAATTCTGTGAGAAAAGGAATCATCTTACAAAAGATTGTTTCCACTTAAAAGCGTATGATTTAAACAGAACAAGTGTCATTGTTTCAGCTGAAGGTTGCATTGTCTGTGGTAAAACAAACCACAAAACTCAAGCATGTGTGTATCTCAAAAACTTTGATGTGAAAAAGAATGAGTACATTGCTAAAACATCCTTGAGTCCATCATCATCATCAACATCTGTCAAATTCACCAAGAAACAACCACTGTTTGTGCCAGTTCAAACAGCTGTTACAAAACAGCTGAACCAAACATCTGTCAAAAGAGATGTTCAGGTTACTGATGCACCCCCTGCCAATCAGTTCAGAAAAGGCAGAGAAAAACAGTCTTACCAAAGGATTCCTCACGTTTATGAGGCCTACAAAAGGCCCTCTAAACCCAAAGTGAACAAGCATCCTTTTGGTTACCAGCAGATGATTGGTCAGGACCCACAACAGTGGTTAGAGAAACACTGTCCTAAAACAGTTCAAACTCCTGACCTAACCACTGTCCACCTTTCTGCATCCATCCCAGACACTGTTGAGACCCCATCCAAAGCCTTGTTGGCTTTGGAGACCTTAATGAACTAATCCTTTTACTTCATGTGCAGGGAGCTTCTGCATGCTTTGATAGTCTTTGGTATGCAGATAGTGGAGGCTCCAGGCACATGACAGGATGTAAAGCCCTCCTCAAAGACTTTAAAATCCATGGAGGGGGTGATATATCCTTTGGGAATAATAGTAAAGGAAAAGTTCTGGGGTCGGGTACAGTGGAGTCTGGAAAAGTAAAATTTGAAAATGTCAATCTAATAGACAATCTAAAATTCAACCTTCTGAGTGTGTCCCAAATGAGTGACAAGGGTTTTGGGTCATTCTTCACAAAAGATTGTTGTAGGATTGTTGGACCAGAAATGGTCAAAAAGATTGAAGCAATAATCAAAACTGGTCAAACTAAACTTGTTGCTCAAAGAAGTGGCAATGTTTATGTTGTTGACATGACAAAAGAGTGTCCCAGAGCTGATGCCTGTCTGTTCTCAGCTGCCTCTAACAAAGAGACAGAACTTTGGCACAGAAGGCTGGGACACACAAATCTTAAGACAATCACAGAAATTTCAAAAAATGGTTTGGTGAGAGGCCTACCACAAAAACTGTTTTCATGTCCTGAACATTGCATTTCCTGTTTAAAAGGAAAACAGCATAAAAGTTCTTACAAGTCCATTGAAGAGTCCAAAACAACCCAGTGTTTGCAAATGCTACACATGGATTTGTTTGGCCCAGTTCAAGTCATGAGCCTCAAAAAGAAAAGATATTGTTTGGTTATTGTTGATGACTTTTCTAGGTTCACATGGACTTTCTTTTTGCACTCAAAAGATGAAACTGCAGGCATTTTTCAAGACTTTGTAATACAGGTTGAAAAGCAATTTGACCTTCCAGTGAAAAGCTTCAGGAGTGACAATGGCACAGAATTCAAAAATAGGGAGTTGGATGCCTTCTGTGTGAAGAAAGGGATTGTAAGGCAGTACAGCATCCCAAGAACACCAGAGCAGAATGGGGTAGTGGAAAGGAAGAACAGAACTCTGATTGAGGCTGCCAGAACCATGCTTGCAGATTCAGGTTTGCCATTAACTTTCTGGGCAGAGGCAGTAAACACTGCTTGCTATGTTCAGAACATAGTTTTAATAAACCCCAGGCACAAAAAGACTGCCTATGAAATTCTGTATAAAATTAAACGACTGATCTCATATTTCAAAGTGTTTGGCTGCCCATGCTTTATTTTGAACTTAAAAGATTCCATTTCAAAATTTGCAGCCAAAGTTGATTGTGGTTATCATCTGGGATACTCAACCACTGCCAAGGCCTATAAAGTGTTCAATACACGGACCAAGGCAGTGGAGGAGACTTTGAATGTTAAGTTCAATGAACTCTCATCAATGAAAATCCCAGCAAACCCTGCAGATCTGTTTGATCTTGGAAAACTCACTTTTGAAAATACTGTTGTCAAGACTAACAGTGCAGGTCCATCAGAGGATACAACACCAGACTATGGGTATGAAATCATCATCCCTCAAAGGTCTGCCACAAAGGGAAAAGCACCAGCTGTTCAAAACAGTTGTCAAAGCTCAACCGCTGCTACCTCAACAGTTGTTGACCAAAGTAGCCCATCAACCTCTGCTTCCACATCCTCAAACACTGCTGACAAAAGTCCTCAAACAGTGGATAAAAGTCAGCAGTTGTCCACTTCATTACCTCCTATACCACCACCTTTTGAAGCCACTGCTGGATCATCAAAGTCCCCAGCAGTGGCTAGCTCAGATGATACACATTTGCAGCCCTCACCAACCAATGCCATCATACCATACCAAGGAGATTTAATCTTCTTGAGATCTCATCCACCTGATCAAATCATTGGCAACATAAATGAAGGGGTGCTCACAAGAAGTCAAACCCAAAACATTTATCTTTTTGCTGGTTTTCTATCACTCCATCAGCCAGTCAAGTACCAAGAGGCACTGAAAGACAACAGCTGGGTAGAAGCCATGCAAGAAGAGCTCCAACAGTTTAAAAGACAACAAGTATGGGAGCTTGTACCACTGCCAGAAGAGGTTAGTCCCATTGGCACAAAGTGGGTCTTCAAGAACAAAACTGATGAAAGGGGTATTGTTGTCAAGAATAAAGCCAAGCTTGTGGTTCAAGGTTACAGACAGGAAGAGGGAATTGATTATGATGAAACATTTTCCCCTGTTGCAAGATTGGAAGCCATTAGACTGTTCCTGGCCTTTGCTGTCAACCACAACATGAAGGTGTTTCAAATGGATATCAAAAGTGCTTTCCTCTATGGTACAATTCAAGAAGAGGTGTATGTTTGTCAATCTCCAGGTTTTGAGGATCCATTTTATCCAGATCATGTCTACAGGCTAAACAAAGCCTTGTATAGCTTGAAACAAGCACCAAGGGCCTGGTATGAAACTCTTTCCAACTTCCTACTCTCAAATGGTTTCAAAAGAGGTACCATTGATAAAACACTGTTTTTAAAATGGAGAGGGAAGGATTTAATGATTGTCCAGATTTATGTGGATGACATTATTTTTGGAAGCACATGTAACTCAATGTGTGAAGAGTTTAGAGAACTCATGACAGCTGAGTTTGAAATGAGTGCTATGGGTGAGCTGCAATGCTTTCTTGGTCTCCAAGTACAGCAATTGCAAAATGGAACTTTTATTCATCAAAGCAAATATGCTAAAGAACTTTTAACCAAATTTGATATGAATGATTGTAAACCATGCAGCACACCCATGGCAACAAATAAGCTGGTCATGTCTGATGAAAAGGATGAGCTGATTGACCAAACACTTTATAGAAGCATGATTGGGTCTTTATTGTACCTGACTGCATCTAGACCAGACATCATGTTTGCAACATGTGTCTGTGCAAGAAGTCAATCAGCTCCCAGAAAATCAAATCTCATTGCTGTAAAAAGGATCTTCAGATACATAAAAGGTGCTCCCACACTTAGTATCTGGTATCCAGCTAATGGGAACATCAAGCTTTCAGGTTTCTCAGACAGTGACTTTGCTGGATGTCACACCACAAGGAAGTCCACATTAGGAGGGTGCCAGTTTCTGGGTGATTGCTTAGTCTCATGGCAAAGCAAAAAGCAAGCAGCTGTTTCAACATCCACTGCTGAAGCTGAATACATTGCTGCTGCAAGCTGTACAGCCCAACTCCTGTGGCTTCAAAATCAGTTACTGGATTTTGGTATCACTGCCTTGAAAACACCACTCATGTTGGACAGTCAGGCAGCAGAAAATATCATCAAAAATCCAGTTTCTCATTCAACCACCAAACACATCGACATCAGACATCACTTTGTGAGGGATTGCTATGAAAAAGGTTTGATTTCTCTGCATCATGTCCCAACTAAAGATCAGCTAGCTGATGTGCTCACAAAAGCACTTGATACAGCCACTTTTGAAAGCTTGGTCTCTAGAATTGGGATGCTGAACATAGAATAACAAGCAATATCTTGTTTTTCTATGAATAAAAGCAACAAAATGTTTTCAGAAAATCAAAACTCCATCCTTAAAAATAGCTAAAAATGAAAATTTCTCATTAAATCCTTAAAAGTCTGCCATTAACCACTAATTGTTCAAAAGTCTGCTTCCTTCAAAAGTCTGTCCACTGCTGAAAGTCAACCCCTGCTCTCTCATTACTTTGATAAACTCTGTTGTTCAAAAGCAGTGTCTTATCCACTGATATACTATCCACTGATAGTGAAAATCATCCACTGCTTTCATACCACTGCCTTCATCTGTACCTATCACACAAGTACTGTCCTTCACTTTCAACAGGGGTTGTCACGTGGGCAGTACATATTGGTCAGACCTTTTGTAACGGCTGCCACCTCAGCATTCACTTTCTTCCCTATAAAATCCCCCACTCACCACCAAAACAGGGTTTTACTGTCGAATTGAATTCTTAAAAATTCTCTTCTCAAAGCAGTTTTTCTTCTCATTTCTTCACAAATTTCTTCGATCAATCATCCTCAAAATGACAAAATCAAAGAAATCTTCTAAACCCTCATCCAAATCATCATCGAAAACAGCCTCTCAAAAGGCAATCTCCACTGAAATTCCACATAAACCATCTCACAATCTCCTGGGTCTTCTCACAAAACCAGGAACCACTAAAGTTTTCGATTCCACCATTGATCTCATGGCAAAATCAAAGTACAAAACTTTGTTCACTGTCGATGCACCAATCTATTTGGCGACCCAAAGGGAGTTCTGAAAAAATGCAACCCTTGAAAAACAAGGTGACACTGCAACCACCATAAACTCTTTGATAAAGGGTAAAGCTGTCCAAATCACGCCACAATCCATTTCAGAGGTCTTTCAACTCGGTGATCAGGAAGGTAAAATTTCTTTCACTAAAACCGAGTTACAAACTGACTTCATTGAAAGAGGGTATGAAGCCACAATGATGAAGAAGATTACCTTAGAAAAAGGTTATTTTCCGTCTGCAACCAGATTTTTATTTCATACCCTCCTACTCTGTGTTTCAAACAAAACCACTTCTTTCAATGAAATCCCTTTAAAGATTCAAAATCTGGGATATGCAATTCTTCAAGGAGAAAATTTTAACTATTCTCGGGAAATTTTTAAAGATTTGGTTAATAATGTTGAAACAAAATCATTCTTACTGTTTCCAAGGTTCTTAAGTTACTATTTTACAAAGAAATTCAGTAAGGATGATTTAGCTGTAATAAACCAAGGTGATTCTACTCAAATAAACAGTTTAACAACTGAAACTTTTTCAAGAATGTTAGCACCTTGCAAAACACAAGCAGAGGTGCCTGAGCAGATTTTAGCAGTTACAACTGCTCCTCAGGTATCTGCTGCTGAGCCCACTGCTCAAGGTGATCAAAGCAGCAGCACAACTGTTTTGAAACCCATACCTAAAATCACCAAAAAGCCAACAAAAAGAAAAACACAAAAACCCCCCAAAACCATCAAAAAGGCATCTCTGGAGGATGAGATACCAGAGCTTCTGCCAGTGACAACACAAAAGTCACAAGAAACCACTGCTGCTACTTCCTCACAGCAGTTGGTACAAATATCTCAACCCAAAACCCAAAACCAAAACTCCTCCTGCTTCTTCACAAAAAGAACAGGTTGTACAAATAGGGTCTCCACATCATGATGCTCTGGAAACACTCGTTTCTATCATCCACAGTCCAATGCCCGGGACACATCCTATTTCTACACCAATTATCACATCCACAATTCCCTCACCAATAAAACCACTGTTGGATGCAATTGATTTGAACCAGGCATTAACCAGTCCTTCTCAATCACCTACTAATGAGAATATACCTCAACAGCTGACTGGGTCTGATGTATCAATCCTTGCTAACCCACCAACACAACCTGAGGAGGTTACACCCCATGAGTTACAAGTAACTCTTGGTGGTAATCCAAGTGAAGCAGCCACTACAACTGTTGAACCTACAGGTTTACAGTTGGACAGTGGTTACATTAATAAGACTTCCTTGGAGGCAATTCCTTTTATAGCACCTCTGCCAACCACCAGTGGATTTATTTATCCTACTGGCAACATCAAAAGGTTGTCAAGTGTTGAAGGAAGAAGACCCCAGTACCAAGAAAAAGGGGCATCAGTGGTTAATGTTTGGAGTATACTCCCTACATCTACCACTGATAAAACCACTGCTAGTGGGAAATCAGATGATCCCATTAACTTGGGTGATGGTTTAAAGTACCAGAAATTGACGGATCGTATTGCAAAGCTTGATAACTCTGTTGCAGAACTCAAAGATATGCTACAACAGGTGCTACAAGTTCAGAAGGTACAATCAACTGCTGTTCCACCTCAAGCACCTGCTCCACAAAGGGCACCTGCTACAAATGAGCTCTGGAATCTATTTCAATCATTTCTCCAAAAACAAGCACAATTAGCAGATCAGCAACATGAAACACATGTACAACAGCTGAGAAATGCAATGGAGTCAAGGTTCAAGAACACTCAGGTAGATTTAAAGGCTCTCAAAACTCAGATCTTGCACACCACTGGCACTGCTCCTCCACAAGTCCGCTACATTTATCAACTCCCAGAAGATAATGCCAAAAAGGGGGAGAAAATTGAGTGGAAAAGGAAGGGTATAGAGGATGGTCTCTATCTTGAACCAGAGAATTCAAACATGACCAAAAAGATCCCTTTACCAGATGGCAGCAAGAAAATTGATGTGACAACAAATGCACTAGCAGAAGCAGTTGCAAGTGTAAAAAGGGATAGAGAGGCCAAAAGAAAAGCCAGGGTGGACAGAATGGATCATCCAGATCAGGGTACTTCTGGTTCAAAGGATCATGAAAATCCTGTTGAGGAAAAGAAGAAGCCTACTAGAAAAGTGAGGCAACCCAAATCCATTCCAACCAGACGTTCAAAGTCTGCTAAAAAACCACCATTCAAAACAGCTGATGCAACAGGAGTTACAAAAACTACTGCTTGCCAAACAGTTGTTTCATCAACACACACAACATCCACTGCTTTACCATCATCACCACCAAAAACAACACCTGCTGACATACAGCAGAAGACAGCAGATGTTATAACATCTGTTGTAATGACAACAGTGGTTGAAACACCAGTTGTTTCAACAGCTGTTAGTCAATCACAATCCACTGCCTCTACATCTACCACCACTGTTCCATCCAAAGCATCATCAGTCCCTCCTACAAAAAGGAGAAGACTAATTCTCAAAGATGATGACAATTCACCACCACAAACATCTTCAAAATCTTCAGCTCTTGTCACAATACCAAAACCTGTTCCTCTCTCTTCAGTTCCAATGTACAAGCCCTTACCTCCTGCAGGTGTTCAATTTCCTCTTGAACTAGCAGCTGTTAGAGATGAAATAAAATCCTTTTACTATGAGGATGACCCTGCCAAAAGGAGTTTGCCATCAATAAAGGGATATCCCTGGCCTAAAAATGTTGATGAATACTTGGAAATCAAGGCCAAGCAAGCAGAGGATATCTCAAAAAGAAACACACAAGGGAAATCTGACAAAGAAATTTCAAGAAATTATCAATATCTGCTCACACAAGTCAGATCCCTAGAACAATTTGCAAAAAATGTTAGTCAACAAATTTCTGAAAGAGCAGCTGAAACTCTGAAGAAAGACTACATTGAAAGCATCATGGCTCACAAGAAGTACAAAGGAGAGAGATATATGTACAAAGAGTGGACTGTTCCTGAGCTTGAAGATGAAGCTGCAAGAATTCAAGACATGATAAAAGGGAAGGTCACTCACACTCCTCCTGACTGGGCAAAGTTTAGAAAGATTGTACCTGACAAACAGGTAGAACTGCAAAGAATGAAAGAGGAATTGGTTGCTGCTGATTATGGAAACAAAAGACAAGTTGCTAGATGGAAAGAAGATGTGGTCAGGGCTACTTACAAGAAGTTGGAACAATTAAGAAAGAAAGATCCCACAGTTCCTCAAAAGCCTGACTATTTTAAAGCAGAGGTTTCTAAAAGACCACCAAAGCTGCAAGTCAAAAGAACCACTGCTCCAGCTGGTGCTGCCATCTACAAAAGAAGGAGCAAAAACCAGTTTAGCATGGAAACAATTCAAGATCTATTAGCTGGAGATGCCATTGTAAAAGCAGGCACGGAAGTAATGATAAAAGAAGATCTTGAATTGGAACAATCTGCAAGTGCTGCTCAGCCAGCTATGAACAGGCCAGCCTCACCAAATACTTCTGCAAATAAACATCTCCCAAGAAACCCACCAGGCTCAAAAATACAAAAGTGGGAAACTGATAAACAGACCTGCGTATTGACTTTGCTCAGGTCTGGTGGAGGAGTGGAGAAAATATCAAGGGAACAAGCTCTTGGCCTGAGTCTTGAAGATTTGCAGGATCTCCTTGATCTTCCACTCAGCAGGGATGATGAAGATACAGATGCCCTAGACTTTGAATTACAATTTAAAGGTCAGATAAGGGAGCTGTTAATGAGGCAATAAAGAATTCCACAAATAATGAAGAGTTTTGGCATTATCTGTTCCAGGGGGAGATTGTTGGGATTGAACCCTATCAGAGGAACAGATAATTAAAGCCAAAACTGGATCAGAGTAGTGGATCCAGAATAAGCAGACGATTACAGTTAGTTCATGCAAATCTCTCCCCTTGAAAGTAGCTTTGTATCTGCTGACCTACTATCTACTGATCTTACCAAGTGCTGATCCACAACTGCTGCCTTACATCTACTGCCAAATGTTAAAGACTGATGGAAGACCAAAGCTCTGCTGACTCAATCTACTGCCTTGAGTCAAGTACTGCTGATCCGGACAAGCACTGCTGGATTCACAGCAGTGGAAGGCTGCAGCAGCTGTTTAAGTGTCTTTTATGTAATAAATTGTAATAGCAGTAGTTAGTACATCAGTGTTTGTATAGATCAGAGGTTAGAGTTTGTTAGGAGGTTAGATGTCACTTTCATGGTGACGTCAGCTAAGATGCTCAGTGGTTTGCAAGTGCCTATAAATAGTTCAGTACTTTGTACTGTTCTATTAGCTCTTTTGATCAGATCGTCTTCTTTGCACGAACAAACTACTGAGCTCTGGCTGAGGGGGAGTTTGCATTCATTCATCAATCATTGTAATCGTTGTTGAAACAAATTCAATCTTTCGATTCATTGTGTAAAGATGTTTGATTAAAGTATTACTCTCGTTTGATTGTATGCAAAGTTTGCTTTCATCTTAATTCCGCTGCACAACTCTTTCATTTCCATCTTAATTTCAAACAAAAATACAATCAAAAAGAAACTCAGATCCTACAAAAAAGGTGGTATCAGAGCCACTGATTTAAGCCAATTAAGTATTTAGAAATACTTAATTTTACTGATTGCCATTCTGTGATTATGTGTTTTTGTTATTTAACTATTTGTTTACAGTATGGGTAAGCAAAGACTTTCGGACATCTATCGTCAATTAAATAGTTCACCAAAAGAAAAGGGAACTTTATACTCAGCAAATACTGAGGAAGGAATATTTGTTCGTAAGGCACAGTTTGAGAAACCACTTTCCACTAAGAAAAGAGGTTGGATTATTAGAAAAAGTCAAGAGAAAATAAAGAAGTCACAACCAAAAGAAGTGAGGGTTAATAAGGAGACTCAGGAAATAGGCAATAACCCACCATGGGAAGACGAATTAGATGAAAAATGGGCAGATCTTTATATGTTAGCCACTACAGCAGTAAATGTTAACCTTTAAATACCCTGACCCAGTACTAGCACCCATATCATCTACAAGATAGAAACTTTAAAGAAACTTTTGCCGATTAGATAAATAATTTAGTAAGAAAAAAAATAATACAATAAATTACGGATACACAACCCCTAGTATATTTTGAATTTCAGTTGTCCTTTGTATTAGACAAGTCGCACGGTGTGCAATAATACTTGAATAGTTGCATTAAATATTCGCCTGTGAAATTTTATTATAAAAGTTTAACTTAGCATTTTGTGTGCATTTTTGCATATATGCTAAACAACATGAATGAGTTATCTGAAGCTCTTCAGAATCTCAATCTCTATCCTGTGAAAGTAGAAGTTTCCAGAGACTTTACAGGTTACTTTGCCGATGTTGAGGAACCTATGGAATTTCAAGCTCAACCTCCAGAGAAATGAAATCCTAAGAAAAGAAGAAGATTTGTGGGATGGAGGCGTGTGCGTAGGAGGAAACCAGGGACTAGGAAAGTTGCCAAGATAGAGAATCCCGTGGATAAAGGAAAAGGGATCGAGATTGGAGAAGGTTCTAGGCAAGCAGGAATAGAAATTGGGGAAAGTTCTAGGCAAGCAAAGGAATTGCCATTGCAGGAGGAATTGGATCGCATACTGGCAAACTGTGATATCCTTAGGCCTATCAATAATAACCTCTTCTCTTATCCTGCCGAAACCCAACTTCCAATAAACTTGGAACCGGCTATTCCAGATCCCCTTGTCAACACTCAACCTCTAGGAGAAATAGATGAGTGGTTGACCAACGACTGGCAGTTTCAAAACCTCCTAAATAACCCTTATACCTTTTTCCCTCAGTTCGACCCAGAGCCTGCGCCAAACCCACCAATGAGCAATGAGAATTTAGCTGAACTCCACCATTTTGGCGAGGAGCTGGTGGACGCAGGAAATAGAATCCGAGAGGTAGGAGAACAGATCTCCTGGAAGTACGACGAGAGAGAACGTCGCTTCTAAGGTGCCAGCAGATGCGGATGGAGTAAAGGAATAGCTGTGGTTGTATAATAACAATAATAGTAATAAAATATAACTCTGTAAAATAAACTAAAAAATAAAACTTTTGTAAGATAACAGTGTGTACGGATGCATAATATAATATATAAAAATGCGAGTCGAGAAATCGACAATTTTGACTATACGTGTGTTTGTGAAAATTTATACGATTATTTTGCATATAGCTGTTATTTACTTTATGCTAATAATTTATATATATTAATTACCAGATGGAACACGCTAATAATGAACCAGTTAACGAAATTAACCAATCTGAGCAACACCAGGAAGATCAATTTCGGAATTGGCAAGATATCGAGAATATCGTTGCTCAAGGAATAGCCAATGCTATTCCAGCAATCCTTGCTGCTGCTCGAAACCCAGTTGAACCTCAACAAATTATTCCTAGCAAACGTACTCATGAAGACAACTTCAGTAATAGTGTAAACAGAGGCGGTAACCATACTAACAACGATAATGATATACGGAAAGCCCCAATTCTCAAAAGAATGAAAGCTGCAACGCCTGGTTGCACTTACAAGGAGTTCCTTGCCTGTAAACCTGTTGAGTTCGCAGGCAATGAAGGAGCGACCGTGGCACTGCGTTGGTTAGAGAAAACAGAGGCAGTCATTAAAATAAGTAAATGTGCCGTGGAAGAAAAAGTCATGTATGCGTCGAATCTTTTTAAGGAAGGGGCGCTAGAATGGTGGAATACGGTACTTCAAGCCAAGGGAAGCGATGTGGCCTATGCCATGAGTTGGGAAGAATTTAAACGGCTAGTAGAAAGAAAATTCTATCCCGAATATGAAAAGGAACAAATGGCAAACAAATTCCTAAACCACCGGATGATAGGTGTAGACTGTCGAGGTTATACTTCGACATTCTTCGAATATGCCAGAGTGGTACAAACGCTGGCTTCGCCAGAACCGGTACTTATTTCTCGCTATATTTGGGGATTGATTGGCGAAATCCATGATATCGTTAAAGCTATGAGACCTCACACAATTGACGATGCAGTGGAATTAGCTAACACCCTAACTGACGGGCTGGTACGCAGAAGAGAGGAGAACCGGAAAAAGGAAGTGGCCCAAAAGATTACCCAAGGATTCCGTGTGGGTAACAGTGGTAACTTCAAGAAAAGAGGAACTGGGCAAACTTCCACCGTTCCATTTTGCAGTACCTGTAAAAGAAAGAAATTTGGAAGATGCAAAGGGTATTGCAATTTCTGCAAAATTCCAGGGCATCAAGAAGAAGATTACATTAAGAAGAAATCCACAATCTGCTACAATTGTGGAGAAGCTGGACATTTTAGGCCAGATTGCCCAAAATTGGTCAAACCAGCTGATAACAAAGCCAAACCTGCAGAAGGAACTACCAAGAAAAACGTAAGAGCCTTCCAGTTGACTACCCAAGAAGCAGAGCTAATCCCAGACGTGATAACTGGTACGTTCCTGCTTCACAACGTTTATGCAAAAGTATTATTTGACTCTGGTGCAAACCAAAGTTTTATAAATACTTCATTCTGCCAAGATCTTAAGTTACCCTTAACAAAACTTAGGCAAGTTTTTACAGTAGAAACGGCCGATGGGAACTCTGTTAACATAAATACGGTTTTGCAAAAAGCAAATATAGAACTTTCAGGTCATAAATTTTCTGCAAACCTATTACCAATGAATTTAGCTGGATTCGATGTCGTGTTAGGAATGGATTGGTTAGTAGCCAACCATGCTCGTATCCTTTGTGATAAGAATGCCATAGAAATTCGTGCACCCACCGGAGAAGTAATTATGATTATGGGAGATAAGCCGCAAAAACCCATGAAGTTCATTTCAGTAATGAAAATTGCTAGTTATGAACGAAAGCATGGAATAGTGTATATGATTTCAGTAATCATTAGCACTAAGGGTAAGGAACTTAAGGAAATTCCTGTAGTATCAAAATACTCGGATGTATTCCCAGAAGAGTTACCGAGATTAGCACCCAATAGAGAGGTAGAATTTAGGATTCATCTAATTCCTGGAACAACACCAATAGCCAAAGCACCTTATCGATTAGCACCCACTGAAATGTTAGAACTGAAAAACAATTAGATGAATTGCTCAGTAAAGGATTCATCCAACCTAGTTCATCCCCGTGGGGAGCTCCAGTGTTGTTCGTAAAGAAGAAAGATGGTTCGATGAGAATGTGTATCGGTTATAGAGAACTGAATAAGGTTACAATTAAGAATCGATACCCATTACCTAGGATTGATGATCTTTTTTATCAACTTCAAGGAGCTAGATACTTTTCTAAGATCGATTTACGCTCCGGATACCATCAGTTGAAAGTACAAGAAGAAGACATACCTAAAACTGCTTTTAGAACTAGGTATGGTCATTACGAGTTTACAGTCATGCCCTTTGGACTAATGAATGCACCTGCAGTATTCATGGACATGATGAAAAGAATCTGTAAACCGTACTTGGATAAATTTGTAATTGTCTTTATCGACGATATACTTATTTATTCCAAAAGCCAGAATGAACACTGTCAGCACCTGCATACACTCTTAACTTTGTTATGAAAAGAAAAGCTTTACGCCAAATTCTCGAAGTGTGAATTTTGGCTACAGGAGGTGCAATTTTAGGACATGTGGTGAATCACGAAGGTATTCACGTAGATCCTTCGAAGATAGAAGCAATTACCAAATGGAAAGTCCCACAATCAGCTATGGAAATTAGAAGTTTTCTAGGATTAGCTGGTTATTATAGGCGTTTCATTAAGGATTTTTCTAAAATAGTGGTGCCATTAACTAAGCTAACCTGTAAATCAATTAAGTTTGAATGGGGACCCAGACAGGAAGAGGCCTTTAGGATTTTAAAGCAAAAGTTAACAAACGCCCCAATTCTTGCCTTACCAGAAGGGACTAAAGATTTTGAAGTTTACTGTGATGCTTCTAAGCTAGGATTAGGATGTGTGCTAATGCAACGCAAGAAGGTAATTGCGTATGCCTCAAGGCAATTGAAAAAGCACGAGGAAAACTATACGACTCATGACTTAGAATTAGGAGCCATAATTTTTGCCCTTAAGATTTGGAGACATTACCTGTATGGAAGTAAGTTTACTGTCTATACGGATCACAAAAGTTTAAAATACATATTTAGGCAAAAAGAATTGAACATGAGGTAAAGGAGATGGATGGAAATCCTAAGCGACTACGACTGTGATATTCAGTATCACGAAGGAAAGGAAAACGTAGTTGCAGATGCCTTAAGTCGTAAGTATCATGAAAAACAATGACGAGTTCGTGCTCTTAGATTAAGTTTACAATTAGACTTAATGGGGCAACTAAAGGATGTTCAAGAAACAGCAATCAACGATAAGGCTGAAGGAATGAAGGGACGAATAAAAGAATTAGAGCAAGGAAGTGATGGAATTTGGAGATTCCATAAGAAAAGAATTTGGGTACCTAAGCAAGGAGATTTAAGAAATAATATTTTAGAATAAGCCCATAGATCTAGGTATACCATGCATCCTGGTAACAATAAGATGTATCAAGATTTAAGAAATAACTTCTGGTGGATAGGAATGAAAAAGGACATAGCTAGGTATGTTTCTAAGTGTCTTACTTGTTCACAAGTTAAGGCAGAACACCAGAAACCCTCAGGTCTACTACAACAATTAGAAATGCCTGTATGGAAATGGGAACTCATAACAATGGACTTTGTTACTAAGTTTCCCAATACCAGAAAAGGTAATGACGCGATTTGGGTAATTGTGGATCGATTAACCAAATCAGCTTATTTTCTACCCATGAAAGAAACCTTTAGCATGGAAAGGTTAGCAAAGTTGTACGTAGACGAAGTAGTATCCTTACATGGAGTTCCACTCTCCATTGTATCGGGTAGGGATAGTCGTTTCACTTCCCATTTCTGGACAAGTTTCCAAGAAGCAATGGGAACCCGACTAAATTTAAGCACTGCATATCATCCACAAACAGACGGACAAAGTGAAAGGACGATCCAAACCCTGGAAGATATGCTTAGGGCATGTGTAATAGATTTTGGTGGAAATTGGGACGACCACCTACCCTTAATTGAATTCTCCTATAACAATAGTTATCATGAAAGCATTGAAGCTGCCCCGTTCGAAGCACTGTATGGACGAAAATGTAGAACTCCAGTTTGTTGGGCATAAATAGGAGAAAGTCAGTTATCAGGTCCTGAAATAGTACAAGAAACCACCGACAAGATCACACAAATCAAGGAAAGACTAAAAACGGCTCGAGATCGCCAGAAGAGTTATGCAAACAATCGACGCAAGCCACTAGAATTCCAAGTCGGTGACAAGGTACTCTTGAAAGTTTCTCCTTAGAAAGGAGTAGTGCAGTTTGGAAAGAAAGGGAAACTAAGTCCAAGGTACGTAGGACCATTCCCAGTAATCCAGCGAATAGGACCAGTTGCCTATCGTTTACAACTACTAGAAGAACAAGCTGGAGTACATGATGTGTTTCATGTATCCAATCTCAAGAAATGTCTATCTGACGAATCCCTGGTAGTACCTCTTCAAGATGTAGAGGTAAATGAAAAGTTGAAATTTGTGGAGAAACCACTGCAGATAGAGGACAGAAAGGTCAAGTTTCTCAAACACAAACGACTAGTGCTAGTCAAAGTCAAGTGGGATTCGAAGAGAGGACCAGAATACACTTGGGAGCTAGAATCAGAAATGAAGCGGAAATATCCTCATTTATTCCAGTAAATCTCAAGGACGAGATTTTTATTAAGGTGGGGAGGATGTAACAACTCTCACCAAAACTATTATTTATTATTTTATTTTGTTCAATAGGAAACCCTAATTGAGACCCCCAAGTAATACTGCATAAACCCTAAAATTTTCAGAACAATCGGAATCAAGATCAGGGCCCCTAAAACTCACCCTAGTTAGTATTATCCAAACAGTTTTTTATAGGAATCGAATTTGAACAAACGGTCAACTCAGCTAAGCTAGTAAGAGACGTGGCTACCCTATACTAAAAGTGAGCTCTCGCGCCACGCGAGAGCTCTCGTGACACGCGAGCGCGCCGTTTTTCCAGTATAAATAGAGGAGTTTGGCACTTGAATTTCTGCGTTGGTTCGACGTAAAAATTCATTCTGTGCACTGAGATATCGTCCGTTTACTATAAAAACACACACAATCACGAAATTCTGCTGCGATAACAGGGTAATAACTCGATCGCTATTACGATTCAATGTCCGATCGATTGAAACTATCCGATGGTGTTTAAGTGCTGCCCAAATTAGGGTTATGCTTTGTCATTCGTCGTGAATTCGATGGATGTGTAAGTATCGCACTGTGTCATTCGTTGTGAGGGTTTTAATCTCGTGAATTATCATAAAAAGTTGGATTATAGTTACTAACCTAGATTTTCGTGTGCATTGTTGTTTGAATTAGGTTAACAGGCTTATCAGTAGGCTAAACTCTGCCCGTTTAAATCTGCAATGTGAGTCATTCTCTTTTAATAAAATTGTTTTACAATACCTCAAACTATTTTTAAAGTTATAATTACAGGGATTAAGTCGTTGTTATCTTAATCACTGGCTAGTGGGGTATTGTGCACATTACTAATTTCTCACGTTTAGGCTAATAAATCCTAACAGTGATAATCGTCACTACTTGGGTGAAAGGACCCAATAGTGGCATGACCATTGTCACCAGGAGGTGACACGGCGCCAGATAAAAATAAGATAAAAGCCATTGTAATCGAATCGCTCTTATGCTGTAATTTATAACTAAGCGTCGTTTTATCAAAATGAATGATTCACCAGTATTTCCCCGCTGACAAAATTATTTTTAGAACATGTTTCAGGTAACTACTGTGAACCAAGGAACAGTGCTACGGAGCACAAACAAAGCTTGAACTAGTGGCTCAATTAAATAAATAAACATGTTTTGTAAAACAGGGAATTTCCTTGTGAAATTCCTCTAGTGTAAATTACGGGGTTTATCCCGCATTATGAAATAAAATAATCGGGCAATTCAAGTTTTAAAAGATCCTGCTAAAATCTTCCGCTGTCAACTCAAATTTATAAATACCACAGGTTTCTGTCCCGCAGCTCCTGGACCGGGTTAAACCGGGACGAGGGGCCGTGACATTGACGACGGCAGTGGAGGTGGTTATGGTGTGGCTCGGGTTTGGGTTTGCTTTGAGTTTGGTGAAGGTGGTGACGGCGGCAACTCCGGTGATAGGGATACATCGTCTGGTAAGTGATAATGTGAGTATTTGGGGGTTTTGGGTGTTTTATGAAGTTTCTAGTGAATATTTGGGGATTTTGGGTGGTTACGGTGGTGGATTTGAGGGTTTTTCATGGTGGGTTTTCGGATTTGAGGGGTTTTCATGATGGTTGTGGTGGCAGGTGGATGGTGTTGTTGGTGGTTGCAGGTGGGTGGTGGTGACGGTGGTTGTGGGGGTAGGAGTGGGTGATGGCAGGTGGCGGGATTGAGAAGTGGTGTAGAGAGATGGGGGTGGTGGTGGCAGATGGGGGCGGTGGTGGCTGGTGTTTGCTGCTGCTGGTGTTCATCTTCATCATCGACAACTTCAGGGTTTTATTTACGGAGCCGCTGTCACCGGAAAACGAGGAAGGAGGTGTGGGTGTGACTGTTGGATGGGACGACGGTGGTGGTGGTGGTGGTGGTGGTGGTTCTATAGAGAGAGGGAGAGAGGGAGGAGGCAGCGGTGGTGGTGGTGCTATAGAGAGAGAGAAGAGAGAGATAGATGTGATTATGTTGGGGATGATGATGATTTATTTGATCTGCTGGTTGCACAAATGAAATTATATTTAAAAATGACCAAAATGCCCCTGCACTAAAGGATAAAATAATCAGTTTTCAACAGTAAAAAATCAGGGATTTTGAGTTTTGGACTAAAATGACAACAAAATGCAAACCACAGGGACCCAGATGTAAAAAGTTTGAGATTTGAACTAAAATGGCAAGAGTGCCCAAACCACAGGGACCAAAATGGCAGTTTACTCTTTAAAAAGATAAAAAGGTTTACTTGCTTGGCTAAAATGGTTGTAGTAATCGTTAGTCGGCCGGTGGGATGGGGGACTAGCGATTAATCAGGATTAATCGGGATGAATTGTGATTAATCGGCGCATAGTCACGATTTTTACAACCATGGTTGAAAGACATATATAGAGAATGTTAATTTGAGCTGGTCATATACAACTGTCAGGCATCATGATGAGGTCATATTCGATCACAACATTCTAAACCGTTTAAAACGGTCCGAAAGAATGTGATACATGTGATTGCAACAACTAGTGGGTCATCTTAGTGTTCCTTGCAATACATTTGTCGGAAAGAAGGAAACAAATAGTATAGGGGCTAGTGTGTAATATGGTGGACTATATAAACACCATCTTTGTATAACCCTAATTTGACACAATACAATTCAATACAAAAATTCCAACCACAGTAATTTTTCTCTATGCCAAACAACATGGTATCAGAGCAGTGTTGATTCTTGAACACCTTGCTCATCATCAAACCTATCTCAAACCATAAAAAAACAAAACCGAAATCAAAACCAAAGTTCCAAAATCGAACCTGCAAGTTTCTTTTCAATCCTTTAAACAACAACAGTAGCAGCCACCGATATCAAACCAGTTACGCCGTCGCCGCACAAAACCCTAAAAGTTCCGGCGAAGCTCTCAACCAAACCTGCAAAACCCTGAAATCGAACCTTGATACCTTAACAAACCTTCAACCTCATCCCCACGAACCTTCATCTCCACGAACTATTCCCCACGAACCATCAACCTTGATACCTTAACGAACCTTCAACCTCTTCCCACGAACCTTCATCGCCACGAACCATTCCCATTCTTCGTCAATTCATTGCCCATTCTTCGTCACTCCATGGCCAAGTGCTATTTTTAAGGTTAAAAGGTCTTTGTTGTTGGGATGATATGAAAGTAGGTGAACACGTGTGGGAAGAGCCACTAAGGGTGGTTGCATGTGGTGTTAGATTAGCCAGGTGGAATGTGATTAAATTTGCTAGTTTGTAGTTCGGTAAACGGCAAACAAGGATGACATATATCCACGTTTGTTACTTGTTTATTTGATCGTTTTAATTGAGAATTAGTTATATCGAAAAAAATCAAAAGAAAAAAAATCAAAAGAGAAAAAAAATGGAAATCAACCATGGAAAAAACAGTTATTGGATATTCGATTCAGGTGCCACTGACACCATGACATTTGAACCGTTAGATACGGTCAATGTCCAATCCTCAAAAAACTCAAATCCATACTGCAAACAATGGAAGGATGCAAGTGAAAGGAGTAGGAACAATTGAGATTTCACCAACTATGAAATTATCAAATTGTCTTTATGTTCCATCATTATGGCACAAACTGCTCTCAATTAGCCATATTACCAAAGAGTTAAATTACACGGTACTAATGCATCCTACTTTCTGCCTTCTACAGGATATCTGGACGGGTGTGATTATTGGACGTAGTACTGAGCGCCAAGGATTGTACAACGTGAATGAAGTGGCTCAACAGGATACTGTGATGTTGGCACATGGAACCGAAAATCGAGAAGCCTGGCTATGGCATAGACGTTCGGGACACCCATCCAATGGTTATTCGCACTTTTTGTTTCCAAAACTCTTCCCTTCAAATGGGAAAATAGATTATGAAACCTGTCTTCGTGCCAAAAGCCATCGACAACCATTTAAACCTAGCAATACGAAAGTTGCTTCACCTTTTTTCACTAATCCATTCTGATGTGTGGGGTCCTACTCCTGTGATGGGGGGCAGAGTCTTCGGTACTTTATACTATTCGTGGATGATTGCACTCGCATGACATGGGTATATTTTTTAAAAAACAAATCTGAAGTTTACGAAAAATTTATCACGTTTTATGCTATGATTCAAACTCAAATCCAAATCCTTCGATCCGAAAATGGGGTGGAATTTGTCAATACACCCATGAAACAATTCTTTAAAACCAAAGGATTAATTCATCAAACCTCTTGTTCTCATACCCCCGAACAAAACGGTGTTTCCGAACGGAAAAACCGTATTATTCTTGAAATGACTCGAGCCCTTTTAATCGAATCCCAGGTTCCTAAATTTTACTGGCCGGAGGCAGTTGCAACCTCCGTGTATCTCCTGAATCGGCTTCCCACAAAAGCTCTTAAATTTAAAACTCCCTTAGATTGTCTGTCTAAGTCAGCCAGTATTCCCCATCCTCTTACACTTGAACCTCGAATCTTCGGGTGTACCGCATTTGTCCACATACCCAAAATCAACCGGAACAAGCTCAGCCCGCGTGCTGAGAAATGTGTATTTGTCGGCTGTGGGATCGACTAAATAGGTTACCGGTGTTATAATCCAAAAACTCATCAAATGTTCACCACAATGAACGTTGACCTTCTTGAAACAAAATACTTTTATGACACCCAACCCAGTGTTCAGGGGGAGAACGAATGTATAGACACCCTGAGTTGGCTAACCCAACTTCCCTCATCTGAAGAAGTAACAACAGAAAATCATCACAGTACTGCAGGTCCTTCAAACACAGCCACACAATCTGCGAAACACAGTACCACTAAAGAAAGTCCATCCAACGTGATACCTGGGGTAAGAAATACTGAGGACCCTAGAGGTTCTACGTTTTATAACCATGAGACAACATCGGAACACATAGAACCGACAACAACGGAACCTACTCCACAGGCTAAACCAGATGTGGAACATGGCGAACCAGACTTGGAAGAGGTTGAAAAAGTTGTTGAACATGTGGAATCAGTTGCAGCAGAAACAACCGGAAGATACCCTCTCCCTCCTAGAGCCAATAGAGGGGTCCCTCCAAAACGGTACTCGCCAGAGAGGGAAACCAGAACCTCAAGGTATCCTGTAGATAATATTGTTAATAGGAACTTATCTAACAGTGCGAAAGCATTTGTCACCTCTCTATACTCCGAACAAATACCTGGCTCTGTAAAGGAAGCACAAGGTAAGAAGAACTGGAAAGAAGCAATGGAAACAGAGTTGCAAGCTCTTATGAAAAACAATACGTGGGAAAAATGCATTATCCCAAAAGGAAAGAAAACAGTTGGCTGTCGTTGGGTGTATTCAATTAAGTATAAACCAGATGGTTCTATTGGAAGATACAAAGCTCGACTTGTAGCCAAAGGGTACACTCAGACGTATGGGATCGATTACTCTGAGACGTTTTCTCCGGTTGCAAAAACGGACACCATCAGAGTCCTCTTCTCCGTGGCAGCAAATAAGAATTGGCCTCTCCATCAGTTTGATGTTACAAATGCATTTCTCCATGGAGACCTAGCGAAAGAAGTATAAATGGAAGCACCTCCAGGTTTTCAGGGGATTTTAAAGATGGGGAGGTTTGTCGGTTGAAAAAGTCTCTATACGGGCTAAAACTGTCACCTCGGGCCTGGTTTCGAAAGTTCACCTTGGCCATGAAAGAATATGGGTATTACCAAAGTAACGATGATCATACCCTGTTCCTCAAAAGAAGAAACGACCTCGTAACTTGCCTGATCATATATGTAGACGACACTACAAGAAAACTGGGTTTTTAGTACGCGCAAAAGCGTCCTAAAATGCTATTTTATAGGACCTTTCATTTAATAGAACCAACAGTAAAAGCGTTTCATGTAAAGGGGTCGTAATAAGTCCCGGAACTAAAAAAGTGTCCTAACATTTCAAATAAGATTATGAAACCAATTTTATGGTCGCGTAATATGTCTTTGAACAACCAAAATTGTGTCCTAATAAAAACATATTAGGACATGATGTATAAGAATTTATACATCTTTTAAACGTCAAATACGCCCCGTTTATGCGAAAACTCTTTGTATTTTCATTGATTTTGGTACTCATTTGAGTTGTTTGTGAAAATACAGGTCCGGGTTTCGGCCCGGTGATGGAACGAAAGCTTTTGGAGCAAAATGGAGCGAAAACGGAACATTCCAGCAAACTGCCAGATGTGGCACGACCGTGCCACCCAGGCGCACGGCCGTGCCAGCCATTCCGACATCGGCACTTGCTTCCGGCACCAACACCATCAAAATCCAGAAACGGCACGACCGTGTCAACCACTGGCACGACCGTGCCAGGTCAATTTGAGCCCCAGATCAGAGTGTTTCCGAGATCGTTGCCGAGCACTATCGGCTGGCACGACCAGACCATGCCCGAGTACGGTCGTGCCACCTCGGGAACTTTTGAGCGCGATCTTTCCCAAAATGGAAGCATACTTGGTCAACATTCAAGAAAGTGGCTCTGACACTTGCCAAGCACGATCGTGCCAAAAGGTGGCATGGTAGTGCCAAACGCGCAGAGTTTAAATGCGAATTTCTAGCTCATTTGCAAGGGAGTTGGAGCATTTTGGTGACTTTTTCTCTCAAGAATCTGGTCTTGGAAGCTTGTTGGAGCCAAGAGGGAGCCTTGAAGAGGACTTAATCACTTGAAGATCTACTCAAACATCATTTTAATCTTGTCTTTAACTTGGTTAGCTTATTACATTATGAACAATTTATGTTTCTTTGCACTTGATTTGGTAGCCATGAGCCTTATGGGCTAAACATTTGAGTTGTCTAAACTTAGTTGAAGCTAATGAATATGTGATAACATGGAAGTAGATGTGATGATTGTTCTTGTTAATCTTCATGTTGGTATTTAATCTTGTTCTTGGAGTTCATGTGTATGCTTAAAGTTCTTGTTCTTGAATGTTTGCTCATAAGTATTTACATGTTGTGTTGGAAAGCCCATGTAAAGATTATGATTATTGAATCTTGTTAACTTGTTAGTATGATTCATAGCATGAAACTAGGAATGGTGATTGCTAATGTGATTGAATGATGATTTGAGCATATGTGTGAATTCTTGCATCTAGATTTGGAAAGATCATAAGTATGTTTATATGGATCCTATAGTTTGTGTTCTTGTTAGTTTGATGATTTAGGCCAAAATTGTTAACTAGCATGACCATGCTTGTGGTTCATAACAAGAACATGATGATAGTGCCAACTACTTAAAACCAAGTTAGGGTGATTAGTGTGTTTTTCATATTAGTTTTCCCTAATTTGTAGAGTTAGGAGTTTTGACAAACAAATAACTCATTATTAAAGATTAACATCAACTTAGCAAGTGAGCTTAAAAAGAGTAATTTTTAGGTGATTAGAATGTTAATTCATTTTTAGTTTTCCTAAGAATTATAAACTAGGAAGCCTTGATTGGGGACTTAGTTGTATTTAGAGCTTGCATCATCACAACCTCCTTCCCTTTTGTTGTCACATGTGAGTTAGTGGATACTTAGTTTAGGCAACCCTTTCTTAGATATTGTTCTTTGTTAGAATTTTTAGTAGTTTATTTCTTTGCATGCTAAGTTAGAAAAATCAACCCAATCATTTGAAAAGGCTTTAAAGTAGCAAAAGTTTAGTATCGAGACACCGCATCCACGGATTGATATCTGGTTCTTACCGATTAGCTATATTACCACCTGACGGGTACACTTGCCCTTTTGTGTGTGTGGTTAGTTTCTAGGTGAAAAACCATTTTTAAAACTAAATTTGTGTGAAGAAAAACTCAATTAAAAATATATTTAATTCACGCACATTAAGTTTTTGGCGCCGTTGCCGGAGATGCGGTCTTCTTGAAAACGATTCGAGTTACTTATTTAGCCATTGTGAAAAGTGTATAAAGTTTTTGTCTACTTGTTTTATTTTCCTTTGCTTGATTAATTGAAAAAAAAAATGATTATTTGCTAGTTGTCTTTGTTTTTGTATATATATAGTGCATTGTGCTTCTCCTTATTCCCTACAGGTCGTGCATGTCCTCAACCCCCGCTGCTGATATCGTTGAGCCTTCAGCGGAGCCGGAGCGTGATCTTCACCGGAGGCTGCGGGAGCGGTTTCGCGTGGTAGCCGAGGCGATCGAGGTAGACGCGGGAGGAGACGACACATTCTACGAGGTTCAAATAGACATGGCGGACGAAGAGGAGAATAGGATTTTGAACGAAATTGGAAAACCGTCACTTGATGGTTTACCTGTGAGCATCAATGCACCGATGATTGACAATAATAATTTCGAGATCAAGGTTGGCACCATCACGAGGATCCTAGTGTTCACATTGCGGGGTTTCTAGAGGTTTGTGCCACGTTCAAGATTCGTGATGCATCACCGGATGCTATCCGCCTTCGGCTCTTTCCGTTTTCTTTACGGGATGGAGCCAAGGAGTGGCTTCTTTCACTTCCAGCTGGATCTATCACTACATGGAATCAATTAGCTGAGAAGTTCCTTCAGAAATATTTCCCTCCAGAGAAAACTGTTCGGTTGAGAACCAAGATTCTGAACTTTCGTCTGGACGAGGACGAGTCCCTTTACGAGGCATGGGAGCGTTTCAAAGAGCTTATGCAGAAGGTCCCACATCACGGGTTGCCCAAGTGGTAACAATGTCAGATCTTCTACCATGGTTTGGACAGTCAGGGACAGATGATGGTTGATACATACTCGGGTGGGGATATCGGCACGAAAAATGCCACCGAGGCATTTGAGATTCTAGAGAGATGTGCCGCGAAAAACCGGACGCAACAGCCACCAAGAGGTAAGAGTTCTCGGCAGGGAGTTCATCATGTGGAAGACTACACGGCCATGACAGCACGTATGGATGCCTTATCTTCGAAATTTGATCGAGTGATGGAAATACACTCGAGAGGTTCTTCGAGTGGGGGAGCATATCAGGTAGGCGATTTTCAGACGGGAGAGATGTCACACGAGCATGTTGATTTTATGGGAAACCAATACCGTCCTCAGAATAATCCCTACAGCAATACTTATAATCCGGGGTGGAAGAATCACCCAAATTTCAGTTGGAGGCCCGATGCTTCTAATCTGCATCCACCCGGATTTGCTCCACGTCCCCCAGCTCCAGCTCATGGAGCATATGGTCCATCTCGACCTCAGCAGGCGCCTCCCGCTAGCAAGCCTATTGTGCATGGTATGCTTAGCTAGATCTTAGCCGGTCAGAACACTTAAAAGGCCGAGAATGAGAAGCGTTTTAAGGAGTATAACGGTCGTTTCACGAGGCACGTGAATGAGTTGAGAAGCCAAAAGGCTTCCATGCAGACCATTGAGAACCAAGTTGGCCAGATTGCCAAGATGTTGTCTAAGAGACAACAGGGGGGCCTTCCGAGCAACATAGAGCCTAATCCAAATGCTACTGCAAAGGCCATCATGTTGAGAAGCGGCAAGACCGCTCAGCCCATCCCTCCGACTATTCCTGCAAAGCCGGTTGATGATGATGAGGTTGATGAGGAGATTGAGTGTGAGTCTCCGGGTGAGGTGCAACAGAGGCGAGTCCCAGCAAGTACCGCACGACCCAAGGAGCCAGTGAGAGAGTATGTCCCTCCCATTCTATATCCGGGGAGGTTGAAGAAGCAGAAAATGGAAGAACACTATGGTAAATTCCTCGAGCTTTTTAAGCAACTTCATATAAATTTACCATTTGTCGAGGCACTTGCTTAAATGCCTAAGTATGCCAAGTTTCTGAAGGACACCCTATCCAACAAAAAGAAACTTGAGGAGCTTTCGCAGGTGACCTTGAATTAGGAGTGTTCAGCAGTTCTTCAGAACAAACTACCGAAGAAGATGAATGATCCTGGGAGTTTCACTATCCCGTGTTTGATTGGTAGTTTGTCGGTCAGCAATGCTTTAGCTGATCTTGGAGCTAGCATAAACCTCATGCCATATGCGGTTTTTGCTAAGCTAGACTTGGGAGAGCCCAAGCCGACTCGTATGAGCATTCAGCTAGCCGACCATTCAGTGAAGTATCCGCGAGGCATAGTTGAGAATATGCTGGTGAAAATCGACAAGTTTGTCTTTCCTGTCGATTTCGTGATTCTAGACATGGATGAGGACAAAAATGTTCCACTTATCTTAGGTCGCCCATTCTTAGCCACTGCGAGAGCCTTGATTGATGTCTGCACCGGTAGACTTACTCTTAGGGTTGATGATGAGGAGGTTACCTTTGATATTGGGAAATCCATGCAACACTCACAAGGTCAGGATGATACACTCTACTTCATTGAGACTATCGACACATACGTGAGTGATCATCTTCGTTGAGGAGGATGTTGTGGACACACAGCTGCTAGGAGGGGAGGATTTTGGTTCACCTAGGGTGGACCGATTAGTCGAGGAGGTGACCTGTCTGAGAGGTCACGCGTCTCCCCCGTGTCCCGAGGTTTTTGAGGTTGTGGATCGCGTTGATGAGCCTAAAGCACGCCCTTCTATTGAGGATCCACCTTCGGTTGAGCTTAAGGAGCTCCCAGATCATTTGGAGTATGCTTTCTTGGAGGGGGAGACTCATCTGCCCGTTATCATTTCTGCCGAATTATCGAAGGAAGAGAAGGATCGATTGCTTGCAGTCCTGAAGCAGCACAAGAAGGCGATTGCTTGGAAGATTATGGATATAAAAGGGATCAATCCATCCTTTTGTACCCATAAGATTTTTATGGAGGACGACTTTAAATCTGTAGTACAGCATCAGAGGCGTTTGAACCCCAACATGCAGGAGGTTGTGAAGAAAGAGGTCATCAAACTACTTGATGCAGGTTTGATATATCCGATCTCTGATTCACCATGGGTTAGCCCTATACAGGTTGTCCCGAAGAAAAGAGGCATGACAGTGGTGACCAATGAGAAAAACGAGTTGATTCCTACTCGTACTGTCACCGGATGGAGAGTTTGCATTGACTACCGCAAACTCAATGATGCCACGAGGAAGGATCATTTCCCACTTCCTTTCATTGATCAGTTGTTGGAGAGGTTGTCGGGCAGGATGTACTACTGCTTCCTTGATGGGTTTTCGGGTTATTTTCAGATTCCCATCTCTCCTGAGGATCAGGAGAAGACGACATTCACATGTCCCTATGGCACATTCGCCTACCGGCGGATGCCCTTTGGACTGTGCAATGCCCCGGCCACATTTCAGAGGTGTATGGTGGCCATTTTTCACGACATGATCGAGGACTCCATGGAGGTTTTCATGGATGATTTTTCTGTGTTTGGGAGTTATTTTGATCAGTGTCTCGGGAATCTGAAAAAGATGTTGGCTAGATGTGAAGAAGCCAACCTTGTGTTGAATTGGGAGAAATGCCACTTCATGGTGAAGGAGGGCATTGTGCTTGGGCACAAGATTTCATAGGCGGGGCTCGAGGTTGACCGAGCCAAAGTCGAGACTATTTCAAAGCTCTCGCCTCCCACATCCGTGAAATCTATTAGGAGTTTTCTAGGTCATGCAGGTTTCTACCGGCGATTCATAAAGGACTTTTCCAAAATCGCCCGTCCCATGACTCAGCTCCTCGAGAAGGATGCCCAGTTTGTTTTCTCCGATGAGTGCCTTCGGGCATTCGAGTTGTTGAAGGAGAAGTTGGTGAATGCCCCGATCATGGTAGCTCCCGACTGGGAGCTGCCATTTGAGTTGATGTGTGATGCGAGTGACTTCACAGTCGGGGCTGTCTTGGGTCAAAGGAAAGATAAACACATTCATCCGATTTACTATGCGAGCAAGACCTTGAATGACGCTCAGGAGCACTACACCACGACAGAGAAAGAGCTCCTAGTTGTGGTCTTTGCCTTCGATAAGTTTCGGTCATATCTTGTCCTTTCCAAGACCATTGTGTACACAGATCATGCAGCCCTTCGGTATCTTTTCAGCAAGCAGGATGCTAAACCGAGATTGATACGTTGGATTTTGTTGCTGCAAGAGTTTGATATTGAAATCCGTGATAAAAAAGGGGCTGAGAATTTGGAAGCTGGTCATTTGTCTCGACTTGAGCATTCCGAGGAAAAGGAATCTCGTGGGCCTAACATCAATGACAATTTCCCCCATGAGTTCCTCATGAGGATCGAGACTAGTGATGATTCCCCATGGTTTGCTGACTTTGCAAACTACCTAGCTAGTTCACCCTGATCAAGGGGATGACCCATCAGCAGAAGTGAAAGTTCTTTGCGGATGTCAAGCATTACTTCTGGGATGACCCTTACTTGTTTAGGGTAGGAGCGGATCGGATGATCCGGCGATGCGTGCATGGTGACGAGGCGAGGGATATTTTACGCCACTGTCACGAAGGACCCATGGGAGGCCATCACGGAGCGAACAACACGGCAAGGAAAGTGTTTGATGCCGGATTCTTTTGGCCGACTATTTTCCGTGATGCCCATGAGTGGGTGAGGTCCTGTGATGCTTGCCAGAGGGCAAGCAACATTTTTGCACGCCATGAGATGCCACAAAACGGCATCCAAGTTTGTGAGGTTTTTGACGTATGGGGGCTAGACTTCATGGGCCCTTTTCCGACCTCTTTTGGGAACCGCTACATCCTAGTCGCTGTTGATTACGTTTCAAAGTGGGCTGAAGCACAGGCGTTACCCACTAATGATGCGAGGGTAGTGGTGAGGTTTTTGAAAAAGTTGTTTGCTCGCTTTGGTGCCCCGAAGGCATTGATTAGCGACCGTGGGATGCATTTCTGTAATGCTCAGCTTGAGAAAGCATTGTCCCGATATGGTGTGCAACATCGATTCTCTACACCATATCATCCGCAGACGAGCGGACAGGTCGAGGTTACTAATCGGGGTATCAAGTGGATTCTGGAGAAGACGGTTAATTCTAGCCATAAAGATTGGTCCGAAAAATTGGATGATGCACTGTGGGCTTTCCGGACAGCCTACAAGACTCCTATAGGCACCACACCGTTTAAATTGGTCTATGAGAAGTCTTGTCATTTGCCTGTTGAACTCGAGCACAAAGAATACTGGGCTTTGAAGACAGTTAACCTCGATATGGCTGCTGCGGGTGAGAACAGGTTTGTGCAGATTCACGAGGTTGAGGAGCTTAGGCACGATGCGTATGAAAGCTCCAAGTTGTACAAGGAATGTACTAAGACGCTTCACGATGCCCGCTTGAAGGACAAGAAAGAATTCCGAGTGGGTGATCGTGTGTTGTTGTACAACTCACGTCTCAAGTTGTTTCCTGGCAAGCTTAAATCTCGGTGGTCGGGTCCCTACACTGTACGGTCAGCGTTTCCTTACGGGACCGTGGAGATAGGCCATGAGGATGGCCGGTTGTTTAAGGTCAACGGGCATAGGTTAAAGGCTTATGTTGGAGGGTCCGTTGACCCGAGTGAGGAGGTTGTTACCCTCCACCCTAGGAACAAATGAATTCGGGGTGGTGAGTCTAGCTGAAGACTCGTAAATAAACTTAGCATGTTTGTGTGTTTATTATTTTTGTTATTATTTTTGTGTGTGGCTGTCTTTTTCTTTTCAGGTTGCGGTTCGTTCTGGTCGTGAGGGATGTTAGAGCTTGTTACCGTCTCTCAGGTATGTTAGTTCGGTTCATTTTCTTGGTAGGAGATGCTTCGTGAGTGCCCCGGGTTCAAGGAGTTTGTCTATAAAGATGTCCATTTTCTACATCCTCAAAAAAAAATTAAAAATTAATTAAAATTCGAAAATGCAGCACTATCAACAAAGTCTGGCACCACCAGACAACTTTGGCAGATCAATAATAGAGCCCCTTGAATAAAACCAACCACCTTCATCTTTTTCTTCATAAATTCATCTTCTTCCTCCATTGAACCCATTCAAATCACTCACGGATTCTTGCATCTCCTAGCTTCCTCCAAGAAATTCTTTCATTCCAGGTACGAATCCTTCCTTTTTCTAGTTAGTTTCATGTGTTTTAGTGTCATGTTCTTCATAGTGGTTTTTTAAGTTTTTAGGGCTTGGTCTAAATCACCCGATTCAAGCCCGTTTTTAGTGTTTTTTGTGTTGGTTTGAACCACAATGGACCGATTTACAAAACCCCTAAGCAAAAAGGTGAAAAAATCGGGGTTTCGGGGGTGATTTGGGCGATTTTCCGATCTGGGTTCCGTCGGGCACGAGGATGCCATAAATCGGCACGGTCGTGATCTTCAAACTGTTCATCGGATCTTTATAATTCTTCCCAGATCTCCAAGTGGCACGAGGGTGGCACATAGCGGCACGGTCGTGCTTCTCAGATAATCGCTGAAATCAGTCGTGGAAATCGGTCAGGCACGAGGGTGCCATTCACCGGCATGACCGTGCTTCTCGAGAAATCGCTCAGGTCAGTTGCCGGATAGCGGTCGGGCACGAGGGTGTCGTTGCATAGCACGATCGTGCTCCTCGAAAATGTGGTTCAGATCCGAGCCGTTTACGGCCGAGCACGAGGATGCTGTGGGATGGCATGGTCGTGCTTTTGGGGAATAAAAACCCAGACTTCATAAAATTCCCAGAAATCTTCATAAACTCACTGACTTGCAGGTCTCGCACGGTAGTACCATATGGTGGCACGACCGTGCCATATTGTCCAGTCCCGAAATTTGTCTGTTTGTTTTGCCTGCTGATTAATCTTGTCTCAATTTTGCAGATGGATCACCCTTACTTGAGGTTCTCCAACAATGCCAGGGAAGGGTATTGTATCCCGAAGGTGGAGAGGTTGTGGGCTCGACGGCACCTAATTGAGCCTATGAGGAGATTACAAAGGGTTGATTTAGACTTGCTCGGACAGACCGAGCGGTTTGATGATCTTATAACACCTCCTTGGTCCCGCCTTTTTGAGATCGCAGAGCCGCAGTATATAGAGTTGGTGATCGAATTTTTCGCATCATTCCGTTTCACCTTTCCATGCCCAGATGTTTATGACAAAAATGTTGGTGTCAAGTTTCGATTGGGAAGGAAATGGCATCACCAATCGATCAGCCGATTCGTTGTGGTGTTGGGGTTGTATAGAGAAGATGAGATAGATTCTGAGTTATTTCATGGGAGTTTACAAGATTGGGAGCCAGACGCAGACAGGGCCGCCTTTTGGAATCAAATTACTGTACCGGGTCGGGATTGGGAACCTCGGAAAGCCAAAGCTACATGGATCCTCGACCCACTTCACCAGGTCATTGAGCGCGCCATCTTCCACGTCATTGGAGGTTGGGGTGACAGCACGGGAAATATCACCACCCGCGACCTTTTCCACCTTTACTGCATCGTCTCCGGCTCGCATTGCAACTTAGCCGTCAGCGTTGCAGAGTCGATTTTTCGGGGTGTTGGTTCGACAACCACATCACGCATCTGCGGAGGGGCCTTTGCTACAAAACTTGCCAACTACTATCGGGTTCCTTTAAACAATTTGACCGAAGCCTGTGACTATGGCCTTCTCGATCTGCAGCAGCTAAAATCAATGCACCTGATTCGTAAAGTAAACGGGGTCCCGAAGCTTGTGGACAAATTAGGAAGGATTTGGGACCCGCTACCTGTTGATGATGAGGCGGATGATGACGATGAGGGTGGTGATGGTGGAGATCATGACGTGCACATGCACGACATTCCAGTTCAGGATCAGGAGGGGGCCACTGGAGGAGCGGGCCCCCAATTGCAGATTGGACAGGGGTTTGATAGTCCGAACTGGGAGAACGTGTATGGTGGATTTGGTGGTGGAGGTTATGATCATGGTCCTTACGAGCCGTCAGGGATAGATCTGTGGAGGCACATGGACGGGCTGGAATTAGGCCAGCAAGAGGTGAGGCGAGATGTCGATCTGATACGAGCGGAGCAACACAGGCAGGGTAACTTCTTGGAAGAGATGTACGAGCAGACCCGGCGCAGCATGGATTGGTTGTTTGGTTCGCAGCAGCACATCGCGAACTCAATCAACCATCCATACACACAGCCACCGCCGCATTTTATGCGTAGATCCAGATTTGATCGCAGGAGCGACGCCGGTCCTTCGGGATCCGGCGAGAGGTGTTAGTCCTGCTTTCCATCTCGTATTTTTATCATCATTTCGTGTTTGAGGGGTGTGCCATTTTCCGTCGTACGTACACCCCTCCGTCGTAGGTGTTAGTTTTTATTGCTTTAGTAGTGGTTAAATTAATAAATAAAGGCAAGGGAAAAATGGGTTGGGTAATATTCTTGTGAATTTGATCTTGTTTGCTATATGTGCAGTGTTGGTTCAAACTCTTTTGAATAAACGATGAGATGTTGACTTGGTGGATGGCTTGGTAGTTCGTTGTGGATGCTCCTTTTTACTTCATATTGTTCCGATTCTAGCCTTTTTGTTTCAGGGGAGTTTTCGTGTTCCTACCTTCCTTTATTTGTATTGAATTCGCAATCCCATTGCTTATTCAATTTTTTGTTGTACATCGAGGGCGATGTACAATTCAAGTGTGGGGAGGTGGTCTATCGCTTGAGCTTTGTTGTCATATATATATATTTTAAAATAAAATAATAATAATAATAATAATAATAATAATAATAATGATGCAAAGCTCTCTTTTAACAATTTTGTGGCATACTAATCAAATCAACATAAGTATCGAAATAAGCACCAAAATTTTTGATAAATAAATAAGGGTAAACGCAAAAAGGGGGTTCGCTCATGTAAGGAAAACCGTCAAGTAACATGTTTTTTGTATAAAATTGAGCATGAGAAATCAAGCGATTGACCTACTTGTTTGCCTTGCATATTTACCCAATACGCCCGTTTCCGTGAGTTATTTTTGAGCCTTATAGCTTTAGGATTATTTTTGCTCATGTTTTTGCGGGCAAAGATTGAGTGTGCCGGATAACTTTTGCGATTTAGAACTTGTGTTAGGTATTCATTTCGAGGCCACAAAGCTAGAATATAAGCATAGAAATGATTGAGGCATTAGGAAACCTTTTCATTTTAGCCTTTTTTCATTCACCTCCCTACCCAAATCATTCCCCTAGTTAAACCAATTTGAGCCTTTCCCTTTCGTTTCTTGTAAACCACAAAATATTAGCCACTTAGCCAAATTAGCCTTTTATATTTTTAACCCATTTTTTGTTGGAAGCCCGGTTCGGTTAATGATTAACTTGTAGCTTTTGTATAGTTTCCTCTTAAGTTGTTATGTCCCTCATGATCAAGAGTTTTTAGCTAAGTAGACGTACTTAGTTCTCTCCAAAGCATGGGTTATTCTTGTTAAAAAAAAAACCCAAGAAATATAGTTGAAAAAGCCTTATCAAATGGCTTTGTTAGAGCAATTTTGGGAGTGAAAATCAATACTTGTCGGTTAGCTCTCAGTTAGTTATTATTTAGTTGTATAGTTCTATTTTCTTGTATTTCAAGTTAGTCAAACCGTTGGGTTACAACCGTTTTAGCCACTTTTCAAAACACACTTCCACACCCTTAACCCAAGCCAAGTTACAACCCAAGCAAGACCTCATGATTTATGCTATATTTTTGCCGAGTGATTAGATTTGATCCTTCTACAAGCTTATGATATCGCAAAGTTATCGTCTTGGCATCGAGTGTTCTAAACATACTCCACAAATTGTATGTGCACCTATATTTAGACGAGTGTGTGTGAACATTGTGGGGATGCATGGTGAATTTGTAGGGATTTCTAAGATGGACCATTCCTTATAAACATATTTTACATATTTCTTTTCGGTTCTTTCTTTATATTGAGCACTCTTTGATTGTTTTGACCCGAGTTATTTGTTTGTGCTTATGAAATGCTAGTTGAGATGATTGCTATTTAGAGAGTTTCGTGATTTTAGTTTGCTTGAGGACAAGCAAGGTTCAAGTGTGGGGATGTTTGATGTATAAGAATTTATACATCTTTTAAACGTCAAATACGCCCCGTTTATACGAAAACTCTTTGTATTTTCATTGATTTTGGTACTCATTTGAGTTGTTTGTGAAAATACAGGTCCGGGCTTCGGCCCGGTGATGAAACGAAGGCTTTTGGAGCAAAATGGAGCGAAAACGGAACATTCCAGCAAACTGCCAGATGTGGCACGACCGTGCCAGCCATTCCGACATCGGCACTCTTGATCAGCACTTGCATCGGGCACCAGCACCATCAAAATCCAGAAACGGCACTACCGTGCCAACCACTGGCACGACCGTGCCAGGTCAATTTGAGCCCCAGATCAGAGTGTTTCCGAGATCGTTGCCGAGCACTATCGGCTGGCACGACCAGACCATGCCCGAGCACGGTCGTGCCACCTCGGGAACTTTTGAGCGCGATCTTTCCCAAATTGGAAGCATACTTGGTCAACATTCAAGAAAGTGGCTCTAACACTTGCCAAGCACGACCGTGCCAAAAGGTGGCATGGTAGTGCCAAACGCGCAGAATTTAAATACGAGTTTCTAGCTCATTTGCAAGGGAGTTGGAGCATTTTGGTGACTTTTTCTCTCAAGAATCTGGTCTTGGAAGCTTTTTGGAGCCAAGAGGGAGCCTTGAAGAGGACTTAATCACTTGAAGATCTACTCAAACATCATTTTAATCTTGTCTTTAACTTGGTTAGCTTATTACATTATGAACAATTTATGTTTCTTTGCACTTGATTTGGTAGCCATGATCCTTATGGGCTAAACATTTGAGTTGTCTAAACTTAGTTGAAGCTAATGAATATGTGATAACATGGAAGTAGATGTGATAAATGTTCTTGTTAATCTTCATGTTGGTATTTAATCTTGTTCTTGGAGTTCATGTGTATGCTTAAAGTTCTTGTTCTTGAATGTTTGCTCATAAGTATTTACATGTTGTGTTGGAAATCCCATGTAAAGATTATGATTATTGAATCTTGTTAACTTATTAGTATGATTCATAGCATGAAACTAGGAATGGTGATTGCTAATGTGATTGAATGATGATTTGAGCATATGTGTGAATTCTTGCATCTAGATTTGGAAAGATCATAAGTATGTTTATATGGATTCTATAGTTTGTGTTCTTGTTAGTTTGATGATTTAGGCCAAAATTGTTAGCTAGCATGACCATGCTTGTGGTTCATATCAAGAACATGATGATAGTGCCAACTACTTAAAACCAAGTTAGGGTGATTAGTGTGTTTTTCATATTAGTTTTCCCTAATTTGTAGAGATAGGAGTTTTGACAAACAAATAACTCATTATTAAAGATTAAAATCAATTTAGCAAGTGAGCTTAAAAAGAGTAATTTTTAGGTGATTAGAATGTTAATTCATTTTTAGTTTTCCTAAGAATTATAAACTAGGAAGCCTTGATTGGGGACTTAGTTGTATTTAGAGCTTGCATCATCAGAACCTCCTTCCACTTTGTTGTCACATGTGAGTTAGTGGATACTTAGTTTAGGCAACCCTTTCTTAGATATTGTTCTTTGTTAGAATTTTTAGTAGTTTATTTCTTTGCATGCTAAGTTAGAAAAATCAACCCAATCATTTGAAAAGGCTTTAAAGTAGCAAAAGTTTAGTATCGAGACACCGCATCCACGGATTGATATCCGGTTCTTACCGATTAGCTATATTACCACCCGACTGGTACACTTGCCCTTTTGTGTGTGTAGTTAGTTTCTAGGTGAAAAAACATTTTTAAAACTAAATTTGTGTGAAGAAAAACTCAATTAAAAATATATTTAATTCACGCACATCAGGACACTTTTACAATGTTCTAACATGTGCTTACATTCTTTTAATCTTTTGATACACTTACAAGCGTCCTTAGAAATTAATTGATAGGACCCTTATAATGTAACATTTAAGCTAATTTAGTACCAAGAAAAGGGTCCTAATATATCAAATAAGATTATGAAACTAATTTTATGGTCGCATAATATGTATATAGACAACTTAAATAGCGTCCTAAAAAGAACATATTAGGACACTTTTACAATGTCCTTAAAAATTAATTTATAGGACCCTTATGATGTAACGTTATAGCTACTTTAATATCAAGAAAATAGTCCTAATATCCCAAATAAGATTATAAAACCAATTTTATAAACAGACCATCAACATATAACATCCTAATAGTTATTGTATAACATCAACTAATGAAAGAAATAAAACTTCATTATATTTCAAATAAGCATGTTCATAACAAAAACACTAATCATAAATAAGTTATAACATTATCTAACATAAAGTCTTAACATTTAACAAAGAAATTAAAAGCAATTAAAGAAATAAGAAGCATAAAATCTTGAGTCATCATGCGTCCTCAATCCTCATGGACTACCTACAAATAAACCATCTATGTATACGCGTTAAGTTCAATGATATTAAAATTATTTGTATCACAAATTAAAAATACATACCGAGATGAATGGATAGGGCCATGCGATGGATGCACCAATGCATTCTAAATCAGTTCTATTCAAAAATTCAGATTGTTGATCAAGTATAATGAAATACTAACATAAAAGATTAATTGCTTGATCTCAGCATCATATTAAATAATGTGTGCAGATTGAGAATAATAAAATAAAAAATACCTCAAGCACACTGTGAGCTAGGTCACTATTTCCATCCACATGACCAATTGTGGTTTGTGATAAATCCCATTCCGGATCAACTTCATCTGAAACAAGCATGTAAGTTGCATAAGATAAGATTTAACACTAAAAGAGATAATGTAGAGGTGGCAACGTGGTCGGGCCGGGTCGGGTAACATGTTCGGGTCAACCCAATCCTTTTGTATAGGTTGAAATAAGTCTCAAGGTTGAGTTGACCCGTCACTTTTTGTCCATTAACTTTGAAACTTAACATGTCAAAAAGACTATAAAAATAATATTGTATTATTTCGATAATAGTTAATTGAAACCATTTAGGAGGTTTTATATGTTAATAAAACTTTAGATGCTTTCAACCTGTTTGACTAGGGGTGTCAACGATCCGATACACCAGTGAGCTACTCGAGATCAGTTTGCTAAAAGCTCAAACCAAGCCAAGCTTAAAAACGAGCTTGATCCTAGATTGGAGCTCATTTAATAAACAAGCCTGGGCCTCATATATCAAACCTGACTAGGCTCATGAGCCTAAACAAGCCAACTATTTATAAAATATAATAACTTCTATTTACTATGGTAACTATAAGATTGCCTAATAGATAGTATTGTATATAAAAATGACAAAACTAGCAATAATTATGTACATAAACTTATAACTGTAACTATATAAATAAATAACTACTAAATAATAAATCAACCAAGCTAGAGCTTGAAAAATTACTCACACACCAAGCTCGAGCTCTCTTAATTAAACGAGACGAACCCCTACGTTTGACCCATCAGAGATAAATAAATTCTAAAAAAATGAATAGCCATTTTTATAAGTAACAGGTCTAACTTGCCACCTCCAGGATGAATTAACGAATAGCCATATCCCATAAGTGTGTTCATACCCAGACCCATTTCAAGTCCCGTTTGATCGGCACTGAAAACCCAATTGTGCTCCTCTTCTTCCTTTGAAAAAGAACTAAAAATGAGTTAACAAACGACAAAAAATTCAAAATGTCTTGAAAACTACATTAAAGGGGCTATTGGAACTCCACCTTTAACAGGTTCGTTCGGGGTTTAGCTCTGCACACTAACTAGTAAATCCGCCATGTACGATTTAATAAGAATAACGAACCCTTTTCAATATACTCAAAACAGGATCTTTTCATAGTAAGCAATCCCAAATTACATGGTTCACAAATTTGTGATATTACGTGATATGTTATATTATCTACTAATGATATTATCTACTAATATCATTTATATTACCTGCTAATTTATAGGAATATAAATTATCTACGAAAAAAATAACTGCTATAATACTATACTTCTACTAGGCAAAGCTATAAATTTTCATTACCTAGAGCTCAATTTTTCATTACCTAGAGCTCAAAACAGTTAACAAATAAACACCCGACTAAACCATCAGATTGGTTACAACTTATAGCCAAACTAAAATCTAAATAAGTCCATCAAACATATAACTGATTGACATGAGATCATTTATAAAAATCCTACTGTCGTACACACCAGATTGAAAAGGAAACTCACTGCACAATACACATTTTATCCTTTATTCACAACACCTTATGCTCACATTCTATTACAGCCCTATCAACACAACTGATGCTATTTATGGTCAAACACTAGCTAAGAATCACAAAGTGTAAGAAATCAAGGATATATGTACATACTTTATCACAATAGTTATCAGTTATGCTCAAAACCTCCGAAATACAAAGATCTGTTGCTTGGATCCTCGCCGTCATAGCTCCCGTCGCCGGTGCCGGTCCATCAGGCCTGCTGTCACTAACCACCACCAGCTTCAACCACTGCCACATCCCAAACAGAGCCACCATCGTCCTCCATCTTCTACTGTTGTCGCCGTGGGAGGCTTCTTGTGTCACCGGAAAGACGGTAGGGTCATCATTTTTTGTCACCTCTCAGTCACTCGATGTCGCCGGACACTGTCGCAGACCCATCGTGAGCCCATCATCTTTCAACATCGTCATCAGCATTCATTGTCATCACTCTCCTTCTCTCTCGCATGTATCACGCCACCGTATGTACCAGATTTGATGAGATTAGAGAGGAGGTTGGAGGTTAGATCGTGTACAGGAAAAGGGTATATGAGGAAACGAGATGGGAGGTGGCCAGTGAGGGAACGGTGCCTGCTGGAAGAGGATGTCCGGGTGCCGGCCGGAGATACTGGTCGCCGGAAATTTGGATGAGAGAGAGCGGCGACTGTGTGTATGAGTAGGGTTTTAGTTAAAATGATATGGGAGGTGAGGTTATAAGAGCATTCACATCCATTCCATTAAATTATATGTTTGGAGTTTTTATAATACAAAGAGTATAAAAACTGGTTCTGAGTGGAGAAAAGAGAAAATGCTACTGCTTATGTGTATATTTGGGGGTACACTGTTCACCCCCTCTAATTTTTTAATATATTTTGAAAGTGGTTGTGAGTGGAGGAGAGAGAAAAAATGTAATAATAAAGGTATAAAAAATATTATTTAATTGAAAAGTAGAGAGAAAATGTAGTGTTTTTTAGTGTAAATTAGGGTGAAAATATGGTGGAATGGATGTGAATGCTCTAAGGTGTTTTATATATGAGTAGGGCTTAGGTTTAGGTGAGTTGGGTTGAGTTTGGCCTAAGTGCGCGAGCCCGCTAATTACCGTATTACTTTAGAACGACCGTGTTTCTAAAAATGAAAATATAATTGTTAATCTAGTATATTCATGTGTATGCTAAATTACGCATGCTCGGTTCAGGTTATCTGTTAAGCTGTCCATTTCTCTTGTCGCATGTTGTTATTACTTAATAAATAATAACAATAACAATAATAATAATAATCATAAAATACCCTTCTCTCGATGATTGGGATCAAGAGTACGGGTTGTCACAATGGTCGATTAACACATATATGATCCATTATTTGTCTTTGTGATCCATTTAGTCCCAATACGGTCCATTAAGACATGTATGATCCACTATTGGTCCTTGTGATCCACTAAGGTCCAATATGGTCCATTAACACATGTATGATCCACTATTGGCCACTCTGATCCATTTAGGCCCAACATGGTCCATGAAGACATGTTTGACTACTATTCTCCATTATGATCAATTAAGGCCCAATATGGTCCATTAACACATATATATGACCCACTATTGGCCATTATGGTCCATTAAGGCCCAATATGGTCTATTAATACATATATGATTAGGCAGTATCGGTACAAAAATACCGCTACCGAAAATCGTCAACTATGGGTACAAAAACGAACGTTGACGAACACAAATGAGCACAAACTAATGTTCATGAACATAAATGAAAACAAGCAAACACAAACAATCGTTCATGAACAGAACATATAATACACTGACACTTATTAGATATTTAATTTGTCAGAATTTTGAAGTATTTAAATAAATATAAAAACTAAAAACACAAATGAACTATCGAACATAAACGAACACGTTATCGAACGTTCACGAACATAAACGAACGAACGCGACCTCTGTTCATGTTTGTTCATTTAACTAAACGAATGAAATTTCTTATTCGCGTTCGTTTGTTTAATACACAAACGAACTTCCCGCCGAACGGTTCACGAATTGTTCGCCGAACGTTTGGTTCGTTTACAGCCCTAGGTACAGGCACCGGTACTGAAAATGTTCCGTACGATACTCTACGTTACCGGTATTTGAAAATTAAACTCGATGTAATATTGGTATCGTACAGAACATGCCAAAAAGTGGGTACCGAAAATAATTCGGTACGAGAAATTTAGCACTAGTACTAATTTTGCATACATTAAAAATGTATATAAACTTAACTAATATGCATACTCTTACATATTATTTAGAAGAAAACGCATATCGTTAGAATATATAACATTAATAATAGGATAAATTTTTAAATATGTAGTAAGAATTTTTTTTTTTGTTTTATAATATTAACTAATATAATTTTTCAAATGAGAATCTTAATTGAGAGAGGAGTTTTGAATGAAATATTTTGGTGGGAAGTTTTAGAATAAAATATTTTTGGGGGAAGTTATTTTGGGGGTAAGTTTAACTTTTAGGATGAAATAATTTGGTGGGAAGTTTTAGGATGAAATATATTAGTGGGAAGTTTTAGGATTAAATATTTTGAGGGAAAATTTAAATTCTGGGATAAATATTTTGGTGGGAAGTTTTAGAATGAAATAATTTTGGGAAATTTTTTAATATATTGTAAGTTTAACATTTAGTTACACATTTTTTCATGACATTTGATAATATTTCGTCACACGAAAATAAACAAAGTGACAATGATGTGATGAATGTTATGTAAAAGCCAGTGATTTTTTTTTTAATTTTAAGTGTAGATATTGTATAACCTTTGGTCACAGAAAATAATATACATAACCATATGTATTAAATTTTAGCCACATTAGTAAATATATAATGTGATCGTAGATCATATTTGGCAATTCTTTTATAGTGTGGCTGTTTTTTCTTAACGTGTGGCTAAAGGTTTCGAATACTTATGTTTTTAGTCACCTGAAACCATATATTGTGGCCGTAGCTCACATTTGACACACTTTTTTAGTGTGGCTAATAAATGTCACACCTTTTTTCTTAAAGTGTGGCTAAAGATTTTGAATTCATATGTTATTGGTTACATGAATACAAATACTGTGATCATAGATAACAATTGGCCACACTTTGCTAGTGTGGCTAATATATGCCACAGTTTTTTAAAGTGTGGCTAAAGGTGTCAAATAAATATGTTTTTGGTCACTTGAAACAAAAATATGTGGCCATAAATCACATTTGGCCACACATTTCGAGTTGTGGCTAATAATTTTCTAAAAGTGTGGCTAAAGGTTCTGAACTGGTATAAATGGTCATATTAAATTATAAAATGTGTGGCTAAAGGTGTTTTAAAATGTGATGAATGACCTTTGGCCACACATTTTTTCAAATGTGTGGCAGGACGGTTTTGCCAAAAGTGTGGCTATAGCCCTTTTTTCACGTAGTGGTCATCGATTGAATGAAGGATTGAATAGTTTGAGATCCTATTATGATGGGAAATCAAAGAATTAAAATGGGAGGAAGTTTCTAATTTTTATAGTAGAAATTAGGAGGGAATAAAAATTCTATTGTGATCCAAATTTAGGACATTTTGTATCAAAAAATATGACAGTTTACATAAACGTCCTGTAAAACTTATGTTTTACGACTCAAATATCAAGTGTCCTAATATGGTGTATTATAATAACACCATAATGATTAAGCTTCTTATAAAGGTTAAAGTTATAAGACCCTAGTGCCAAGTGTCCTATTAAGTTATGTTATAATAGAACTCTAGCGAATAAGCGTCCTATAAAACTGATGTTTTATGACTCAAATATCAGGTGTCCTATTACAATGTATTATAATAAAACCACCATGATTGAGCGTCCTATAAAGGTTAAATTTATAAGACCCAAGTGTCAAGTGTCTTTTTAAGTTATATTATAACAAAACTCTAGCGAATAAGCGTCCTATAAAACTAATGTTTTATTACTCAAATATCAAGTGTCCTATTACGGTGTATTATAATAACACCATAATGATTAAGCGTCCTATAGAGTTTAAAGTTATAAGACCCAAGTGTCAAGTGTCCTATTAAGTTAAGTTCTAATATGACTTCGACTAGAAAGGGTCCTATAACATTGAACATTTATGACTTAACTACAACGTGTCATATTAAGTTATGTTATAATAGGACCCCAGATGATCAAGTGTCCTAATACAGTACCACATAATGGGACACTAACAATTAAATGTCTTATAAAGTACTTTATTAGGATCTACATTTTAAGTGTCCTATTAAATTATATGATAATAGGACCCAAAAAAATCATCCATCCTATTAAATAGTTTTTTAGGACACCGGTTTAGTAGAGTATATTATAAAAGGACCCCAAAAGTTCACTAGTCCTATTAAATAGTTTTTTAGGACCTTCTTTTACAAGTGTCCCACAGAAAAGGTCCTAAAAAGCCATTTTTGTTGTAGTGCGACATGATTATCACCGGAAATGATGTGGAAGAGATAGCACGGCTGGAAAAGAATTTGTTTTCAAAGTTTGAAATGAAAGACCTTGGAAATCTCAAGTATTTCCTTGGAATAGAAGTTCTCAGGTCTAAACGGGGGATTTTCATCTGCCAAAAGAAGTATGTCCTTGATCTTCTGGCGGAAACTGGTTTGATTGATTGTAAACCAGCAGATACGCCAATGGTGGTGAACCACAATCTTCACATGGAACTTAATGGCGAGCTTGCAGACAAAGAGAGGTATCAATGGCTCGTGGGCAAGTTAATCTATCTCTCCCACACTCGCCCTGATAGAGCTTATGCTGTTGGAGTGGTAAGTCAGTTTATGCACCAACCGCAAGTTGCTCACATGGAAGCTGCTTAGAGAATTCTAAGGTATCTAAAGGGAACCGCAGGCCATGGAGTGTTGTTCAAAGCAAATGGACATTTAAATGTTGAGCTTTACACTGACGCCGACTGGGCAGGAGATAAAGGAAATCGAAGGTCAACATCAGGGTACTTCTCCTTGGTTGGTGGAAACCTTGTATAACAACCCTCCTGAAATTTTTCTGACACCCTAATATATTTTTAAATACCCCTATATGTCCTAAAATACACCCCGTATGTGGAAACCGAGCCCAAAATATGAAATATCATTAAAAATAAAAACAAAAATTTTAGGGCGCTCGCGAGCTGCGTAGCCCTTGGCTACACCTTACGTAGGCCGCGACAGCTAGGAGGCCAGATCACACCCGGTGTTGACACGTGTCAAACGCGTGTTGAACCTATTAAGTGACCCGGATCACCTACGCCTAGACCCCCTACTACGCAGGCCGCTTAAGCCTTAAGCTTACCTTACGCGGGCCTCGAGATAACCAAATTTCAGCCGTATATAAGAGGGCATCGGGCCTTCAGTCGAAATTCGCTCACAAAAATTTTCTTTCTCTAAATTCTAAAGATTTAATATAATCTAGGGTATAATATCCCCCTAAATAACGAAGTTCTGCTCCGTTGTAAGTATCATAACCCCTGGATATGTATTAGATACGCTGCCCGATTGATCTAGGGTTCCGTAACGGCTGTCGTTGTTCTGCCCGACGTAGTCGTTGGAATGTCGTCTCGGGGAGGGGATTACTAATGTTAAAATGGGTTATTATACTAACACGTGTGCAATTGTGTAATTTATAGATTGTCACCAGGAAACCCTAAAGGATAATCTAAGACAGCAATGTGAGTAATCTCCTTTTTGCCAATTGTTTTTACAAAACATCACTTAATTAATTATATACTAAGAAGTTATTGAGTATTTGTAAGGATACAATTATTGTCAGTATGTTGGGGTTTTGTATACAAAATTTGTTACTGCCTTGCGAAGAGTAACATTTCCACAAGTCGGGTTGACAGTACCGTGGGTGGTAATTGATATGACTTGGAAACAAATATAATTGAGAGATCTCCCTCAATACTGTACAATGGTTTTTATTAAAACTTGATTAAAGTGGGATTCACTCACCAGTATTTCCCACTGACAAAATGTTTTTATACGCGTTTCAGGTAACAAAATATGAAAGCCACATAGAAGCCAACTGGACAGCACTGAAGGCTTGGAGAAGTGGCAATAAAGTTACCTAAACGAAATAGATGTTTTTATTAAATAAAATAGGGTTTATCCCTATGAAAATATGTGTACTTGAAACTTGGGATTTTTTCCCATGTGTTTAATATATTAAAAGCGTGGTATTTACTCTGATAAAATATTTCCTAACTACGGTCTTGATGTAAATTCCGCTGCAAAATTGAATAAACACGCGATACCACCGAAACTGGCTCGCGGCCGCTCGTTCCTGGAATTAGGAATCGGGGGTTGCGACAGAAGGTGGTATCATAGCTAAGCCACTGATTCAGCCACGGAAGTGTTCTGCTGACACCAAAATTCAATCTGTTAGGAAATAAATTACGGAAATACGTGCATAATTGTAATTTATTGTTATGTGTTATTTGACTATTTGTTAGTTTACAGTATGAGCGACCAAGGACCATCCGACGCGTATCGTCAGTTGTCTGGTTCGCCTAGAAGCGAAGGCGCCTCTTCTCAGCCTGCCCTCTCTGGGTACTCTGCTGATAATGAAGAAGGAATATTTGTGTTTAAGGCTCAGTCTAAAGAGCCATTCCCTCAGAAAAAGAGAGGATAGTTCAGTAGGGGAGCACATGAGCGTAGAAAACGTATGAAAAAGTTACAAGACCAGAGAGCACTAGCAGCAGCCAAAAGAGAAACCGATGCCCATGCCCAGGACATGATTAATAGGAGTTTAGCTAATTTCCATATCCTAGCAACCACTACAGCTGACCCTAACCTAGAGCAGATAATAGCACCCCAACCACAACCATTACCCGACCAACCCATGGAAATAGAAAACCTTGAAAATCAAGTAGAAATGCATGATTTCAACCCGGAGGAAATACCTAGGGTACCAGCACCAAATCCCTTAGACCCAAATTACGACCCATGGTGGGACGACAATAGGGACTATGTGCAACGTTACCCGATACACGAAGACATGCCCATGCCGAACTTAGGAGCCTACCCAGGTTTGGACCCTCTGGATCCCTATTACGATAATGATGTATACATTAGGGAGATTTTAGAGAATCCTTACCAATTCCAGGCACCTACACCTCCATACCAGGAATCCGCACCCCAGAATCCAAACCCAGTCCTAGAACCTGCACCCCCAATGAGTGCAGAAAATGTACAAGAACTCGGGACATTTGGTGAGGAAATCTTAGAAAGTAGTGAAAGGATGAGACAGGTGGGAGAGCAACTCGTCTGGAAGTACGACGAGCGCAATATGGATTTCTTGATGAATCCATATCCATGAATGTGATGGTAGAAATGGTAGTAATAATAATAATATAATAATAAAATATGCGTGTATGTGTATGTAAAAAAAAACTACGGATGCCTACTACTAGTAGTGTAGTTTTAAATTTCCGTCGGTATTGTAATTTTAATTTCCAATATCGGTTTGTAGTGGATGCATATTATATAAAAAATAGAGTAAAGTCGCAATGATCGACGCTTTTGACCAAAATGCGTGTCATGTGATTGGCTATATTAAATATTATTTTGCGATATTAATACGTGGTAACTGTTTAAAATTCAGATGGACAACAAAGTGAATCAAGAAAACCAGAATGATAACATCCAGAATGACAACAATCCAAATAACGATAATCTGAATAATGAGAATCCGAACAACAATAACAATGGAAACCAAGTGGATAATAGTACCATCCAACACATAGTGGCACAAGGAATTATAGATGCAATTCCATTTATTATTCAAACTGTTAAGGAAGCAGATAATAAAAGTAAACATAGAAGTAAGCGACCAACTGAACCGGAAAATAGCGTAAATAATGAACCTGTACTTCAAGCGCCCATTCCCAAAAGAAGAAGAACCATGCCTTATGGTTGTTCTTATAAAGAATTCTGGTCCTGCAAACCGATAGAACTCTCGGGCAATGAAGAACCCATTACAGCCCTACGCTGGATAGAAAAGACTGAGGCAGTCTTAAAAATAAGCAAATGTGCGGAAGAGGACAAGATCATGTTTGCTTCCAATCTGTTTAAAAATTCAGCCTTAGAATGGTGGAACACTATCCTCCAGTCTAGAGGAAGTGATAGGGTTTATAATATGGAATTAGAGGAATTTAAAAATATGGTAGAAAGGAAATTATGTCATCCCAATGAAAAGGAACAGATAGCCAATAAGTTCTTAAACCTTAGGATGACTGGTGTGGATAGTAAGGGGTACACTAAGTTATTCTTTGAATATGCTAGAATAGTACCTACCCTTGCTTCACCTGAACCAGTATTAATCTCCCGTTACATCTGGGGATTAATTGGGGAAATTAGGCATGTAGTCAAGGCAGCTAGGCCCCAAACCATAGAAGAAGCTGTAGAATTAACAAACACCTTGACTGATGAATTAGTCCGTACTAGAGAAGAAGACCAGAGGAGAAACCTAGCTCAAAGGCTTACTCAAGAATTCCGTTCTGGAAATTTCAACCGTAGAAATATAGGTTCTACCTATGCACCTTTCTGTAAGGCTTGCAAGAAGAAGCATTCGGGAAAATGCTCCACTCACTTCAATTTCTGTAAGTTACCAGGACACAAGGAAGAAGATTGCATGAGGAAATCTAGTAATGGACTATGCTTCAATTGTGGAGAAAAAGGTCACATCAAGCCAAACTGTCCAAAATTGGCTCCAGCCGCGAACAACAGGAACACTAAAAATGCTAGAGCATTTGTTCTAACTGCAGATGAAGCCAAGATGATTCCGGATGTAATAGCCGGTACATTTTTAGTTAATGATATTTTTGCTAAAGTATTATTTGACTCTGGTGCGAACCAAAGTTTTATTAATACTTCATTTTGCAAACTTCTTAATCAATCATTAACTAAACTTCCACAAGAATGTCTAGTAGAGACAGCTAATGGAGAAACTGTTTGGATTTCTGAAATCTTGCAAGAAGCAAGAATATAAATTTTAAATCAAAAGTTTATTGCAAACCTTTACCCAATGAATCTGGCAGGATTCGATGTTGTTTTAGGAATGGATTGGTTAATAGCCAATAAAGCCAGTATTTTATGTGATCGAATGTCAATTCAAGTAAATTCACCAAGGGGTGAAAAGATCACAATTTAAGGAGATAAACCATCTAGGTCCACAAAATTCATCTCTGTGATGAAAACCGCAAGTTGTATAAGAAAAGGATCTATAGTGTATTTGATTTCTATAATCACTAACACTAAAGGAAAAGAACTAAAAGACATTCCAGTAGTATCTCAGTTTTCAGATGTATTTCTAGAAGAATTACCAGGACTACCGCCGGATAGAGAAGTTGAATTCAGAATTCACCTGCTACCAGGGACAGCACCAATTGCCAAAGCACCTTACCGATTGGCACCCGCAGAAATGCAGGAACTGAAGAAACAATTAGACGAATTGTTGGAAAAAGGATTTATACAGCCAAGTTCATCGCCATGGGGAGCACCGATTTTATTCTTCAAAAAGAAGGACGGATCAATGCGTATGTGTATTGACTACCGTGAATTAAACAAGGTCACGATTAAGAATCGGTATCCATTACCAAGAATCGATGATCTGTTTGATCAATTGCAAGGAGCTCGTTTTTTCTCTAAAATCGATTTAAGGTCAGGATATCATCAATTAAAGGTACAGGAAGAGGATATTCCTAAGACCGCCTTCAGAATGAGGTATGGCCATTATGAATCTACTGCCATGCCATTTGGTTTAACAAATGCCCCAGCTGCATTTATGGACATGATGAACCGAATATGTAAGCCATATTTGGATAAATTCATAATTGTTTTCATAGATGATATTCTCATGTACTCTAAGAGTAAAGAGGAACATGCAAAGCATTTGCACGCACTTTTAAGTTTACTAAGAAAGGAAAAGCTTTATGCTAAGTTTTCAAAGTGCGAATTTTGGTTAGAACAGGTACAATTTCTTGGACACTTAGTCGATCATGAAGGAATTCATGTGGATCCCACGAAGATCGAGACGATAACCAAATGGAAAACCCCTGAGTCACCAACCGAGGTTAGAAGTTTCTTAGGATTGGCCGGTTATTATAGAAGATTTATTCGAGATTTTTCTAGAATAGCCATTCCCTTAACTAAGTTAACCTGTAAATCTGTTAAGTTTGAATGGGGAACGAAACAAGAAGAAGCCTTTAGAATTCTTAAGCAAAAACTAACCCATGCACCCATACTAGCATTACCAGAAGGAACTAAAGATTTTGTAGTTTATTGTGACGCTTCTAAATTAGGTTATGGATGTGTGTTAATGCAACGTCAAAAGGTTATAGCTTACGCCTCTAGACAACTTAAGAATCATGAAGAGAATTATTCAACTCATGATCTTGAACTAGGAGCTATAATTTTTTCCCTTAAGATTTGGAGACATTACCTCTATGGTAGTAAGTTTACTATTTTCACTGATCATAAGAGTTTAAGGTATGTTTTTGGGCAAAAGGAATTAAATATGAGACAAAGACGCTGGATGGAGATACTTAGTGATTATGATTGTAATATCCAGTATCATGCAGGAAAAGCCAATGTAGTGGCTGATGCTTTAAGCCAAAAGTATCACGACAAACCAAAAAGGGTACGTTCTCTTAAATTAAATCTACAAGTAGATTTAAATGAACAGATTAGAAAAGCCCAAGAATCAGTAATCAAGGAGGATACTGAAAAATTAAAATGAATGATCAAGGAATTAGAACAAGGAACAGATGGAATTTGGAGATTCCATGAAAAGAGAATGTGGATACCTAAATTAGGAAACCTACGTCATCGTATATTAGAAGAAGCCCATAAGTCTAAGTATACGATGCATCCTGGAAATGATAAAATGTATCAGGATTTAAGAAAGAATTTCTGGTGGATAGGAATGAAAAAGGACATAGCAACCTATGTTTCTTAATGTTTAACCTGCTCACAAGTTAAAGCTGAACATCAGAAACCCTCAGGATTGTTACAACAGTTAGAAATGTCAGTGTGGAAATGGGAATTGATAACAATGGATTTTGTTACTAAATTACCCAAAACAAAGAAAGATAATGATACAATCTGGGTGATTGTAGACAGACTAACTAAGTCAGCTCATTTTCTACCCATGAAGGAAACTTTCAGTATGGAACAGTTAGCTAAATTATATGTAAATGAAATAGTTTCATTACATGGAATTCCTTTATCAATTGTTTCTGACAGAGATAGCTAAATCTAAGCACAACCTATCATCCTCAAACGGACGGACAAAGCGAAAGGACAATTCAGACAATGAAAGATATGCTTAGAGCTTGTGTAATTGATTTCGGAGGTAATTGGGACGATCACTTACCGTTAATAGAATTTTCTTACAATAACAGTTATCACACAAGTATCAATACTGCACCATTCGAAGCACTTTATGGACGAAAGTGTAGAACCCCATTCTGTTGGGCAAAAATTGGGGAAAAGCAACTATCTGGACCAGAGATAGTACAGGAGACGACCGATAAGATCATTCAAGTCAAGGAACGGCTGAAAGCAGCACATGATCGACATAAAAGCTATACTGACAACAGGCGGAAACCATTGGAATTTCAAGTAGGAGATAAGGTATTATTAAAAGTCTCTCCTTGGAAAGGAGTGGTAAGATTCATCAAAAGGGGAAAGCTAAGTCCTAGGTATGTTGGACCATTTGAGATTATTAGAAGAATAGGACCTGTAGCCTATCAGCTACAACTGCCAGAGGAAATGACAGGAATACATGATGTATTTCATGTATCTAATCTCAAGAAATACTTAGCTGATGAATCACTAGTGGTACCTCTTAAGGATATAGAGGTAAACGAACAACTCAAGTTTGTAGAAAGGCCTCTACAGATTGAAGATAGGAAAGTCAAGAATCTCAAGCATAAGAGATTAGTATTTGTAAGGATACAATTATCGTCGGTACGTTGGGGTTTTGTATACAAAATTTGTTACTGCCTTGCGAGGAGTAACATTTCCACAAGTCGGGTTGCCAATACCGTGGGTGGTAATTGATATGACTTGGAAACAAATATAATTGCGAGATCGCCCTCAATACTGTACAATGGTTTTTATTAAAACTTGATTAAACTGGGATTCACTCACCAGTATTTCCCACTGACAAAATGTTTTTATACGCGTTTCAGGTAACAAAATGTGAAAGCCACACAGAAGCCAGCTGGACAACACTGAAGGCTTGGAGAAGTGGCAATAAAGTTACCTAAACGAAATAGATGTTTTTATTAAATAAAATAGGATTTATCTCTATGAAAATACGTGTACTTGAAACTTTGGATTTTTCCCATGTGTTTAATATATTAAAAGCATGGTATTTTACTCTGATAAAATATTTCCTAACTACGGTCCTGATGTAAATTCCGCTGCAAAATTGAATAAACACGCGATACCACCGAAACTAACTCGCGGCCGCTCGTTCCCGGGAATTAGGGATCGGGGGTTGCGACACCTTGTTACCTGGAGGAGTAAGAAACAGAAGGTGGTCGCTCTGTCGAGTGCAGAAGCAGAGTTCAGAGGCATAGCTCGAGGGTTAAGCGAAGTTCTTTGGATCAGGAAACTTCTAGAAGAAATTGGTTTCTCCCAAAGGGTAACACCTAGTAAAATTATGTGCGACAATACAGCTGCAATACAAATCTCAGAAAATCCAGTTCAGCATGATCGAACAAAACACTTGGAGGGAGATTGACATTTTATCAAGGAAAAACTGGAGGAAAGGATCATAGAGCTTCCGTATATATCATCAAAAGATCAACTCGCATATATTCTTACAAAAGCAGTCAACGGAAATGCGTTTAGTAGCTGTTTGAGCATGTTAAGTATTGGAGATGTCGGAAAGAAGGAAACAAATAGTATAGGGGCTAGTGTGTAATATGATGGACTATATAAACACCATCTTTGTATAACCCTAATTTGACACAATACAATTCAATACAAAATTCCAACCATAGTAATTTTTCTCTATGCCAAACAACAACATTCTCTTTCATACTTTGTTGGTTCATGCACCAATACTTGGAGCAAAAAATAAGATTCTTAGGGCTAAACACTTTTGTAACGTTTACCCATGCTACTAGAGACTAGAAAGCGACATCAGGATAAAGAGTGCATGTCCTAGAAGACTTGGAGCAAAAAAATAAGACTTTTAGGGCTAAACACTTTTATAACGTTTACACGTGCTACTAGAGACCAGAACGCGACATCATGATAAAGAGTGTATGTCGTAGAAGGAGATCTCATGCTATAGTTATTTGTTTTCTAGTAGGCCTTAGCTAAGCAGCCTAAGCTAATCCATGAGGATCACGACGAAACCTGTGAAATTAAAAGTAATGTTCTAGAGGTCATTTGTAACTAATAATTCAATTGGTTACAACTTTATGATAACCCAACCACAACCACATAAATAAATATACACGTTACAATTAGTACTCATAAGAAAATTTAATTTTAATTTACAATATAACAAAGTTATGTGGGTTTGAGGTTGTACCAATACATGATACACTACGGGTAAAGTTATTCTACAAAGCCTTCTAATTGTAAGAAATGTAAGAAGGATTTATAGAGTGACAAGTGTCCAATAACCTAAAATTAAACTCACTACATCACCACCCAAAACCTAAACACCCACCCCCACCCCACCACCACCCAAAAACCTAAACCCCAACCCCCCCCCCCCCCCCTCCACCACCACCCAAAAACCTAAACACCCCCTGGAAAAAAAAATATATATATATATATATATATACCTCACCAAAAAAACGCTCAAAAAACCTAACCCCCCACCCCCCAAAAACCTAACCCCCCCCCCCCCCCCCCGGCAAAGAAAAAAAACTATACCTCACAAAAAAAAACCACAAAAAACTAACCCCCCCCCACCCCCACCCCCAAAAACCTTAAAAAAAATCTATAAAAAAAAAAAACTAAACACCCACCCCCACCCCACACCACCCAAAAACCTAAACTCCCACCCCCCACCCCTTCGGCAATTTTTTTTTTTTTTTTTTTTTTTTTGTAGTGGGTTTTTTAGGAGCTTTTGTACTCTTTTTACAGATCCTTTGTATTTAATCCTACATGGTGAAAACAATATATTATCAAATATGGGTTTATATGCACTATCCCTTGTGGGCTATATGAGTCTATCAACACCACCTTGACGGCCCACTATTATATTATTAGTATCCATATAGGTTAGTATTCATATGGGTTTATATGCACTATCCCTTGTGTGTGGGCCTAAGGGTTAGTTTTATCTATATATGCTTTGGACTTTGGTGTCAAGGCTAGGTTTTTTTTTTTTTTTTTTTTTTTTTTTAATTTTTTGGTGTGTGGTCCGGTTTGAGTTGCTAAGTTTTAAAACCATTTAAACCATAAACTTACGGTCCACTAAATTCAATAACCGTGTTCGTTATTATTATTTTTTTAAGAGCAAAGCTTACTCCTGCTCTACATTACCAACTAATTAAATAACTTCTCTTGCCTAACCTGGGACATCCCCTCCAAGAGGCACGAGCCACTACCAAGTGGGCTGCTCTAGATTGACGAGTTCTTTATTTGATAATAACTATAACGTAAACTAAAACTTTGATATATGAATGCCTCATGAATACACATTTACTTATTTTTCAAAAAAAAAAAAAAAAAAAAAAAGGGACCAACGTGATTGCGTTTGATGAAGTCCCTAAACCATGTCAAAAAATATATATAAAAAATCTATCAACCCATTCTTGCTGTATAAGGGTCTCCAAACTTATCTAAATCGTACCTTTTTACAATATAAAAAAAAAAATATTATACCACCTTTTGAGAATATCATTCAATACAAATATACAAATACGTAAGAAGTTGTCATTTTAAATAATTTATACAAATACGTTTGTTCTAAATAAGTTTACGGGCTTTAAGATAACAAAATCTGGGTCTTAATCTTTCTCTCATGTTGTTAAGAAACACACACGTGGTGTACCCGTGGGTTGAGGAAAAGAAGACAGGTATTCTCTAGGTAGAGAAAATCTATTGGTCAAACCAACCAGTTAAATAAACCACTGTTCATTTAACTTGGTCTATTAATAGATATAAATATATTTGTATTGAATGATTTTCGTTTTCGTGTATTATGACATGCTTAACGATTTTAATATATGAAAATTGGGTCGACACACTTTCTTGTAAAAAATTAAGAAACAGCGAACGGGAGTGGTGGTGAAACTGAGTCGTCGGAAAAGAGTTGCGGAGCCAGAGCAGGTGATGTTCTAGCAGGATCTGAAGAAACGGAGAGAGTGAAAAGCAAAGTGATGGATATTGGTACCGTTTTGCAATTTTTAAACTAATATACTGTAATAGTTAATTTGAATAAATCACAGGGACGAAAAACGTAACTAACTCTTTATTAATTTTAATTATAATTTTAATAACAGGGGCATTATGGTCATATCAAATAAACTAAGTGAATAACTGGATTGCTGGCATTAGTGAGAGTGGACTGTAATTGTTACGAAAGAGAAAGTACAGGGACTATTTTAGCAATTTTTAAACTAATGGACTATAATGGTTATTTTCAACAAACCAAATTGACAAAAAAACGTAATCAACTCTTTATAATAACAATAATCGCAATGTGGGATCGGAGAAAATCATTTATGCGACGAAGTTGTTCCTTTTTTGAGTTAGCTAGTATTAAGCATCGTCGCGTTGCGGCGGGGGCGAACACCATTACACCAATGCCACACTACTGTTAGCGACCATCAATACTGAAGTTGTGGCGTGTTAATGCGAAGAAACTAAACCAAAACGTAAAACAAATAAAAGAATAACTAAGTTGATCTAGGACCCGCACGTTACGATGAACTTGTCAAACGGGAAAAAATAGACGACGTAAAAACGTTTAACCACACACGTACGTTGCGCCGTGTTAACTCGTAAAATTCAGAACGGAACGTAAAACGAAAATTTTGCGAAAAATAAAAAGTGTAGAGTATCAAAGTTGAAAGTAAAAAAGTTGTGAGGTTAAATCCAAAAGATGAAAAGTTTTGGGGTTAAAAGTAAAAAAAAAAATAGTTTTGGGTTGAAAGTAAAGATGAAAAGTTTGGGGTTAAAAGGCAAAAAAATCAAATAGTTTTGGTTTAAAAGTAAAAAAACTCAATTTTTTTTCAACTTTGGTTCCAAAGCATATGATACAACACCTTTATACCTAAAAATATTAAAAATTATAGCATTGGGTGATAACCATCATATATTTATATAAAAAAACAAGGACTTAAAATGAATTGTAGAAAACAATGGTCCTACCCTGCTCTGCAAATCAACTTGTCTCTATGCAACTATTGCTTCCAAAATTTGCTGGCATAACCTTTTGTTTTCTACTTGGACCATTTGCCCCCACAACTTACAAATAATTGCACCTCATAGGTTTTAACGACATATCATCCCTACCACTACCAATAATTGTTTACCCATTTCTTATATTATTATACTTTTAGTGAAGAGTTTCTTAAGATCATGATACTAAGGAGAAGTTAATCGAGTTATAGACAAGTTAGCGGAATTAGAAGAGACCCGGCTTTTTATTAATAGGAGTATTGGATTTTAATAATCCCAACTAATCGTCGTTGGCTGTCAAGAGTCCCAACTTCAAAAATAACCACTGACAGTCTCATGCTACTAACTTCATTAGTCGCCAGAAAAACGTTTTTGGCCGGAAAAAGGTTCCTAAAGGTCCGATCTAATGTTACAAGAGGTTTGAGACGAAAATGTTGAGTTTTCCGGCCAAAAAGTTGAGTTTTTTTAGCAAAAAAGTAGTTTTCCGCTAAAAGAGAGTTTTCCGACGACCTTAATAATTGGAGTTTTTACTATAAAAATGTTCCTAAAGGACCGTTCTAAAGTTACAAAGAGGTTTGGGACTAAAAGGTTGAGTTTTCTGGCAAAAAAAGAGTGTTCCAGCCAAAAAAACATTTTCCCGTCTATCGGAGACTAACGACGTTAGGATTCCATTAACCAGGGTCCAATGGAGGCCAATGTTAATAGTTGGGACTGCTAGTGGTTGTTTTTGAAGTTAGGACTGTTGACGCCCAACAACGAATAGTTTGGATTATTAAAATCCAATATTCTTTATTAATAAGGTATTTGATGTAACACCTCGTAAAAACATGTCCAATTATGTAAAGACACGTGTCCTAAACTCTAAACATGTGAAGGTTTGAGTTTGAAGGACTAAAGATGTCAAACGATGAAAATATGTATGTGAAGGGACTAAAAGTGTCAACATGCCAAACTTGTGCCTCTGAATGACCATACACGAAGAATATATTCTTAAACGAGTAATTATTTGGATATAAGAATCCGTTTGTGAAAATAATCGAAAGATTATAAACTACAGGTGTTAAACGTGTCAACATGTTAATTCTTACCTCTGAGTGACCTTTTAACGAACCCGGGGCTTCGTAATGTTCAAATATACTCTCAAGCAGTTTCACGTGGTTTCGAGATCGTTATGCAAGTTTCCAAGAACTAGGGTTAAAAGCGTCAACGTGATGAAACTAGTATTTCGGTGATCATTTAACGAAACCGGACCTAACGGAGTTTGATTATACTCCCATGATCCTCTACAAACTAACTACAAGGGCCATTTCTGCTTAAAATAAAGGTTATAAGAGTTATAAAGGACCAGGGACTGAAACTGCCAAACTTAAAACATTTTTCACCTGAACTTCGGGTTGTCGCGGGGTGCGTAGACCTGCCTCTGTACTCTTCGCGGCCCGCGAGAGAAGGCCCAGCGCAGAAAAACACTTCCAGCTGCAAGTTTCTGCTCATAACCGACTTAATCACCTCCAAATCGATACAAGGAGCTTGTTGTTGGTTTTAGAATACCACTAGGACACCTGTGATCATCTGGGGACATCCATAACACCTGTGATGATCCTAAAACTTGCTCCTCAACGATAAATAGGCCCTCTTGATGCCTTGTTTCATTGCACTCATCACTTGAATCATTTCTTCTCTCAATTCTGGAGGTTCTTGATAAAAAAAAAAAGGAGCTCATTCTTGTAGAAAAGATTGCTAGGACCCTTTGTAAGTATCTTAGCCCCCTCTTTACTTCAGTTTTATTATTTAAAAACCGAAAAGTCAAAGTTATCGCAAAATAGCTTTGACCTTCGGTTTAGACCTAAACGGTCCAGCCATTGTTCGAAGCGAATATGGCTACGTGATTGTAATTAGGTGTGTGTTAATCCCTTAAAAATGCACATCCTAATTACCATGTTTACTTGGTTAATTGTCGGGTCAAAGTGGTTAAGTAAAAAGTCAAACTATTCAAGTTTTTAAATAAAAACATAATCTGATAATACAGAAGGTATAAGTCATATTTTATCACTTAAATAACTTAGTAAATAATATTAGAACATGTCTAAGCATGTTCAACCCGACAATTCTGAGTTTTGGGTGGGTTCGCAACCGAAAGTCGCAAAAGCTTGACTTTTGCTTTGACTTTCAGTTCTGACCCGATTGAGTTTAATTCTTCTATGTTTTAAGCTTTCATTAGGACCACATTATGTTGTAGTATGACCCTCTGAGGTTATATTACCTGGTCATTAGTATTCTGAATTATATACTAATTTTCGTTATTATGCTTATAAATGCCAGTTATGCCCTTATGTTATAAAAATGAGATTTTTGAAAATGTGAGAGGACAAAAAGCTTTATTTCTGATATATAAGCATGTCTAGATTAATTTGACATGATTCTCTGGTCTCAAAACAATGTTATGCATAATATCGTAAAATTGAACTTTTTATTAATTAAATTACACTATTGTGCATAATACATGTTTAAACATAGAATTTAACCCAAAACTCATTACCTACTGTTAAGATATCATTTTTAGGAATTTTTGGAATATTTGGTCAGATTAGAAACTGACCATAACTTGGAGTTCTCGTATAAAGTCCTTAATTGACGATAATTGACTAATAAAATGTGATTTACATGTGATTAGCATACCAAACTTTTTTCTACTGATTTGATATGATAAATAAAATATTTTAAACACTCAAGGCTGATCAAAATCTCAGAATCACATAAACATTTCAAATATCGTCAATTATCGACTTTTACGCTAATTAGGTGTATAGTATGGTTTAAAACCATATTTAACACCTAAGACTTGATACCTACTGAGTTTATAAATAAATTTTAATATTATTACAGTAGGTATAAGTCATGAACTCAGACTTCCAATTATGTCCTTAGAAGCATATATGAAATGACCAAAATACCCTTTCGGGGCATAGTTTGGCCATAAATGGTAAATCAAACATATAAATGTTATCTTACTGTTATAACAAAATAAAATAAATATTTTTACAGATTACTTAAGACCAGAATATCAGTTGACTTTAAAACCTCTTTTATAAATATTAAAATAACCAAAATGCCCTTACGGGACTTAAATTAGTTTTAAAATACTTTTTGGGCATATATATTAACATCCTACTGATGTATTAACATATTCTAAGCATAATAATATGTGGGACATGTATATGGTTCATTTGGTTGCCCGTTATGCATTTATGCGTTCAGTTCGGTTTATGTGACTAGTTTATATAAATTAGCCGAAATGGGTTTAACCTTATCATTAAATCTTCAAAATCCAAAATGTGTTTAGTTTACCCATATTATACAAGTATCCAACTTGCCGGGTCTAAATCACATTCCATTCCGGTCTCCGCTTAATCTAGTGTTTCGAAACGTTAAGTATCTTTCAAACTAACCGGTCTAAGTCTTTGACTTAAATAAAGACCCGTTTATATCCTAATAGGTTATTAAACCTTCTATACAGAATAACTAACTTCGGTAGAAGGTATTTTCATAAGGCCTTAGGAAACATACGGCTGAGTTACATCTTTACACATCTAGCTCAGGTAAATACTTTTAACTTATTTTCTTTATACGGGCTTGGGATACGGTATAATATTAATACCGCTTGGTCGGGTATGAAATCATTTAATCGGATTGTGATTAATAAATTGCATAATCCGTTTTAATCTGTTTTGTTTGATAACATAAACATTGGGGGTTAACGACCGTGTCCTGGATATCCTCGGATCATTTCATTTAAAAATGGCCACGACCTACGCACGGGGTGTGAGCATACACCTGACAGATGCAAATGCTTAATAACCCACATGTTGGGGATAACTCCTTTATGGGTTTTATAGTGGTGAGTCGGTTAATCATGACCGGCTTCCAAACCGGCCCCACACGTATGACAAACATGTAAAACTGTATACAAGATTTTATTAAAGATTGTCCCAAGTTATAAATGGTTTGTGCTTTGTGCACTTAAATTAATTTTCATAAATTGTTTTCAAATGAGTCGGTTAATTGTGTTTACCAGTGAAAACTGACGTATTTTCCAAAGACTAAGTGACAGGTACCTCTCGAAATTAGCCTGGAGCTACTTGGTGTCAAATAAGAGGATCTTGCAAATCCTTAGATGCCTGAAGTCTGTTATTTCAGTTTTGTGTATTTGTTTTATGATCCGCCTGTGGATCTCTATTACAACCAGTCTGTATATTCTTTTATTTGAATACTCGGACACTATGGTTTGTAATAGTAATTATCTACCAAAGCCTTCCGCTGTGCTACAATATTGTGTATGTTGACTATGATGATATCAACTACGTCACGATACTCCCCACCGGGCCCACCGATAATATGTGGAAATATCGGGGTGTGACAGGTTGGTATCAGAGCCAACATTGAGTGAATTAAACACTAGCCTTTTGTGTTTAATCTCAATGACACAATAAACACATTCCTTAGACTTCCGAGTCTAGGCTAATGACCTAGGATTATTCTTAATTTTCCTTTTGTCGTTTATATTTTGTTTTACTTGTTTTGACAGATTTACTAATCAAAATGCCGCCAAGATTCCGAGGCAGTGGAGGAAAAGGAAAAGATCCTGTTAGGGGAGGACCATCAGGACAAGTTGGACCCTCACACCGACGCACACCTTCGGCGTCGTTTAGTACCTCCGATTCGAATGACGATTGGAGGCAAACTTTACAACCCGCGAGGCGATCAGTCTCACTAAGTACATCACCCTCATTTCACCCTTCCTTTGGGCCGCCTATTCAAGACGAGACCCAACATTCTCACCATTCCCACCATTCTCACCATTCACATCATTCACATCACTCTCTACACTCTCGTTCATTCCACCATTCTGGTTCTGACCAATTCTATTCACTGGGTCAATTTAACCCCAACGATTATATAAATGAACCACTAGGTTATAACCCCCTAGGACCCGAGGACCACTTCTCGCAAGAAATGGAGATGGACGATGATCCAGATCCAGAGATGCTGCGAACAGGAACACCAACACATCCCATCAGTATCTCTAGTGGTTCTCCTTATGAAGGATCGCCATATCAAGGCCCCGATTCATTGGCCGAACGGTGGAACACTTATACATGGGAATTCACCCCTTCTTTCCATAACTCTCCTCCACAACATCCATTGGAGGAACCGTATCTTCAAGCGGTTACTCCACCGCCATTGCCTGTTGAGGAACCACCTCAACAACCACCGCAACCACCTCCAGAGCCACCAAGGTGAAGGAGAAATGCACGGATGTCCGTGCGAGGGGGACCGAGATTCAGTTCCCCGCAAGCTTCAGGTACTTACCCTCCTTTCCCTGAAGATCCGCAAATGGGTGGACCTTCTCACGCGGTGCCGGAAAATGATCCCCCGTCAGCCACTTATGCACCACCGCCGCCGCCAACGGGTTATGAAAACCCGATACCAACTTACCCAGGTTCGTTTGGGTATAACCCGTTTGAGTATCAAACTCCTACTGGTTATGATTACCAAGCTCCTGCCCAGGATCCATATCTTAAGGCAGCTCACTTTAACGCCCTTTACCCGTCACCGTTTCCTCCAACTTACCCAACTGGGTATCCTATGCAAGGGTATCAATACCCTCCTTATCAACGACAACCCCCACCCCCACCTCCACATATACAAACACAACAAATTCTACAGAGGTTGGATTAGGTTGAACAAAAAGCAGAGGAACGCCATAAAAAGCACAACAAATTCCTTAAAGGTCTTGCGAACTTCATAAAGGGAAAGAAGAAGTAGAAGTTTATTTTATTTTATATTGTAATTTCAATCAAGTCCCTGCGTGGACATTTTATTTCTGTACATAGTCCCTGCGTGGACTTGTTTTCTTTCTTTAGTCCCTACGAGGACAATTTGTTTCTTTTGAAAACCCGTTTAGGGCACTCTTGTAATCGTTTAAAATTTTAATGGAATTTCTCTTGAGATTTTTATATGTGTACTTTATTACATCATCATGCAACTATCATTTCAATTTTAAATTGATCTGCCAAGGAAATTTCAAAAGAAGTTCTTAAAGGTATAACCTAGCCAAAAATATTAATGGCTATGATGCAACAACCTTTTTAAAACAATAATTCTCTGTTAACATCTAAAAACATGTTAACATTCCTGGCTGTGTGACTTGAGAGACCACACTAGCTTCCAAAAGTACTTGGATTTTTCCAAGCCACCCTCATAGCCTATATGATTAATATGAATCATGGCTATTAAACATCAAATATAATGAATACATCAAAACACCCATTTGAGGTGTATGCCTACAGGCGAAGGTGTATTCATGACAATGATAGTTTTATTTAAAACTTCTTATCGAAAAGACGCTGAACTATGTTCAATCCTTAGAATTCACCGATCCAAGGAATCGTCGATTATGTTTGATTGTCCTAGTGACAAGGCCTTATGTGCCATTTGAATGTCCTTCGATACGAGCCTTGTGCTATATGAAAATGTCTATACGGCATTGACAGTTGTGATTGATGTCCCCTGTCTGATAAACATAAAGGATCGTATCCTACTTGATTGCCCATAATGGTTCACTTGTAGCCTAGGCAATTCATGATCAAATAGATTTTGACTTATTATTTAAAATGGTCTATATGGTTTATTAATAACATGACCATTTAATCATCAGATACGATGATTCAACATATGATTTAAATAAATCATTATTGTTTGAATTCAATACTCAAATCATGGCTGGCTCCGATGAAGCTAATAGTCATCCTGTGGAAGGAGACAACAATAATACGAAAATAAATGTTACTGGCGCCAAACTTCAGGCCATGATAAACACGGCGGTTGCTCAAGCTGTGAATGAAATGTTTAAAGAACCAAGTAATGTTCGATCCAAAACTCATTCAAAGACCCTTTCAAAACAACATACTTCAAGAAAGGATGATTCACAACATTCATCCAATCAAAGATCTGAACCCCAAAATATCACGTTGAATCAGACTCCCAGGGACACCAAGGGTTGTACCTACAAATACTTTGTCTCTTTTAAACCAAGAGATTTCACTAGAGAAAAGGGAGCTATTGATTGCATGAAGTGGTTGGATGAGATAGAGACAGTAGTTGATATCATTGGGTGTGCCAAGGAGGACATTGCTAAGTTTGTGTTGCAGTCCTTCAAAGGTGACGCCCTAGCATGGTGGAAAGCTTTAGTGCAATCCACAGGGAAGATTCCCCTATATAACCTTTCTTGGGCTGAGTTTGTTGAACTTATAAAGGACACTTACCGCCGACAGCATGAAGTGGAAAAAGTAGAGACTGATTTCCTTACACTGGGCATGAAGGATCTGGATTGTAGATCTTATGTTACTAGTTTTAACTCGATGTCTCGACTCGTCCCATATTTGGTCACTCCAGAGCCAAAACGCATTGCGCGTTTCATTGGCGGTTTAGCCCCTAAGATCAAAGGGAATGTTAAGGCTTCTAAGCCAACTTCTTATAGATCAGTTGTGGATCTTTCACTGTCTTTAACCCTGGACGCAATAAGAAGTAGGTCAAGGAAGATCACTGAGGACGGGAAGAGGAAACGAGAAGATGATCAATCTCATCAGTCGAACAAGAAGAAGGAAGGTAGTTCGGGGTTTAAGAAAGGTCAACCTGGTGACAAACCCAGGTGTAAAATTTGTGATAAAAGGCACTTTGGAAAGTGCAATCAGGATCCACAAGCCAAGCCTTGCGGAATCTGCAAAAAGAAAGGGCACAAAACTATGGAGTGCCGAAACATCAAGGATGCAACCTGCTATGGTTGCAATGAAAAGGGGCACATTAAGACTAATTGCCCTAAGAATGCCAAGAAGCCTGAAGAGGTGAAGAAAACAAATGCTAGGGTTTTTCAGATGAACGCCAGGGAGGCGGTGAATGACGAGAACGTTATAATAGGTACCTTCCTCATTAATGCTATTTATGCTAGGGTTTTATTCGATTCAGGTGCTGATAAGTCATTTGTAGACCATAAGTTTAGTAAGTTACTGAATCTGCCTATTAAAACTCTAGACATAAAATATGAGGTAGAGCTCGCAGATGGTACCTTAGAAACCACTTCGACTCTTCTTGATGGATGCCTTATATCCATTAAGAATCATTCTATTCCGTTATCTCTATTGCCAATGAAATTGGCTGGTTTTGATGTAGTTTTAGGTATGGACTGGTTATCGCGTAACCAAGCCCAAATTGCCTACGTTAAGAAACTAGTTAACATCAAAACCCCATCAGGTGAAGTAGTCACCATTCATGGAGATACACACTATGGTTTGCCCGATAATATATCCATACTTAAGGCATCCAAGTGTCTGAAGAACGGATGTGTCATCTACATGGCACAAGTGACAGTTGATGAACCGAAATCCAAGATTGAAGACATTCCAATCATCTCTGAATACCCTGATGAACTACCTGGATTACCTCCTGAGAGGCAAGTCGAGTTCAGGATAGACATTCTGCCAGGAGCAGCACCGATTGCACAAGCTCCTTACCGTTTAGTTCCTACCGAAATGAAGGAGTTGAGAACCTAATTGGATGACTTACTGGCAAAAGGTTTTATACAACCTAGCTCATCGCCTTGGGGAGCACCCATATTATTTGTAAAGAAGAAAGATGGGTCAATGCGTCTATGCATTGACTATCGCGAGTTGAACAAAGTGACTATTAAAAATCATTATCCTCTACCCAGGATCGATGACTTATTCGATCAATTTCAAGGGGCGAGCTTCTTTTCAAAAATTGATTTAAGATCTGGGTATCATCAACTCAAGGTTAGAACTGAAGATGTACCTAAGATAGCGTTTAGAATAAGGTATGGCCACTATGAGTTCTTAGTGATGCCTTTTGGGCTCACTAACGCACCTACAACATTCATGAACCTCATGAATCGAGTCTGTAAGCCGTACCTATACAAGTTTATCATTGTCTTTATTGATGACATACTTATCTATTCTCGTAATCAAGTTGATCATGAGAAGCATCTTCGATGTATCTTAGGATTGCTATGAAAGGAGAAATTGTATGCTAAATTCTCCAAGTGCGAGTTCTGGCTACGCGAAGTCCAATTCCTTGGACATGTTGTGAGCGAGCATGGTATCTAAGTGGATCCCACTAAGATAGAAGTAATAATGAATTAGGAAGCACCAAAGACGCCTACAGAGATCCGCAGCTTTCTGGGATTAGCTGGTTATTATAGAAGATTCATTGAGAACTTCTCAAGGATAGCTGCACCATTAACTACTCTGACCCGCAAGAGCGTGAAGTTTGATTGGGGTCCAAAACAACAAGAGTCTTTTGAGATCCTCAAACAGAAATTGAGCAGTGCTCCTGTTTTTACATTGCCAGAAGGAACATAATAGTTTGTCATTTATTGTGATGCTTCACACACCGGTATGGGTTGTGTGCTTATGCAGAGAGGCAAGGTGATTGCCTATGCATCACGACAACTGAAGGTGCACGAAAAGAATTACACCACCCATGATTTGGAGTTGGGTGCCGTTGTATTTGCACTTAAGTTGTGGAGACACTATTTATATGGAACTAAATGTGTGATATATTCGGATCACAAAAGTCTCCAACACTTATTCAATCAAAAGGATCTTAATATGAGGCAACGCCGTTGGATGGAAACCTTGAATGACTACGATTGTGAAATTCGCTACCATCCTATTAAAGCGAATGTAGTCGCAGATGCATTGAGTAGAAAGGAAAGGATTAAACCTATACGGATTAATGCTAAAAGCATTGAACTTAAGAACATCTTGAATGAAAGATTATTAGCTGCTCAGAAGGAAGCTGTTTTGGAAACTAACCTTCCAAACGAGAAATTAGGTGTAACTGCTGAACAGTTAACACCTGGTAAGGATGGAATCCTCAGATTGAATGGTAGGATCTGGGTTCCTATTCACAGAGGACTTAGAGATGTAATCCTCCAGGAGGCTCATAACTCCCGATACGCAGTTCACCCTGGAGGTGACAAAATGTATCAAGATTTGAAAGCCAATTATTGGTGGATAGGTTTGAAGAAATCTATAGCCACACACGTGGCTAAATGTCTGACATGCGCTCAAATAAAACCTGAACATCAAAAGCCGTCAGGTTTGCTGCAACAGCCGGAACTTCCCACATGGAAGTGGGAGATGGTAACTGATGTGTGTAAAATGCAACATATAAATTACATCAAATAAGGCATAAAACTAACCCTTTTTAAGTACTAATATTGGAAAAAGAGTGTTTTTGTCTTCCTTTTGTATTTTCAGGATTAAATGAGCTCAAAAACGCAAAAGAAGCAAAAAGACAGCTAAATCCAACATAAATACAAGAAAAGGAACATTAGTGGACTGCCCGACCCCTCAACGGCACCTTCCAAAGCAAATTAGAGAAGTCAGAAGACTGAACACGCCCCGTGCTCAGCCAGCACGGGGCCGTGCCCAAGAAGCAGCAGAAAAGACAAATCTATAGAAGCTTCTATTGCCCACCACGGGGCGTGCCCAGCGGACACGGGGGCGTGTCAAAAGTACAGCAGGCGCATTAATTGTAATTGCGAATTACAATTAATGAAGAGAGAGAGTGTCAGACAGGCACGGGGCCGTGCCCAGCGGACACAGGGCCGTGCCCAGCTCTCTGTTCAGCCTATAAATATGAGTGCTTGGATTCATTTCATCTCATCCCTTGGCACACCACCTCTCTCACACTTCATCCACCACCCACCACCCACCACCATCACAACACCATCATCCACCACCATCATCCATTGTCCATCGTAGAGTGTGTGAGTCGTCTCGGGATCCAAGATTGATCGTAAGAGTTCTTGACAATCAAGGCCATGTTTGCCTAAGTCTCTTACATCACTTGGTGAAGACAAAGTGTCTAGTATAATACTTTTTATTTCTAATCTTTTGCACTTTTTATTTGGTTTTGTATTAATGACTTTAATAACTAGTTACTTATGTTGAAGGTGATCTTTCCTTATCGTTTGTCCGTGGTGTCTTGGCATTATTTTACTGTCTATATAAAATAAAGGATTTTCACCATTCATATCTCCACGGTCTATATGGAGGTATGTTGGCTACCTGGTCGGGGGTTAAGGGAACGGTTTGGTAAAGGTCTTGCCATTGTTCAGCGTTTAGAGGTCCTGCAATGGACCTGGGTCAAATTTAGTAGGACCTCCTTCAATACTTCACGGTATTGGATGGCGGGGGTCCAAACTCTTTGACCCCCTCATAAGTTAACTACTATTAATACTATAACCCGGCTATTTAGGACTGTATCCCTGCTGACTCAGACTACTTAGCCGAGGGTAACGTCACCGCCAAAAGCGGGGCCTACCACAATACTGCATTAATAACTTAATTCATTATCTTCCAATAATCCACCCTTTTAGGATTGTATCCTTGCTGACTCAAACTACTGGGGTGAGGGTAACGTCACCTTCAAAAGAGGGGCCTACTACAATAACTAAGATAATCTCTTAATTATGTGCAAAAGTGCGGAAATAATCAAAGGTTATACTAGATACGAGTCGGAACCAAGTGATTCATCTTGTCTATCTGTTTTATTTTTATTTTTATTTTTATTTTCAGCATTTTAGTTAGTTTTTATTTTTCTTAGTTTAAAACATTTTTCTAAACTTTTATTTTGGTTAGACGTTGAGGATAAACCGGTATTAAAAGCTCTTGTGTCCTTGGACGACCTCGGTATCTTACCAACGCTATACTACACTCAACGATGGGTGCACTTGCCCATATGTGTGTTTAGTGTTAGTGAAATATCGTGTTTTATAAATTTAAAACTTGGCTAAAATAAGTGTTAAAAAGGGCTTAAAATATACACCTAATATATACGACACTTCGCACGCATCAAGTTTTTGGCGCCGCTGCCGGGGACACAAGGATTTTAAGAAAGTTAGGAATCAACGGCCTAATCATCTTTTATTTTTCTTTTTATTTTTTTTTAGGATTTTCTTAGTTTTTCAGTTTCTGCAAAGATCAGCACGGGCCGTGCCCGGTCAGACACGGGCCGTGCCCAGCATCATCACTGGCAGTTTTTATTTTCTGAGTTACAGAGAGCTGAACACGGGGCCGTGTCGGTGCAACACGGGGTCGTGTCCAACTCCCAGTAACTGGGATACAGAAAACAATTACTGTACTTCTGACCACGGGCCGTCTTCACTGAGCACGGGGCCGTGGTGAACATTCTGACCAGCGTTCTTTTCTGTTTTTGTTGCAGGACTTGGAACCCAGGCGCCACATTTGAACCTCCTACGTAGTGCATGAGCTCCAGTTCTAGTAGAGACATAAAAGAACCCCTAGAAGAACCCGAGCGCTTTCTCAGAAAAAGACTTAAAGCTAAAAATCAAGAGAAAGCTCCGGGGGACCCACTTCCAATGGCGGACCAACGTACCCTCATGGATTACCTACGGCCTACCGTAGGCAATCTTGGCGCCGCTATCAATGCACCGAATGTCGAGGCCAACAACTTCGAACTTCGGCCGCATTTGATACAAATGCTCCAAAACTCCGCAACCTTCCACGGGCTTGCGGACGAGGATCCCCATCTACATATTACTAACTTCTTAGAAATATGTGATACCTTTCGGATCAATGGAGCATCAAATGACGCCATCCGCCTTAGGATGTTTCCATTTTCACTAAAAAACCGAGCTAAGGCTTGGCTTAACACCCTCCCAGTTGGATCGGTAAACACTTGGGATGAACTTGCTCAAAAGTTTCTATATAAGTATTTCCCTCCTGCTAAAACGGCTAAATTAATGACTGAAATTAATACATACTCACAAGAGGATGGGGAATCCTTATATGAAACTTGGGAAAGGTTCAAGGAGCTTTTAAGAAAGTGTCCTCATCATGGTCTAGCGGTATGGCAACAAGTATCCACTTTCTACAATGGGTTGTTGCCACACACAAGACAAACACTTGACTCAAGCTCCGGGGGACTCTTAGTTAATCGTCGCCCAAATGAAATATATAACCAAATTGAGGAAATTGCTCAAACCAATTTTCAATGGCACACTCCCCGAGGTAATAAATCTATTGCCCCGGGCGCCCATAAGGTTGATGAAAGCACCTCTTTACAAGCCCAAATCGAGGCCCTCTCTTCAAAAATAAAAAGGCTAGAAATGACAAAAACGGCCTCGGTTATGGCTTGTGAAGGGTGTGGTGGGTCACATGAAAATTGGAGTTGTATGAAAGAATTAGATGAACAAACAGAAACGGTAAACTACATGGATAATAGACCTAGGCCGTCGGGTCCTCCAACGGGTACCTACAACCAAGGATGGCGTAACCACCCAAATCTTGGTTGGAGAGATCCCGGCAATAGTAGTAACCAACAAAACCAACGAACTAATTTTCAACAACCGCAAAATTTCTCTCAACAACAAGGTGGAAGAGAAAGGCTTGAAGATACTGTATCTCGCCTCATCTCTGACACTGAAAAGAAAAACTCGGATCGATTTCAACAATTGGAATCGAATTTCAGAAATCAACAAGCTAGCATTCAAAACGTTGAAAAACAATTAAATCAACTAGCTCAAAATTTCTCCGAGAGACCACAAGGCGCGTTACCTAGTAATACCGAAACAAACCCGAAGGCACAAGTACATCTCATCACATTAAGAAATAGAACCGTGGGTCCCGAGGATGCTCCATTGCCGCCAAATGAAGGAAGCCATTCTAGCCAGCCTATGACTCCTCCTGCGCCAGAAAAGGCTTCTACACCAAATCAAGAGCCCACCAAGACTCCTCCAATTTCGTACCCCAGTAGGTTAAATCGTCAAAAGACCGATGAGCAATTCGCAAAGTTCGAAAGTTTACTAAAACAATTGCATGTTAATATTCCTTTTATTGAGGTCCTAACCCAAATGCCTAAATATGCAAAATTCATGAGGGATTTCCTCACTCACAAAAGGAAAATTGAATCATTGCAATTAGTTAACTTAGGTGAAGAATGCTCAGCTTTAGTACTCAACAAACTTCCACAAAAGAAAATCGACCCCGGGAGCTTCACAATCCCTTGCTCGATTGGGAAGTCCCCCGTCCGAAATGCTTTAGCCGATCTTGGGGCTAGCATCAACCTCATGCCCACATCAATGTTCAAGCGACTCGGCCTAGGAACAACAAGCCCTACAAAGATGAGCATACAACTCGCCGACAGGTCCGTCAAATTCCCACAAGGTGTCGCCGAAAATCTGCTAGTCAAGGTTGACAAATTCGTCTTTCCAACCGACTTTGTCATCCTAGACATGGAAGAAGACACCGATGTCCCTCTCATCCTCGGGAGGCCATTTCTAGCCACCGCCCAAGCATTGGTGGATATGAATGACGGAACTCTAACATTGAAGTTTGGGGATGAGGAAGTAAAATTTGAATGTGGAAAGCGAGTAGAGGAAGAAGATCCGGTCAACTACATGAAGGTCATAGACTCAAGCTTGGATGACGCTCTCCGACGGTGTAACATGGGATGCAATACATCCCACTTGGGTAACATATGACCAGGCTTTGGGTCTAGCCAAAGACCCTTATAAACGTAGCGCACCATGGAGGCATTCCACGGAACTATCCTTAGTTTAATTTAGATTAATTTTTATGCTTTCTAGTTAGTTTTAATTTTCAGGAATAAAACACACTCATGGTGGTAAAGGATGAAAAGGGGAACGAGAAAAATGAACTCATGCACAAGAACAAGGCAACCCGACAATTCTCTCCAATCCAGAAGGTTCAACACGGGCCGTGCCCAACCAACACGGCCCCGTGCTGAACCACCTGCAGAAAAACGCCCAGTTCAGGTACCTGGACACGGGCCGTGTTCACTCAACACGCCCCGTGTCCAGACTTCTGCTCTTCTTATTTCAATTTTGTTACTGGCACTTGAACACGGGGCCGTGCCCGGATAACACGGGGCCGTGTTCAGTGCCCAGTAACACAATTTTTTGCTTTTTAAACACTATTTTACACATCTAATCAACCTAAAAATTTATTTTTGGGACACATTGAGGACAATGTGTAATTTAAGTGTGGGGGGGATGCTAAAGCCTTGAATTTTGCAAAGTCCTAAATACAAGCCTTACACAAAACTCTATTGGAACCGCTAATCACCCCAAATTTTTTTCAAAAATTTCATTTTTTTCTTACTTGTCTAGGTTTAACTCGAGAGATTCAAGTTCTCAAAAAGGTTATATTTTTACAAATTTACAACCGATAGCGTAGTGATAAAAAGAACCAACATAAGAAAATTATGAAAAGGCATGGCAAACTTAGTTAAAATTTGATTATATATACTTGATCACATAAAAACCCATTCCCACAAAAAGTGAGTTTTGAGCCTTTATTGAGCACAATTACATATCATTAAAACTAAATGCTCATTTTTCGTTTCTTGTGTGAATAGCCGCTTGGTTCTTACGACTCTAGAACTTGCCATGACGATACATTCCCGGTCCTTATCAACTTAAACCCGAGTAAGTAAATGATGGAGGCATTAGGACTAACCCTTTTTATTTCTACACCATTATTTTTCTTTTTTTTACCACCTACCCAAAAATCCCCCTAGTTAACCCCTTTGAGCCTAAACCTTTTCATTTCATCACCCTAACCAAAAACCCTTTTACCCACCAAAACCTTTTTTATTTTTAACCCTTTGTTTTAGTAACAAGTTCGGTTTTTCGTTTGAAAAAAAAATATATATATATATATATATATGTGTTGATGATGAAGCAAAAAGAAAATAAACAAACAAGTTCATCAAAAATAACTTTGTTTGAATAAAAGCTTCATCAAAATAAAAAGTTGCAAAAATAGAAAATCTTACGAAAACCGACACTTGTTACGCTTTTTCGCCCTTTTTCAACTAACCACTAACCACTATCCCAACCACCTACCTTTAACCCAAGCCTAACCCTTAACTCACAAAGTCCTCTTGATATTTACAAAGGTATAAAAGTTAAAAAGGAGGAGGATTGATTGCTTGGCAAGCCTATGGTAGGAATAAGTTCCATGCCGCTCTCGAGTGATTCACTGAAAATACACCTTCGGCCGAGTGTGAGTGATTTCTCCCGTGAGGTATGTGAACTTGTATATAAATGGAATTTTGAAAAGGCATGTTATGCCCAAATAAGTAATTTCTCCTATGAAACGTTCTAAATAAATCATTACGAATAGGATTGTAAATAAATAAAAATAAAACCCAAAAAGATCTTGGACATCCCGACACTCTACGACAAGCCCAAAACCTTCTCTTCTACCTATTCCATTTGGGAGTGTAAGCCACATATTAAAGAGTTTTGCTTGAGGACAAGCAAAAGTTCAAGTGTGGGGGTATTTGATGTGTGTAAAATGCAACATATAAATTACATCAAATAAGGCATAAAACTAACCCTTTTTAAGTACTAATATTGGAAAAAGAGTTTTTTGTCTTCCTTTTGTATTTTCAGGATTAAATGAGCTCAAAAACGCAAAAGAAGCAAAAAGACAGCTAAATCCAACATAAATACAAGAAAAGGAACATTAGTGGACTGCCCGACCCCTCAACGGCACCTTCCAAAGCAAATTAGAGAAGTCAGAAGACTGAACACGCCCCGTGCTCAGCCAGCACGGGGCCGTGCCCAAGAAGCAGCAGAAAAGACAAATCTATAGAAGCTTCTATTGCCCACCACGGGGCGTGCCCAGCGGACACGGGGGCGTGTCAAAAGTACAGCAGGCGCATTAATTGTAATTGCGAATTACAATTAATGAAGAGAGAGAGTGTCAGACAGGCACGGGGCCGTGCCCAGCGGACACGGGGCCGTGCCCAGCTCTCTGTTCAGCCTATAAATAGGAGTGCTTGGATTCATTTCATCTCATCCCTTGGCACACCACCTCTCTCACACTTCATCCACCACCCACCACCATCACAACACCATCATCCACCACCATCATCCATTGTCCATCGTAGAATGTGTGAGTCGTCTCGGGATCCAAGATTGATCGTAAGAGTTCTTGACAATCAAGGCCATGTTTGCCTAAGTCTCTTACATCACTTGGTGAAGACAAAGTGTCTAGTATAATACTTTTTATTTCTAATCTTTTGCACTTTTTATTTGGTTTTGTATTAATGACTTTAATAACTAGTTACTTATGTTGAAGGTGATCTTTCCTTATCGTTTGTCCGTTGTGTCTTAGCATTATTTTACTGTCTATATAAAATAAAGGATTTTCACCATTCATATCTCCACGGTCTATATGGAGGTATGTTGGCTACCTGGTCGGGGGTTAAGGGAACGGTTTGGTAAAGGTCTTGCCATTGTTCAGCGTTTAGAGGTCCTGCAATGGACCTGGGTCAAATTTAGTAGGACCTCCTTCAATACTTCACGGTATTGGATGGCGGGGGTCCAAACTCTTTGACCCCCTCATAAGTTAACTACTATTAATACTATAACCCGGCTATTTAGGACTGTATCCCTGCTGACTCAGACTACTTAGCCGAGGGTAACGTCACCGCCAAAAGCGGGGCCTACCACAATACTGCATTAATAACTTAATTCATTATCTTCCAATAATCCACCCTTTTAGGATTGTATCCTTGCTGACTCAAACTACTGGGGTGAGGGTAACGTCACCTTCAAAAGAGGGGCCTACTACAATAACTAAGATAATCTCTTAATTATGTGCAAAAGTGCGGAAATAATCAAAGGTTATACTAGATACGAGTCGGAACCAAGTGATTCATCTTGTCTATCTGTTTTATTTTTATTTTTATTTTCAGCATTTTAGTTAGTTTTTATTTTTCTTAGTTTAAAACATTTTTCTAAACTTTTTTTTTTGTTAGACGTTGAGGATAAACCGGTATTAAAAGCTCTTGTGTCCTTGGACGACCTCGGTATCTTACCAACGCTATACTACACTCAACGATGGGTGCACTTGCCCATATGTGTGTTTAGTGTTAGTGAAATATCGTGTGTTTATAAATTTAAAACTTGGCTAAAATAAGTGTTAAAAAGGGCTTAAAATATACACCTAATATATACGACACTTCGCACGCATCAGTAACCATGGATTTTATAACCAAGTTACCTAAAACAAGGCATGGAAATGATACTATATGGGTCATAGTTGACAGACTGACTAAGTCAGCACATTTCTTACCCATCAAGGAGACTCATAGCTCCGACAAGCTAGCTCAATTGTATGTGGATAAGATTGTATCCCTCCACGGAGTGCCATTATCTATTATATCCGATATAGATACTAGATACACCTCACATTTTTGGAAAAGTTTCCAACAATCATTAGGCACTTGTTTGAATTTTAGTACGGCCTACCATCCTCAAACATATGGACAAAGTGAGCGTACAATTCAAACCTTGGAAGACATGCTTTGTGCATGCGTTATTGATTTGGGTGGTAGCTGGGATGACCACCTACCGTTGATCGAGTTCTCCTATAATAATAGTTACCATACTAGCATTCAGGCTGCGCCTTTTGAGGCATTATATAGGAGGAAATGCAGAAGGCCTGTTTGTTGGGCGGAAATAGGAGAAGCTCAGTTATCGGGACCTGAAATAGTCCTTGAAACGACAGACAAGATTGTCCAAATTCGTGAACGCCTAAAAGCTGCCAGAGATAGGCAGAATAGTTATGCAGATAAGAGGCAAAAACCTCTAAAGTTTGAGGTAGGGCGACAAAGTTTTACTAAAAGTATCACCCTAGAAAGGTGTGATACGTTTTGGTAAGAAGGTCAAGCTAAGCCCAAGGTATATCGGACCATTCGAGATCATCGAATGTGTCGGCAGTGTAGCTTATAAGCTAAACTTGCCTGAGGAGCTTAGTGGAATACACAATGTGTTCGACATCTGTAATTTAAAGAAATGTCTAGCTGATGAATCGCTAACAATGTCTCATAAGGACGTACAGATTGATGAAAGCCTGAGGTTTGTTGAAAGACCTATATCGATCGAGGATCGACAGGTTAAAAAGATCCGAGGGAAGCACGTGCCTATAGTGAAAGTTAAATGGGATGCCCGTAGAGGCCCTGAATATACGTGGGAGGTTGAGTCCACTATGCGACAGAAGTACCCTCACTTGTTTCAATAAATCTCGGGGTCGAGATGTCTTTTAAGGGGGTGAGGATGTAACACCTCGTAAAAACATGTCCAATTATGTAAAGACACGTGTCCTAAACTCTAAACATGTGGAGGTTTGAGTTTGAAGGACTAAAGATGTTAAACGATGAAAATATGTATGTACAGGGACTAAAAGTGTCAACATGCCAAACTTGTGCCTCTGAATGACCATACACGAAGAATATATTCTTAAACGAGTAATTATTTGGATATAAGAAGCCGTTTGTGAAAATAATCGAAAGATTATAAACTACAGGGTTTAAACGTGTCAACATGTTAATTCTAACCTCTGAGTGACCTTTCAACGAACCCGGGGCTTCGTAATGTTCAAATATACTCTCAAGAATAAGTAATATCAGTTTCACGTGGTTTCGAGATCATTATGCAAGTTTCTAAGAACTAGGGTTAAAAGCGTCAACGTGATGAAACTAGTATTTCGGTGATCATTTAACGAAACCGGACCTAACGGAGTTTGATTATACTCCCATGATCCTCTACAAACTAACTACAAGGGCCATTTGTGCCTAAAATAAAGGTTATAAAAGTTATAAAGGACCAGGGACTGAAACTGCCAAACTTAAAACATTTTTCACCTGAACTTGGGGTTGTCGCGGGGCGTGTAGACCTGCCTCTGTACTCTTCGCGGTTTCTGCTCATAACCGACTTAATCACCTCCAAATCGATACCACGAGCTTGTTGTTGGTTTTAGAATACCACTAGGACACCTGTGATCATCTGGGGTCATCCATAACACCTGTGATGATCCTAAAACTTGCTCCTCAACTATAAATAGGCCCTCTTGGTGCCTTGTTTCATTACACTCATCACTTGAATCATTTCTTCTCTCAATTCTGGAGGTTCCTAATAAAAAGGGAGCTCATTCTTGTAGAAAAGATTGCTAGGACCCTTTGTAAGTATCTTAGCCCCCTCTTTAGTTCAGTTTTATTATTTAAAAACCGAAAAGTCAAAGTTATTGTAAATTAGCTTTGACATTCGGTTTAGACCTAAACGGTCCAGCCATTGTTCGATGCGAATATGGCTACGTGATTGTAATTAGGTGTGTGTTAATCCCTTAAAAGGGCACATCCTAATTACGACGTTTAGTTGGTTAATTGTCGGGTTAAAGTGGTTAAGTAAAAAGTCAAACTATTCAAGTTTTTAAATAAAAACATAATATGATAATACAGAAGTTATAAGTCATATTTTATCACTTAAATAACTTAGTAAATAATATTACAACATGTCTAAGCATGTTCAACCCGACAATTATGAGTTTTGGGTCGGTTCGCAACTGAAATTCGCAAAAGCTTGACTTTTGCTTTGACTTTCAGTTCTGACCCGTTAATCCTTCTATGTTTTAAGCTTTCATTAGGACCACATTATGTTGTAGTATGACCCTCCGAGGTTATATTACCTGGTCATTAGTATTCTGAATTATATACCAATTTCCGTTATTATGCTTATAAATGCCCGTTATAGCCTTATGTTATATAAATGAGATTTTTGAAAATGTGAGAGGACAAAAAGCTTTATTTCTAATATATAAGCATGTCTAGATTAATTTGACATGATTCTCTGGTCTCAAAACAATGTTATGCACAATATCGTAAAATTGAACTTTTTATTAATTAAATTACACTATTGTGCATAATACATGTTTAAACATAGAATTTAACCCAAAACGAATTACATAATGTTAAGATATCATTTTTAAGAATTTTTGGAATATTTGGTCAGATTAGAAACTGACCATAACTTAGAGTTCTCGTATAAAGTCCTTAATTGACGATAATGCCCTTTTTACTAATAAAATGTGATTTACATGTGATTAGCATACCAAACGTTTTTCTACTGATTTGATATGATAAATAAAATATTTTAAACACTCAAGTCTGATCAAAATCTCAGAATCACATAAACATTTCAAATATCGTCAATTATCGACATTTACGCTAATTAGGTCATAGTATGGTTTAAAACCATATTTAACACCTAAGACTTGATACCTACTGAGTTTATAAATAAATTTTAATATTATTACAGTAGGTATAAGTCATGAACTCAGACTTCCAATTATGTCCTTAGAAGCATATGTGAAATGACCAAAATACCCTTTCGGGGCATAGTTTGGCCATAAATGGTAAATCACACATACGAATGTTATCTTACTGTTATAACAAAATAAAATAAATATTTTTACAGATTACTTAAGACTAGAATATTAGTTTACTTTAAAACCTCTTTTATAAATATTAAAATGACCAAAATGCCCTTACGGGACTTAAATTAGTTTTAAAATACTTTTTGGGCATATATGTTAACATCCTACTGATGTACTAACATATTCTAAGCATAATAATATATGGGACTTGTATATGGTTCATTTGGTTGCTCGTTATGCATTTATGCGTTCGGTTCGGTTTATGTGACTAGTTTACATAAATTAGCCGAAAAGGGTTTAACCTTATCATTAAATCTTCAAAATCTAGAATGTGTTTAGTTTACCCGTATTATACAAGTATCCAACTTTTCGGGTCTAAATCACATTCCATTCCGGTCTCCGCTTAATCTAGCGTTTCGAACCATTAAGTATCTTTCAAACTAACCGGTCTAAGTCTTTTGCTTAAATAAAGACTCGTTAGTATCCTAATAGGTTATTAAACCTTCTATACAGATTAAGTAACTTCGGTAGAAGGTATTTTCATAAGGTCTTAGGAAGCATACGACTGAGTTACATCTTTACAGATCTAGCTCATGTAAATACTTTTAACTTATTTTCCTTATACGGGCTTGGGATACGGTGTAATAATAATACCGCTTGGTCGGGTATGAAATCATTTAATTGAATTGTGATTAATAAATTGCATAACCCGTTTTAATCTGTATTGTTTGATAACATAAACATTGGGGGTTAACGACCGTGTCCTGGATATCCTCGGCTCATTTCATTTAAAAATGGCCACGACCTATGCACGGGGTGTAGGCATACACCTGACAGATGCAAATGCTAAATAACCCACATGTTGGGGATAACTCCTTTATGGGTTTTATAGTGGTGAGTCGGTTAATCATGACCGGCTTCCAAACTGGCCCCATATGTTTGACAAACATGTAAAACTGTATACAAGATTTTAATAAAGATTGTCCCAAGTTATAAATGGTTTGTGCTTTGTGCACTTAAATCAAATTTCATAAACTCTTTTCAAATGAGTCGGTTAATTGTATTTACCAGTGAAAACTGACGTATTTTCCAAAGACTAAGTGACTGGTACCTCTTGAAATTAGGCTCGAGCTACTTGGTGTCAAATAAGAGGATCTTGCAAATCCTTAGATGCCTGAAGTCTGTTATTTCAGTTTTGTGTATTTGTTTTATGATCCGCCTGTGGATCTCTATTACAACCAGTCTGTATATTCTTTTATTTGAACACTCGGACATTATGGTTTGTAATAGTAATTATCTACCAAAGCCTTTCGTTGTGCTATAATATTGTGTATGTTGACTATGATGATATCAACTACGTCATGATACTCCCCACCGGGCCCACCGGTAATATGTGGAAATATCGGGGTGTGACAATTTAACCCCAAAAATACCCTCATGTGGGGTTCATTTGGTCAGATTTAACCAAAAAAATTAACTGAGTTAGGGCTAAAGGGCATAACTTGCAAGGGTTTGCAAACATCGAGTACGTTTTCTGTAATTATTGAAGATAAAGGACACAATTTGCAATAAGTGATATATATAAAGGACGATTTTTGTAATTTACTCATTATTAAAATGTGCTAAGATCGAATCTACTCAAGTAGCTAATCCTCACTCATTGGTATTATTGTATCTAGGGCTATAAACGAATCGAATATTTATTGAACAGTTCATAAACCGTTTGGTGGGAAGTTCGTTTATGTTCGTTTGTTTGACAAACGAATGAACTAAACAAGAAATTGTGTTCGTTAAGTTAAACGAGCGAACATGAACAGAGGTTACATTCGTTTGTTTATGTTGGTGAATGTTCGGCAATCTGTTCATTTATGTTCACTCATTTTTGTTCATTTGTGTTCGTTCATTTAAAGGTTTTTATATGTTGTATTTTTGTTATATTGTTTTTAGTTTTTAAAAATTTGAAACCCTAGTTATACTATATGCCTCCCACAATATCCCTTATTTGACCATTTCAATTTCAGTTTGTGTGAAAGCTTGACAAACTTCTTAATTTTGTGTTAATTGTGTTTTTGTTTCTCATAATATAACAACCCTTCTAAATATTTTTCTGACACCCCTAATATATTTAAAATACCCCTATATGTCTTACAACATACCCCGTATGCGAAAACCGAGCCCAAAATACTTTATATAATTAAAAATAAAAATAAAAACAAGAATTTGGTGCCGCCGCAGGGCACGAAGCCCCTAAGCAACCCAATCGCGGGCCGTGACAGTTTGCAGATCTGGCTGCACCCGGTGCTGCCACGTGTCATGACGCGTGTGGAGGCTACGAGTCAACTCAGCCAAGCTATAGCCTAGTCTACAAGTCCTCGCGGGCCGTGAAGCCCGTGGAGGACATCTACGCGGGGCGCGACAAGGTCTGAATCAGGCCCTATAAATAGCAACGATCAGCCGTTCATTTGAATTCGCTCACACACTTTTCTCTGTCGAATTTCTATAGAATATAAGCTATTCTCGGTCATAATACCCCCTAAATAACGAAGTTTTTCCCCGTTGTAAGTATTATAACCCTGGTTACGTATTAGATACGCTGCCCGATTGATCCAGGGTTCCGTAACGGCTGTCGTGGTTCTGCCTGACGTAGTCATTGGAATGCCATCTCGGGGAGGGTATTACTAATGTAAATATTGGGTTATTATACTAATACGTGTGCATTTGTGTAAATTATACATAATCACCAGGAAATCCTGAAGGAAAACCCTAAGACAGCAATGCGAGTAATCTCCTTATTGCAAATTGTTTTTTATAAAACCTCACTTAATTAATAATATATTAAACAGTGATTGAGTATTTGTATTCTACAATTATCGTCGGTATGTTGGGGTTTTGTATACAAAATTTGTTACTACATTATGAGTAGTAACATGACCACAAGTCGTGTTGACAGTACCGTGGGTGGTAATTAAAGTAGGTGGAAACAAATGTAATTGCACGACCGCCCTCAATACTGTACAATGGTTTTTATAAGTCTTGATTAAACTGAGATTCACTCACCAGTATTTCCCACTGACAAAATGTTTTTAAACGCGTTTCAGGTAACAAAATGTGAAAGCCAAATAGAAGCCAGCTGGACAGCACTGAAGGCTTGGAAAAGTGGCTATAAAGTTACCTAAAATAAAGAGATGTTTTATTTAAATAAAATAGGGCTTATCTCTATGAAAATGTGTGTACTTGAAACTTGGGATTTTCCCATGTGTATAATATTATAAAAGCGTGGTAATTTACTCTGATAAAATATTTCCTAACTACGGTCCTGATGAAATTTTTGCTGCCAAAATGATAAACATCGATACCATCGAAACTGGCCGCGGCCGCCCGTTCCCAGGGAGTCAGGGAACGGGGGTTGCGACAGAAGGTGGTATCAGAGCTAAGCCACTGATTCAGCCACAGAAATGTTCCGCTGACACCAAGATATTATTCAAAGTGTTAGGAAATAAATTACGGAAATACGTGCATATGTGTATTTTATTATTGTGTGTTATTTAACTATTTGTTAGTTTACAGTATGAGCGACCAAGGACCTTCCGACGCTTACCGTCAGTTGTCCAGCTCACCTAGGAGCGAAGGCACCTCTTCACAGCCTGCCCTCTCAGGGTATTCTACTGACAATGAAGATGGGATATTCGTGTTTAAGGCTCAGTCTAAAGAGCCATTCTCTCCTAAAAAGAGAGGATGGTTCAGTAGAGGAGCGCATGAATGTAGGAAAAGAATGAAAAAGTTACAACAGCAACGTGCTTTAGCAGTCGTTAAAAGAGAAATAGATGCTCACACTCAGGATATGCTCAATAGGAGTTTAGCAAATTTCCATATCCTAGCAACCACAGCTGCCGACCCTAATCTTGAGCAACTCATAGCACCCTAGCCCTTACCACTAATTCCCGCACAACCAATGGAAATTGAAAATAACCCAGAAAATTAAATCCCAATACCTGATTTTAACCCAGCTGAGATACCTAGAATACCAGCACCCAATCCCTTAAACCCAGACTACGACCCGTGGTTAGACGACAATAGGGATTACCAGCAACGTTACCCAATACCAGAAGACGAACCTATGCCAAACCTAGCAGCCTACCCAGATTTAGACCCTCTAGACCCCTATTAATATAATGACCCATACATCAGAAAAATTCTAGAGAATCCTTATCCTTATCAGGAACCCATGCCCCAGTTCCCAAATCCAGTACCAGCCCCTGCACCCCCAATGAGTGCAGAGAATGTTCAAGAACTCCGAACCTTTGGTGAGGAGATTTTAGAAGGTAGTGAGAGGATGAGGCAGATCGGAGAACGACTCGTCTGGAAGTATGACGAGCGTAATATGGAGTTCTGGATGAACCCATATCAGTGATGGTGATAGTAGTAGTAGTAATAATAATAATAATAATAATAATAATAATAATAATAATATAATATGTGTGTATGTTTGAAAAAAAAACCTAGACAATATCTACTGATGCCTAATAATATTGTAATTTTTAAATTCCAGTTCCAGTTTGTATTAGATGCATAATATATAAGAAAGAGTAAGTCGCAATGTTCGACGATTTTTATCAATATGCGTATTGTGTGATTGTTTGCATTAAATATTATCTTGTGATATTAATATGTGGTAATTGTTTATAATTCAGATGGCCGAGCAAGTGAATCAAGAAAACCCGAATAATAGCCCGGAAAACCAGAGTAACAATAACCAGAATAACGATAATCAGAACAACAATAACAATGGAAACCAAGTGGATAACAGTGCCATCCAACACATAGTGGCACAAGGGATTATAGACGCGATGCCATATATTATCCAAACAGTTAGGGAAGCTGATAATAAAAGTAACCGTGATAGTAAATGACCCACTGAACCAGAAAACAGCGTGAACAATGGACCCATACTTCAAGTGCCCATTCCCAAAAGAAGAAGAACCATGTCTTATGGTTGTTCTTATAAAGAATTCTTGTCTTGTAAACCAATGGAATTCTCGGGCAATGAAGGGGCCATTGCAGCTCTACGCTGGATAGAAAAGACTGAGGCAGTCTTAAAAATAAGCAAGTGCGCGGAAGAGGATAAGATAATGTTTGCCTCCAATCTGTTTAAGAACTCAGCCTTGGAATGGTGGAACACTATCCTCCAGTCTAGGGGAAGTGACAAAATTTACAATATGGAATGGGAGGAATTTAAAAACATGGTAGAAAGGAAATTCTGCCCTCCCAACGAAAAGGAACAAATAGCAAATAAATTGCTAAACCACAGAATGACTGGAGTGGATAGTAAGGGATACACTACATTATTCTTTGAATATGCTAGAATAGTGCCAACCCTTGCATCACTTGAACTAGTATTAATCTCCCGTTATATCTGGGGATTAATCAGTGAGATTAGGCATGTAGTCAAGGCAACGAAACCTCAAACTATAAAAGAAGCTGTAGAACTAGCAAACACCTTAACTGATGAATTAGTACGTACACGAGAAGAGGACCAGAGGAGGAACCTAGCTCAAAGGCTTACCCAAGAATTTCGTTATGGAAATTCCAACCGTGGGAAAATATAGGTTCTACCTCTGCACCATACTGCAAGGCCTACAAGAAGAAGCATTCAGGAAAATGCTCCACTTACTGCAATTTCTGCAAGATACCAGGACACAAAGAAGAAGATTGCAGGAAGAAACCTAATAATGGATTGTGCTTCAACTGTGGAGAAAAAGGTCATATCAAGCCGAACTGTCCAAAACTAGCTCCATCCATGAACAACAAGACTACTAAAAATTCTAGAGCATTTGTTTTGACTGCAGAAGAAGCAAAGATGATTCTGGATGTGATAGCCGGTACGTTTTTACTTAATGATATCTTTGCTAAAGTATTATTTGACTCTGGTGCAAACCAAAGTTTTATTAATACTTCATTTTGCAAACTTCTCAATCAACAATTAACTAAACTCCCACAAGAATGTCTAGTAGAGACAGCAAATGAAGAAACCATTAAGATTTCTGAAATCTTGCAGGGAGCAAGAATAGAATTTTTAAATCAAAAGTTTATTGCAAACCTTTATCCAATGAATCTGGCAGGATTTGATGTTGTATTAGGAATGGATTGGTTAGTAGCCAATAAAGCCAGTATTTTATGTGATCAAAAGTCAATCCAAGTAAATTCACCAAGGGGTGAAAAGATCACAATTAAAGGAGATAATCCGTCTAGATCTACAAAATTCATCTCTGTGATGAAAACAACAAGTAATATAAGAAAAGGATCATTAGTGTATTTGATTTCCATAATCACTAACACTAAAGGAAAGGAATTAAAAGATATCCCTTTAGTGTCTCAGTTTCTAGATATATTTCCAGAAGAATTACCAGGACTACCGCCAAACAGGGAAGTTGAATTCAGGATCCACCTGCTACCAGGGACAGCACCAATTGCCAAAGCGCCGTATCGTTTAGCACCCGCAGAAATGCAGGAACTGAAGAAACAGTTAGACGGGTTGTTGGAGAAAGGATACATACAGCCAAGTTCATCACCATGGGGAGCGCCAATCTTATTCGTCAAGAAGAAAGACGGATCGATGCGTATGTGCATTGACTACCGTGAATTGAACAAGGTCATGATTAAAAATTGGTACCCACTACCGAGAATCGATGATCTGTTCGATCAATTGCAAGGAGCTCGCTTTTTCTCAAAGATCGATTTACGCTCAGGATATCATCAATTAAAGGTACAGGAAAAGGACATTCCTAAGACCGCTTTTAGAACAAGGTATGGTCATTATGAATTTACTGTCATGCCATTTGGTTTAACCAATGCCCCGGCTGTATTCATGGACATGATGAACCGAATATGTAAGCCATATTTGGATAAATTCATATTTTTTTATAGATGGTATTCTCATTTACTCTAAAAGTAAAAAGGAGCACGCAGCGCATCTGCACGCACTTCTAAGTTTATTGAGAAAAGAAAAGCTTTATGCAAAGTTCACGAAATGCGAGTTTTGGTTAGAACAGGTACAGTTTCTTGGACACTTAGTCAATCATGAAGGAATTCATGTGGATCCCACCAAGATCGAGGCGATTACCAAATGGAAAACCCCTGAGTCACCAACCGAGGTTAGAAGTTTCTTATGATTGGCCGGTTATTATAGAAGATTTATTCGAGATTTTTCTAGAATAGACATTCCCTTAACTAAGCTAACCTGTAAATCCATTAAGTTTGAATGGGGACCAAAACAGGAAGAAGCCTTTAGAATTCTTAAGCAAAGATTAACCAACGCACCCATACTAGCGTTACCAGAAGGAACTGAAGACTTTGTAGTATATTGTGACACTTCTAAGTTAGGGTATAGATGTGTGTTAATGCAACGCCAAAATTTTATAGCTTACGCATCTAGACAACTTAAGAATCATGAAGAGAATTATTCAACCCATGATTTAGAATTAGGAGCTATAATTTTTGCTCTGAAGATTTGAAGACATTACCTTTACGGTAGTAAGTTTACCATTTTTGTAGATCATAAGAGTTTAAGGTATGTTTTCGGGCAAAAGGAGTTGAATATGAGACAAAGACGCTGGATGGAAATTCTTAGTGATTATGATTGTAATATCCAGTATCATGCAGGAAAGGCAAATGTAGTAGCCGATGCTTTAAGTCAAAAGTATCACGAGAAACCAAAAAGAGTACGTTCTCTTAAATTAAATCTACAGGTAGATTTAAACGAACAGATTAGAAAGGCACAAGAATCAGTAATCAAGGATGATACTGAGAAATTGAAAGGAATGATTAAGGAATTAGATCAAGGAACTGATGGAATTTGGAGATTCCTTAAGAAAAGAATGTGGATACCCAAATTAGGAAACCTACGCCACCGTATATTAGAAGAAGCCCATAAGTCTAAGTATACGATGCATCCTGGAAGTGATAAGATGTATCAGGACTTAAGATAGAACTTCTGGGGGATAGGAATGAAGAAAGATATAGCAGCTTATGTTTCTAAATGTTTAACCTGTTCACAAGTTAAAGCTGAACATCAGAAACCCTCAGGTTTATTACAGCAATTAGAAATGCCAGTGTGGAAGTGGGAATTGATAACAATGGATTTTGTTACCAAATTACCCAAAACAAGGAAAGGTAATGATACAATCTGGGTGATTGTAGACAGGCTAACTAAGTCAGCTCATTTTCTACCAATGAAGGAAACTTTTAGTATGGAACGGTTAGCTAAATTATATGTAAATGAAATAGTCTCATTACATGGAATTCCTTTATCAATTATTTCTGATAGAGATAGCCGTTTTACCTCCCATTTTTGGACAAGTTTCCAAAAAGCCATGGGAACCAAGCTCAATCTAAGCACAGCTTATCATCCTCAAACGGACGGACAAAGCGAAAGGACAATTCAGACGATGGAAGACATGCTTAGAGCTTGTGTAATTGATTTCAGAGGTAATTGGGATGATCATTTACCGTTAATAGAATTTTCTTATAATAACAGTTATCACACAAGCATTAATGTTGCACCATTCGAAGCACTTTATGGACGAAAGTGCCGAACTCCAGTCTGTTGGGCAGAAATTGGAGAAAAGCAACTATCCGGACCTGAAATAGTGCAAGAAACGACCGACAAGATCATTCAAGTCAAAGAACGACTGAAAGCAGCACGTGACAGACAAAAGAGCTATGATGATAACAGACGAAATTCGTTGGAATTTCAGGTAGGAGACAAAGTGTTATTAAAAGTCTCTCCTTGGAAATGAGTGGTAAGATTCATCAAAAGAGGAAAGCTAAGCCCCAGGTATGTTGGACATTTTGAGATTTTTAAAAGAATAGGACCTGTAGCCTATCAGCTACAACTGCCAGAGGAAATGGCAGGAATACATGATGTATTTCATGTATCTAATCTCAAGAAATGCTTAGCCGATGAATCACTGATAGTACCTCTTAAAGATATAGAGGTAAATGAACAGCTAAAATTTGTAGAAAGACCTCTACAGATCGAAGACAGGAAAGTCAAGAATCTCAAACACAAAAGATTAGTTCTAGTCAAAGTGAAATGGGACTCCAAAAGAGGACCAGAATATACATGGGAGCTTGAATCAGAAATGCAAAGGAAATATCCACACCTATTCCAGTAGACCTCGAGGACGAGCTCTAAAACAAGGTGGGGAGGATATAACAACCCTCCTAAATATTTTTTTGACATCCCTAATATATTTAAAATACCCCTATATGTCTTAAAACATACCCCGTATGCGAAAACCGAGCCTAAAATACTTTATATAATTAAAAATAAAATTAAAAACAAGAATTTGGTACCGCTCGCGGGGAGCGAAGCCCCTAAGCAACCCATTCGCGGGCCGTAACAGTTGGCAGATCAGGCTGCACCCAGTGCTGCCACGTGTCATGACGCGTGTGGAGGCTACGAGTCAACTCAGCCAAGCTATAGCCTAGTCTACAAATCCTCGCGGGCCGCGAAGCCCCTGGAGGACATCTACGCGGGGCGCGACAAGGTCCGAATCAGGCCCTATAAATAGCAACCATCGGCCGTTCATTTGAATTCGCTCACACACTTTTCTCTCTCGAATTTCTATAGAATATAAGCTATTCTCGGTCATAATACCCCCCTAAATAACGAAGTTGCTGCCCCGTTGTAAGTATCATAACCCCGGTTACGTATTAGATACGTTGCTCGATTGATCCAGGGTTCCGTAACGGCTGTCGTGGTTCTGCCCGACGTAATCGTTGGAATGCCATCTCGGGGAGGGTATTACTAATGTAAATATTGGGTTTTTATACTAACACGTGTGCATTTGTGTAAATTATAGATAATCACCAGGAAATCCTTAAGGAAAACCCTAAGACAGCAATGTGAGTAATCTCCTTTTTGCAAATTGTTTTTACAAAACCTCACTTAATTACTAATATATTAAACAGTGATTGAGTATTTGTATTCTACAATTATCGTTGGTATGTTGGGGTTTTGTATACAAAATTTGTTACTACATTGTGAGTAGTAACATGACCACAAGTCGGGTTGACAGTACCGTGGGTGGTAATTAAAGTAGATGGAAACAAATGTAATTGCGCGACCGCCCTCAATACTGTACAATGGTTTTTATATGTCTTGATTAAACTGAGATTCACTCACCAGTATTTCCCACTGACAAAATATTTTTAAACGCGTTTCAGGTAACAAAATGTGAAAGCCAAATAGAAGCCAGCTGGACAGCACTGAAGGCTTGGAAAAGTGGCTATAAAGTTACCTAAAATAAAGAGATGTTTTATTTAAATAAAATAGGGCTTATCTCTATGGAAATGTGTGTACTTGAAACTTGGGATTTTCCCATGTGTTTAATATTATAAAAGCGTGGTAATTTACTCTGATAAAATATTTCCTAACTACGGTCCTGATGAATTTTTTGCTGCCAAAATGATAAACATCGATACCACCGAAACTGGTCGCGGCCGCCCGTTCCCGGGGAGTCAGGGAACGGGGGTTGCGACAGAAGGTGGTATCAGAGCTAAGCCACTGATTCAGCCACAGAAGTGTTTCGCTGACACCAAGATATTATTCAAAGTGTTAGGAAATAAATTACGGAAATACGTGCATATATGTATTTTATTATTGTGTGTTATTTGACTATTTGTTAGTTTACAGTATGAGCGACCAAGGACCTTCCGACGCTTACCGTCAGTTGTCCAGCTCACCTAGGAGCGAAGGCACCTCTTCACAGCCTGCCCTCTCAGGGTATTCTACTGATAATGAAGATGAGATATTCGTGTTTCAGGTAACAAAATGTGAAAGCCACATAAAAGCCAACTGGACAACACTGAAGGCTTGGAAAAGTGGCTATAAAGTTACCTAAAATAAAGAGATGTTTTATTTAAATAAAATAGGGTTTTTCTCAATGAAAAGAGATGTTTTATTTAAATAAAATAGGGTTTATCTCAATGAAAATGTGTGTACTTGAAACTTGGGATTTTCCCATGTGTTTAATATTATAAAAGCGTGGTAATTTACTCTGATAAAATATTTCCTAACTACGGTCCTGATGAAATTTCCGCTGCCAAAATGATAAACATCGATACCACCGAAACTGGTCGCGGCCGCCCGTTCTCGGGGAGTCAGGGAACGGGGGTTGCGACACATAATTATGTCAACTGTGTTCGGATAATTTTGTTAAGTGCTTATTTATTTTTTGAAGGATTCTTCATAATCTTTGTGATGAAAAATGCAAATTTTATTCTAAAATAAATATATGTCCATGTTTATTGATCATTTCTGTTCCTAAACATTAGTTGTGTTCGTTTATGTTCATTAACATTTGTTTGGTTCGTTTGCAATTGGTAAGTGTTCATGAACAGATGAACACATTCATTTCCTTAATAAATGAACACGAACAAGAAATCTCGTTCAGTTAGCGTTCGTGAATAGTTCATAACATGCACATTCCTTAACGAACGAACACGAACAAGACCTTGTTCGTTTTCATTCGATTCGTTTACAGCCCTAGATGTATCATATGATAAGATAACTACACAGAAGTTTGATTTGAAGAACACTTTTCTCATGACTCTCTTCACGAGATAGTGTCTACGTTTCCAGGTTTTGTGGATTCTCATCATATGTAATTATTATATATTAGGTTTTTCACGCACATAAATCTATGTATGGTCTCACGTAGGCCCATTGAACATGTTACAATTGGTTTTCTTAATACATGGTACTCTTTGGTTTCGGCATTTCCAAATCAACAATCATATATTTAACTTAGTAAATTACAAATTCGGTCCCTCTTGTTTGCTCAAAATTTTGGATTTAGTCCATTTATTTTTATTTATTTATTTATTTTTTTTGGTTAAATTTAGTCTCATGGTGATCATTTTCTTGTAATGTTTGCCTAATTAAATTGAGTTTCCTGTAACTAATGTAAAATAACCATCTTACCCTTGATATAAAACCCTTAGTAGGACACACCCCTTGATCAACTTCAATAAGGAGAGAAAAGAAAGGATTCTCTCATTTTCTTTTCTTTTCTCTCAGTTTCTTTCCAAATTGAAAAGATTAGTTTTAGACAAAAATCTCTTATTTTCTCTTCTTTTCACTTCTTTAATGAAACTCTGGAATACAACTAAAAATTATTTCTTTCCAAATCTTCTCTTTTCTCTCATTTAATGAAACTCGGGAACATAGCATAAGATCATCACCACCATGATCAGCAATAATTTCTGGCCAGACCACCTTTTCTGGCCATATAACCATCGTCGGCACCCGCTCCTCGTCCCCCTTTTATGACTTGTTACTAAAATTTACACATCATACCTAATATATACATAGAAAAGGGTAGTTGTTATTTTACTATTCATTGGTCACACTTGGACTGAGTTTGTAGCTTTTAGGAGAGAAACATGTTTTAAAGAGAGAAAAGCTCCTTTAACGGTTTTATACTCAAAACCAAAATTTCAATGGAAGAAGCTTCGTCACCATTTTACCAACCTAAAAAGAGAGAAGGACCGAAGGGCTTCGGAAAAACCACCACCAAAGAAACTGAAGTTTCATCCATCAAAATGAAAAGAGCTACGATTGTCGGAAACAAGAAGACCGTCGACGGTGATGACAACTACATGCTAGATTATTATGCACGAGTAACTACATTCGACAACAATGTTACCGATGTACGATCTAAGGGTTACACTGAGAGCAACAACTAAATACGGTGACAATTATTAGAGAATAATCAAACCTAGGTATTAGATATTGTTATCAAGAAAAAAAAATAAAAATTCATTAAACAAGAGATAATTAAATATAGAGTTATTTAATTATAAGTTTAATTAAACGAAATTTTGATTATTTAATTAGTTGTTAATTAAATTAAATTAAAAAATAAAGAAATAAATATTCTTTTAATTTTAGGTTAATAAATTAAAGAGTTAATTGTTAATTATTGATTTAGATAATTATATCTAAAAAGTTTGAATTATTATTTATTAAATCATTATTTAGAAACATGGGGAGGGGAGGGAAAAGAGATGAAAATATGAAAAACCATGTTCTCGAGTTTCATTTAACAGGGGGAGAGGAGGGAAAATGAGGGAAAAGGGAAGAAAATATGACCATATATTCATCCTCCCAAATTGGAGAGATTAGGAGAGAAAAATTTCCTTCTACTCCCCCTGTTAAATGAGACTCGGGAACATAGTGTCAAGCCCATGGGAGAGACATGGAGAGACCTGTTTGAATTTGACCTTGATTAGGGTTTCATGGATATATAAAGGGAACTTAAGGGATCTATTCAAGTTATACCATTTTAGTAGAAACCTAACGAACCCTGATCTGTTGTCTTGCTTCTGTGCCACTACCCACCTTCGCTGGTCTTGCCATTGTCGCATGCCATCATTACCACCGCGACCATCACCACCGGGTCGTTGGCGTTGCTCGCCGCCGCACCGTACTGAACCTAGTGCATGGCTGCTATTTCAACCATTCATTCCGTTTTTTGTCTAGTTCGTGTTCGCGAGTAGAAACATAAGAAATTTGGATTTTGGGAAATTCTTGAGTGGTGAAGTTTTCGTTTTTTTGGGATCTAGCGCTTTTAGTTGTTGAATCGAGGTAACTCGCGATTCTTAACCTGTTACAATCGTTTAAGGTTCATGTTACTTAAACACCTTATAGTTGTGATTGTTTCTATTTGGTTTGCATCTATACTCTTGGTGGGTGATCCGAAATTCAGGTTTAGATCGACTCGTACACACGTTTCAGCTGTATCAAATTTATATATACATGTATGAGACCTAACAGTACATTAATTGGAAACCAATCGTCTCTATTCATTATGATTGGCTTGCTAATCATAATCTCGTTAGCCATATATTACTTACTAGTATGCAACTATTCCTTGATTAAACCTTAATACTCCAAAATGTTGATTTGATTTTTGCTAATTGATCTATTTATGTAGGTTTTTTTAGCTATGATCAGGTGACAAAATCCTTAGTTTTAGCAATTTGTTTGATACTGGGAAAGAAACTAATGAAGGGGTGTCCTTGAACGAAAACGGTGAATGATGACGATGACGATGGTAGGTTAGAGATGGTAACAACGAAGTTTGGTGATGATGGAGTTGAAGGTTGGTTGTGGTGATCTTGGTCAAAGGTGTAATGCCATAGTGTGGTTGACAACCACAAGATGTAGGGGTAGAGATGGTGATGAAGATGCTGGAGGATGACAAAAATGATATACTTCTTTTTTGTGATGCGACAAAATGGTGGTGGCAAGTTTAACTCGAGAAGAAGTCAAAGGTATGAGGAAGGAAAAGAAACATGATTATATATTCTATTTATTATGCATTATTTTCAACACCAAGGTAATTTGAAATTAATTTAACACAAAACGTTAACCCCATTAATCATTTGGATCAACACTATGAAGATACATCAACCATGGGGACTAAATTTAACATTAAACAAACCACAAGAACCATTTTCGTAATTTACCTACATGGTTATGACACAACTTCTTTCTTTATGTGGATGATATTATTTTGACAAGATCCACTAGTGAGTTTCTATGCCAAAATATTACTTCTCTCAAATTGAGTTTTTCATTCCTGATTTGGACACTATTTACTATTTTATGGGGATTGTTGCTACTCGTAACAAGTCGTGTCTCTTTCTATCTCAAATACAGTTTATTAGTGAAAGTTTAGACCGTGTAAAGATGGTTAACTACATTCCAAGGACCACTGCTTTTAACAGTAGGTCTTATGAGACCTTAACTTATGGAAATCTCTTTGTGTTACAGTCGTGTTAGTGTTATACGATGCTTAACAATAGTTATCATAATTGGGTGGTTATTGATGCTTATGCTCTAATGTTCTTCATTTAAACTATATTTGCCATGGCATACCATCATGTTCAAGGTGTGCCTGTAAGAAACCTATGGATTGCTTTTGAAGAGGCATATGTTATGCATACAACATTTAGAGAGTATGCTTAAAAGATATAAGTACTCAAATTGATATGCATGGTAGAAAATGTGCTTATATGCCCAAAATCGAAAAACAAGAATATCTTTGATTTTTTATTCCCATAAGAAAACCTATTAAAGGCAAAGAACTTGGCATGCTTACAATAGTTAGTCTTCATTAAGCATTTGATGGCCTCAATAACCATTTTTACTGCTTTATGATTTCCCACCTTGTTTATTTAATCAAATTCGTACACTACTAGAAAACTAGCTATTTGCTACCCATTTTTCAAATGCTATGCGACTAGAGATTATTTAGCGGTCGTTTTTGTTGTTTATTAAAGTTGCAGCCGAATTTACGACTTCATACCTAGCAACTTGCTTTCTGCCATCGAGTTTTATAACCAACTTGTGAGCGCCATTTTTGCGACTGTCCCATTTTACGACGAATTGTGACCATCATTTTCTATCGATTTTTGGTCGCAAATTGGTCACAAATTCGGTCCATTTTTTCCAAAAAAAAATTTCCTTGGCTTTGATAGTTTTTTAAGAAATTTAGAAATAGCAAATCAAACAAATTATATCAATTCACAAACAAATATATTCATACTATAGTCATACCGAAAATTTCGACAACAAGATATGTTTCAATTAAAATAATACATTTTGAACCAATGTTAGAACCAACCAAACAAAAACAAACAAGTTGTTTATTGTTGTTGGTTCTAGTGTTCTCATTTTCTTTCTTCCTTATACAAAAGTTTAAAACACAAATGATTATGCTAGTAAAAACCACATGATCGAATTAGTGATTGTATAACTATGATTAACATACGATTGTGGTGTTTTAAGATCGAATTGGGATAACTCTTTTTCCTAAATCGTGTTCCTCGCAAATCGGTCACAAATGTGCTCCAATGAAAGTTCTTTCGAAAATCTACTGCTTATAGAAATTTAGAAATAACAAGCTAAAAAACTATATAAATTCACAAACAAATATATATACTTATAAAAAATTCTATAAAATTCAACAAAAGATGTTTTTAAGTCAAATAATACATGTGAACCAATACAACACAAATACACAAAAACAAAGATGCTTTTTGTTGTAGGCTCCATTGTTTTTATCATTTTCTATCTTCCTTAGAAAACAAATGGTTATACTAGTAGAAATCAGAACACCAGTTTTGTGATCATATAAATAGCGACCAACTTGCGAACACCCATATAACTAGCGACCAACTTGCGACCACCAATCGCATATCAGTCAAAGAAACACTCCATTTTTTATATAAAAAAATGTTACCCATTTTTAAAAATTTGTTATAGAAATCTATTGAAATTTATAAATACAAATAAAAAATAGTATGCAAATTAACAAACAAATGTGTTCATTGTTAAGTATACCAAAAATTACTACAAAATTAAACAAGAAATGTTTTAAGTAAAATAATAAATTTGAATAAACACAATGCATGTTAGACCACAAATGAATAAAAACAAACAAGATGCCTTCGGTTGTAGGCTACAATGTTCTTTTCGATTTCCATCTTCTTTAGAACACACAATTATACAGGTAAAAACCACAAAATGAGAAGCAAGAAAGTGTGAATTATATATATGTATATATATATATATATATAGTGAAATCGCTTAACGTACAATGCGTACGTTATTGTGAAATCGCATGTTATAAAAAAGCATGTTGGAAATCGCATGTTGGTATTTTTGATGAAATCGCATGTTGGTTTTTTTGTAGCAATTTCGCATGTTAGTAATGATGAAATCGCATGTTGGTATATAAAGCAATTTCGCATGTTGGTTTTTCAGCACAAATCGCATGTTCAAAAGTGAATTCGCAGCAGATCGGACGACTGAGATGATCGCGTACATATTGTACGATAAGGGCCATTGTACGTTAACCTAACCCTATATATATATATATATATAGGGGTAAGATCAAATAAAAAGTTAATTTTCCCTAAGTAGGATGAGAATGAATCTTAACCATTCATTTTTCAAATCAATGGTTAAGATAAAAGGATAGGAGAAAGGAGGAGTGCAAGGGTATCTTGGGAAAATCCTATTTATGGACTTTCTCTCTCCACATGCAAGGCACATGCATATTTCACCCTCATTTTTTAAACGTTTATAACTTTTTTATACGACATTATTTTTTCATAAAAATTTCACCGTAAAATCGAGCATCTTTTTATCTTTAATTTGAGTACCATATTGCTATATAAAATATGAAGACTAAAAAAACCCACTAAAATGTGTTGTATTTCTATGTTGTATAACATTTTTGTGTTTAATTTTTGTACTATATTTTTGTGCTAAATTTTTTGTGCTGAATTTTTTTGTCTTAAATTTTTTTTCCTCAATTTTTTGTGTTGGATTTTTTTGTACTACATTTTTTTGCTGAATTTTTTCGTGCTATATTTTTTTGTACTAGATTTTTTTGTGCTATATTTTTTGTACTATATTTTTTTTTACTACATTTTTTGTGCTATATTTTTTTGTACTAGATTTTTTTGTTGTATTTTTAAAAAACAAAAGGGGTGCCACATGTCATGTTTACTCCTATTTATAAGGACCAAAATGCCCTTCATTCCTACTTATTAGGAGTGCCACATGTCATCATCACAATCCTTCTTAGGCTACTTAGGCAAAATCCACTTTTTAGTGGATTCTTCCCCTATATATATATATATATAGGGAGAAGATCATGCGAGAACCACCTCTTATTGTGAGAACCGCGAGAACCAATGTGAACACACCAAAAATGCCTAAAAATAGCTAAAAATCACACAAAAATTTTTTTTTTGATTTTTTTTAATATTTTTAGGTTAAAATCGCTACTTTTCGAACCAAAAAAAAAAAAAAAATTTTTTTTTTTGTTCGAAAAGTAGCGATTTTAACCTAAAAATATTTAAAAAATCAAAAAAAAGTTTTTGGATTTTTTTTTTATTTTTTTAGATTTTTTTAGGTTTTTTGGGGGTTTAGTTTTTAGCATTTTAGCTTGGGGGGGGGTGGGGGTTAGGTTTTTTTTATGGGGGGTGGGGGGTTTAGGTTTTTTTTTTTTTGGGGGGGGGGGGGTGGGGGTTAGGTTTTTTTAGCTATTTTAGGTTGTGTTCACATTGGTTCTCAAGGTTCTCACAATAAGGGTGGTTCTCGCATGAGCCCCTCCCTATATATATATATATATATGTGTGTGTGTAAAGCTTGCGTAACACCTAGAACCTAGGATTGTCATCTATTGGATTCACATGAGAAACTATTGCTTAAAAGCAAACACACAACAAAAGTCAAAATAAGAAACTATAATCCAGTCGAAACAAACATATAAAGGAAATGTAATTCAAATGTGTGTCAACAGTCCTATGCCAAGGCCGTTGTTAGATGCCAAATCCGATCAGATGTCTCATGTGAAACATGACCCTTACCCATCCGATTTTTTCGCCAGCATTTATAATCAAGTCAACAAATCTTCAAGTTGACTATGTGGTAATAATACGATCAGTTAAGCCTTATTTGGCTACTTAGGAGTAAATATTCATAGACATTACGGGGAAATCCTTTACGAAGAAGATGAACTAGATACATGTATTTATGAAATCAAGATTTGGTGATGTAACGAAAGGTCTTCAAAAAGTCAAAGAAGTCTTAGAAGAGCGTTCGATTGATTCTGTAATGATGAATCTCAAAAGGAGGATGTATAACAAGAATTCTTAGAATTCCTTGGGCATTCTTTGTTGCCGTTGAGCTAAATATAGGGCAAAGCCATATCTCCATGGTTAGTAAGGTCCAAAAGGTTCACCAATTCTAGGGGTAAAGATAAATAATAGGCATATATAAATTTTTGTACGTTAATTAACATTAAAATGTTGGCTTCAAAAGATGAAATGTCCAATGTTTTTTCGCTTGAAGAACTAAATGGATCGACTCAGAGGCTTCACACCTTCTTGAAATACCCACTCAAACAAGTAAGCTTACAGTGATAACTTTTGCGCTATTATTTTTTAACAAACATTCAAATCTTCCTTCTAGACTCATACCATTACAAGTTATCTAAATACACCACCTCCCAAAATAGGTTTTCGAAATGATCCCTACTACATATGGAATATATCACATATTCCCTTGGTACATGGATAAGGCCCAACCACTCACCTGAATGCCACCACCGGAAAACTAAATATCTAGTAGCCACATACACACAGATAAACATGTAATAAGCATGACTACCAATAAAACCACAATTTTTATCTTTCAATATTAGCAGGTATTTAAGTTCAAAACATATAGAACATTTAAAAGTGGGCACATATAACTCACATGAACACATTTCAATACAAGACTGATGACCAAGGGAATATATCACATATTCCCTTGGTACATGGATCGGGTTCAACCACTCACCTGAATGCCATTTCCTGAAGACAAAATAAATAGAAACCACATACACACAGACAAACATGTAATAGGCATGACTATGAACAATACCACAACTTTTATCTTTCAAAATTAGCAGATATTTCAACTAAAAACATCTAAAACATTTAAAAGTGGCATATATAACTCACATGAGCACACTTCACTATAGCACTGATAACTTTCATCCTTAGCTCACCAAATGACAATTCACATGATATAATAACGTTTACAAACTACGTTGTCATTCTCACCAAACCTATATTGCAAGACCCACACCCATAACCGATACTCGATGTTGTAATTTGACATGTGCCTCTACTTTACCACTTTATCCTCCACATATACATTCTAAATTAAATTCATGAATATCTAAATTATTATAACTTATCTATTAAATGATAATAAAATATTACTTTATTTACTTCTCAATGAGCACCGTGTCAGGTCACAATATCCATTATTCGGGTAAGTGGTTCATATCACACTTTCTAATGAACCATTACAATTAGGGCTGCAAACGAACCAAACGTTCAGCGAACAGTTCGTGAACTGTTTGGCGGGAAGTTCGTTTGTGTTCGTCTGTTTATTAAACAAACGAACACAAACAAGAAATTCTATTCGTTTAGTTAAATGAACAAACATGAACAGAGGGCGCGTTCGCTCATTTATGTTCGTGAACGTTCGGTAACGTGTTCGATAGTTTATTAGCGTTTTTAGCTTTTATATTTTATTTAAATACTTCAAAATCCTGACAAATAAAATATTTAATAAGTGTCGATGTATTATATATTTTGTTCATGAACGTTTGTTTGTGTTCGTTTGTTACCATTTGTGTTCATGAACATTAGTTTGTGCTCAATTGTGTTCATCATCGTTTGTTTTCATTCGTTACCTAAAATTAACAAATAAACAAAAACGAACAAGAACAAGTTCCCTTCCTTAATAAACTAACACGAACATAAAATCTTGTTTGGTAAGCGGTCACGAACAAAGACTTGTTCGTGTTTGTTCGGTTTGTTTGCAGCACTAATTACAATGGTTGTTCTTACACATAACACAAACGCCTATGTCATCACCAATAGGTTAATACAAACTCGTACTCGATCTAATATGTCCATTTGTCGTAGTCGAAATAGCCTCCCCGCTACCAAAATTGCACCACTCTCTAATGCCACTGCTGCCTAAGCGCAGCTGCTACCACTTCAATATTAGGATGACACTGGTGTCGACCGTCAATATCTGCTCTGATCGTGCTTTCACAATTGACATAGTATACGTCGAGTCATCATCGTCGACCCATTACAATTGCCCCTTGTTGAGTTGTCCAATGCAACCACTGCATCGCCTTCTCTACAAGCATAAGCACCATCACCCAATTGCCTTTAGCTAATGCCATAACACTTATTCACAACTGTCGATCCTGCTTATCTCTACAATCCGAGGAAAATCCACAGTTATCTTGATATACCACTTACTCTTTCCGAAACTGCTTATCAAATTTCGGGATGAAATTTCTTTCAATTTGGGGATGATGTGACAACCCGTAATTTGAAGGGCTTTTTCCTTGTACAGGTTCTTTGTTACTTGCGTGTACGTTATCTGATAAATTAAAATGTTTAATTATAAGTGAATGGTTGTGAGGTTATACATTATGCGAATGCTATATAACTATGTATGTATGTTTAATGTGGATCGCACAAAGTTCCCGGGTCGCACAACCCTCCCACACTCGCACACCCCTCCATCGATGAGGACTTGTCCTCGGCCCAAACCCATACCTCTAGTGTATCGATGCATGGTTCAAGCAAAGCCCAAGCTAGGCCCGATTGGCCTTTGATACACATACACACATATGGGTTGTGTGTAATATCTTTAGTTAGAAAATTATACAATAACACAACAACCCTAGCATTCTCTTACCCTCTCCTTCTCTCTTCGGACCTGACGGCAGCCCCTTCACTCTTGAGAATCTCCCTGGTTCCATCTAGAATTCGGTTAGTACATGATCACCATTGTTTGATTTAGTCCCTTGTAATGCTTAGTGTTATGATGATGTGATAAACTGTTTAATGTTATTATTACTTGATGTTTGATATATGAGATTCACATAGTGGTAGGGTATGTGATGAACACTTTGTGATAACCAACTGATAGATCTGAACTAGACGTATGATGATTGATGATCAATGAATTAGTGTCATGCATTATTAAAAATAGATGAGTTTACCCTAGTAATAAATGGTATTCCAGGGGATTAGGTGGTTGAGGTCTTGTGATAATGATTTTGATTGATTTATGTATGGCTGAATAATGATTATGTTTATGTAAAGGATTGGTGTGAATGATGATGATTATGTGTTAAGATGAAACTGCCACAGATTAGGGTTTATGTGATATATGGAAAGTTGTGGTTGTTTTGATCGTGTAAAGGAAAGTTTGTAACTGATGCCATGATTATTGGCAATGTATAACTGATCGCAGACCTTTCGGGTCGCACACTCAAGATGTGCTCGCACACTCTCACATGTGGGCCGGAAACATTTGGGCCGTGCATTGTGGACTCGCACACTGACATGGTAGTCGCACAATAGCCTAGGATCGCACACTGGCTCACGAGTAAAATACGGGTCGCACAGGTTAAACCCAATCTCACACTCTATGTGAACTTGCAACTGATTGGGCTTTACACGTTACCGGGCCGCACACTTCATTGAACATTGTTGTTTTATTTGGGCTGTGTTCTAGTGTTAGGCCGTAGACAAAACTGGAACCGTACACTACCTGTTGTACACTTGGGCTGGGCCTCAAACCATGTAGATCGCACACTTATACGATTTATGATTGTTAAATGTGGACATGTGAACAAGCTGGTATGAGGTCCGGACACCTACTACGTGATACTATGATGTATGTTACTGATTGGATTGCATGATCAACTGTTACAACTTGTATGATGAAATGTGTATGTTACTTGTGTAATATGTGGTACAACTTGCATTAAGTGTCTTTGATAACCACGGTAGGGTTTGGTTGACCAACTTGGAACGGGTAACATAACATACCAAGCAATCTAAGGTGAGTTCACTACTCCTTAAGCATGCGTCCCGGTGGGTGGGACAAACAAATTGGTATTCCTGAGAGGAATATGTCTTTTCTTGGTTAAACTTGGATGTTGGATAATACGCTCACACCTATCACCTTAAGTCCCATCTTACTATCGAACTAGTTACCTGAGAGGTAACAGGGTAGTAGTTGATAGCGCTATTAGGATTAGCAACCTCACACCGTACCTGAGAGGACGGGCATGAACTAATGACCTTAACCACATGACCAATGTTTGATAGGGCATTAGGGACGGGAAAACAAAATATCGCCATCTTGCGATGCTCGAGTTATTATCAACATGTTTTTAAACTAAACACTTGGTAACTAAACGTTTTTACAAAACAGTGAACTCGGCAGCTTTGTGTTGATACACTTGTCTGCATGCTTGCAGGTCGTTAGATTCTTGGATATGGAGCTTGCTATCTGGATTGCTGGAGTGGTAATGGGTCGAGTTACTTGGAAACGCGTGACAAGTCTATTGGTTTTCATACACTTGGTTTCAAAAATATTTGAACAATGATTTACATTATGCTTCCGCTGAACATGTTGGGTTTTAAGTTATGTTTTGAAAATAAAATATCGTAATAAATGGGAAATTTTATTTAATATCTCGTAATAAATGGGAAATTTTATTTAATATCTCGTTATTAGTTCAATATGATTAGTGGTTGGATCCTGGTACATCACATGCCTCGTGGGGTTTCCACATGTGGTAATTTGGGGGTGTGACATATCCGGTGTCGGTTGTTGACGTCGAGTGGTCCAAAGGGTTGATCATTATATCATGTGGCAACAAAGGCAACCCTAACCTCAATCAATCAATTAATCCCTCTTATTTCCTCACAACCGAATTAGCAAACCAATTCCCATACCCAAAACCAAGTTCAAAGCCATCCGTTAAAAATAATAACGTTTATCTGATAGTTGATATTCGCCTAAACCTTATGGATTCTCATTTAGCTTCTCTCTCCAAAACATTAATGAAAACTACTTAATAGACTGTTTTGGGGGCATGTATGGTTTTAATGTTCTTGGATTCCTCCCCTACGTTAGGTAAAAAAAAGTTACACTAAATATCCTTGTACTTCTCACCCACTAAGTTTACACACTTTACGAATTTAACCTAAAGTTTCGGGTGTTACAAATATGAAGCACACTCAATGGAAACTCAATTCTTAAACTTACAATAAGTGTTAACCCAAGGACTTACACTAGGTTATTTACAAGATGCACCCAAAGACTTCATGCAAGTTATAACTAATTTGTCATATGAAATCTAACAACTGATTTGTTGTGTGTAATAGCAAGTAACATCTAGCAATACAACATGCTACTTTGATTAGTGTATAACCCAACCAAATCAATCCAATCCAACTAAACATCAACAAAAAAAAAACTAAAATGAAATACTAAGAAGTCCCTTATACCAAAAAAAAAAAAATTAACTAACCATTGTTAAATAATAGTTGCATACCAACATCTTTCTAGGAAAGCCGGTCAAACTAGGATAAAGTTCTTGAATCAATAATCTAAAAAAGATACACTTACAGTTCTTGCACGTTTAAACTTGAATAAGTTCTGGTTGCTAATTTTGAAACTGTTTTGATTTGGTCACAAACTGCTCATAATTTTGTGAACGTTTTTTTTTTTTCACAAACGTCTAGTTTTCTAGTAGTGTTATTGATCTTGATTTCACACATGGATTTTGACGTGCTTAGAAAGTAACAAATAAATTGCACAGAAACACATACCGGTTTTAAGATAAAAACACAAATACTATATATACATGTTCTAAGCAAGCGTACTATGAGAATATAATATAGCTAAGGTAGGTACCTAAGTATCAATCCATGGACACAGAATCTACTAGTAATGAACCTATTACTTAATATACGATCGAATGAATAACTGTACTAAAAACTTAAGATCTATTAACTTGAATGTCACACCCTGACTTTTGCGGAAGCGTGATTTGGTGTGACTTGCTTAATATCATTGCATTCAACCATAACAAACATCTATATGATAAAACCATGATGTTCATCCATAAATTAAGTTTCAAAACATTACAATCGTCATTGTTTAACACCAACTAAGACTTCAAGTTTACATAACAACCCATTGTTTTAAGTTCCCTACTGGACTTCACAAAAGATACTCAACAAAACGAGGCTTTGAACCATGTATCCTATCAAAGATATAATATATGATCCAAACCCTTCAACGCTGGATGACACACATCTTGAAAATCTTTGATAGCCCGCCAGATCCATATTCAGTTTCCTGAAATACATGTAGTTTGAAAATATCAACAAAAGTTGAGCGAGTTCATGTGTTTTGTATGTGTGCACGAATAACCTTGTAAAACTTCTGTATGTATGTTTCTGTAAACTGGTATGAAAGCAACAAGGAAACAGATCAATTAATGTGTAGCTAATACATTAATATGTGTGCAACGGTGTAGGAAGGCTCAACCCTAGCAGATTTTGTACCGGGCCGCCGGCTGTAAGACATAGTCACCACATGGTCCATCCTGCGGGCGCATGGGTGGGGCTCGCTACACCCAAATAGATCTATCACTCACGTCCCTCGGCCCTACTACGAGGATTAATGGTCTTAAGTGTGCGCCTACCCATTCACATGATCTAACAGTACATTCCTTAGCTAACCATACCAATTGTAATTGTTTGTAAACATTTTATAACATGTACTTCACCCCCGAAGTTATAAAACAAAAACAGTTAAAAGAAAAGGGAGACATGAACTCACAATCTTGCGTTCTTCGTATCCAACGTAACCCAAAGCTGCTACTTGTGTGCACGACTACCTACAACGTACTACGGCTTATTAGACGTGCGGGTCGTGACCTGACTTGGTATTAATTAGTGTCTTTGAGTTACGTTTCTTTGTGTCCTTAATATTATTCCAAGTTATATAATTATTTGTTAAAATAATAAATATTTTAACTTAAATTATATTTATTACATTTTGGAATAATAGTTAAAATAATATATTTTAACTTGTCACATTTATGTATTTGTACATGTATAACTTCCCAAGGATAGGCGTATTTATATTCGTATTCTAAAACTTGTATATTTTTGCCAAGTATCGATGGCGTATTCCGGTGTGTAATTATACGTACGAGGATACGTATTTTTATGGCGTTTATTAAGTATTCTTATACTTAACTTTGTATTAGCTTTTCCGGAATAATATTTCCAATAAAAATTTGTCAATATATATTCTCAAAATATATATTTTAAGAAATATTACATAGACAAGTTATTCATATTTTTTTCCCTTGGCAAAAATAATTGTATTTTCTTATAGATCCCACTAATAATATATTTTCAAGTCTAACTTAGAAAATATATATATAAATCCATTTTTCAACCAAAAATAATATGTTCCAAGTTTATTTAAGAAAATATATTTTCTCTCAAAAATAATATATCTTCTAAAAGTTTCAAGAAAATATATATTTTTATTTACCCAAAAATAATATACTTTCTTCTTGTCAAAAATATGATATAATTTCGTAATAATTGTAAAAATCATATTTTTGTTCTCTTGGTGTCCAAAATACTAATTACCAAAATATACTTATGAATTAAATTCTGGAATATTTTGTGTAGGATATATTCCTTGTTCGGTTCCTCCAATATTTTGGGTATAAATTATGTATTTATTTCTTGGAATTTTGGTAATATTTTGGATAGTAATTTCTTGGTATTTTGGTTAGTTATATTATTTCAAATCCTAAAATAATATAACTAATACACATAATATACAAATAATCACACACAAGGTGACATCTAAATATATATTTTCCTAAATACATATTTAGTCACTTTTATTTACAAAAACCAACCTCCAATACTTATAATTTTTGAAACAAAAATTATGGCAAACTTTATATAAAAATTCATGGTTTAAAATATACTTGTAAATATTTGTTTAAAAATATTTTTCTAAGTGTTTAATTTCTAGAAAATTTTTACCATAGTTTCTCCTTAAAAATTGAGGTTTCCATGTTTCAAAGCATATCATTTTCTTTTATAAATCAACACAATCAACAACAAATCAACCAAAACTTACCAATTTTCCAAAATCAAGCATAAATTACTACTTCATGAACTTGAAAGTTTACAAAAATTTGTTGTAACTTACTAGTGTGTTTAGTAGGCATAGTTACCCTTTAAAGTGTGGTTGTTTAATTAAAAACATCATTTTTAAAGAAGTTAGATTTTCACAACTTGTAAATCATTTTTCTAAAAATGTTTCTTCTTGAGTTTTTCTTGTTAAATATATATTTCTACACTTGATTAACCACTAAAAATGTGGTTAGTTTCTCTAAGAACCAAGCTTAGGTAAATCTTGTATTTTTAACTTGGTTTCTTAAAAATTATTCTTTGAAATCATTCATTTATATGATCTATATTACACTTGATCGTTAATTTTTTTCAAGAAAACATCTTATACTTCAAGTTAATGCCTTAACATAAAGATGATTACTTTGTTCTACAACATAATCATCCTCTCATCTTGCTAGATTATGTCTTTAATCACTATCTAGCAAGATCATATGATGTTTAACATCATCAACACAAACAATCAACCATCAACTAGCATAACAACACTAAACAACATGATTTCTTATGATTTTTAAGCTTATGTTCATGTTTCATGTTCTTGATTCATAGTGTTCTTCAAGATTAGAAACTTATATCATATTTTAACCAACTTAACAAGATGTAAAATGGAGTATAGATGATCTTACTACTAGCTCAAGGCTAGGGATGATCACAAGATGAAAAAGAGGTGGATAAAAGCACTAGAGAGAGGCCCTTCAAGTTCCAATGCTACCAAGCTTCTTAACTTTTCCTCTTACACCTTAGGATATGCTTAGAATGGTTGTTGATGATTGAAAAATGGTGGTGGTGTGGTGGTTGATCATGGCCGTAGGTAAGAGGGAGAGGAAGAGAAGGTTGTGTGTTGTTGATGTTGTGTAGAAATGAAGATATTATGTTCTTGTGGTCATTTATAAAATCCTCCAACATGTATTTATCTAGTGTATATTGTGTTCTTAAAGAAGAAACATGATCTAATTAAATAAGTAAATAAAATCCCATGTGGGGACCACCTTCTAACCGTGAATAGGTGGGGAGGGGGTATAGGCTAGCTTGTAATGAGATAGTTAGTTTAAGGTTGAAATCCAAGTGTTTAGTTAGGGTGATTAGTTCCTAGTATGTTATATAGTGTGTTATGATGTTCGGGGGCCATAACTAGCTCGGAAATGATGAATCAATGCTTCTCGTGAAAATTTGGTATTTCGGGTAGTGTCCGGTTGTTCGGTTGGTTACCGGTTCCTTAAGGTGCTAAACTATGCGGTTTAGTGTGCTTTATGTTACCTGTTGTGACAGTTTTGGTTCCCGACACTTAGGAAAGTATTCTGGACCATTTTACCATATTTCTGTATGATATTAAGTTGTTTAAATGCTGAATTTTGCTGAATTCTGCAGTTTTTGTGAGTTTTAGGCACTTTCCGGCACTTAAACTATCACTAGGAAGACAGTTTTGTAATCCTTACTTTCCTACACACTATACTAGTGTAACTCTTGGTTTCTGGCTCATTCTGTGTCTCAATACCATGTCTGTCTATGTTCTAAACTCCTTCAGCATTTTTCTGATTTGTCTAATAACTGTACTAGCTTTGTTTCGTGCATCATTTGAATCAATAAAGCGTTGCATGCAATAATGATATGACACTTGCAATATATGATGCACATATATATATATATATATATATATATATATATATATATATATATGATAACAATAATTAGATAGTATTCATGTCATAAATGTTAAATCAGCACAATCGTTAAGCAATAATCATTGTTTAATAATTGTACGGATGCGTGCTAATTTGACAATTGTCACATTCTCCGCCTGTTAAGACAATTTCGTCCTCGAAATTTAGACTACGTTAAATCCTTAGGGTTACGTTATGCGTAGTTGGATATGAATAATACCAAAGTGATTAACCACGAACCCAAATCAAGACTTAGGGAATCAGGTGAATCCAGGGACATATTACAATAATAAGAACCCAGCAGTTAAATGGTATGTGCCTCAGAATTTGATGTCAAAGGATACGAGATGTATAGATGTATAACCTAGTGTAACTTAGTTAACAGGGGTTCAACAAAAGAGGAGTTTCGACCAATAGAACTCCGAACGATCGTTCATAATATGCAAATGGGTTCTAGAAACAATAGCATCCGCTAGAGGCACTCAAAATCAGCAAGCTCAAATGTAATAGTGACATGAAAATGATCTGTCAACTTCCGAAAAATTAAATGAATAAAATTAGTATGTTGACATTATTGAATTGCGAGAATACACCGAAATGAAATACAATCGAGTCTGGTGTATCATTGTCTTAATTCGTAGTTGCATTAGGAACGTTTAAATGATAAATCAAACAAAAGTATGTGTAGTTTCATGTGAAACAGTTGACCATGACTAGCACAAGCTACAGGTTTGTACTGACACCACAAGGTGTCGTAATGACATAATTCAATAATAGCGGTGACCGAACAAGTTCACCGTGTTTGAAATCAAATGAAACTGTAATGAAGTAAACCTGAAAAATTTGATTCAAACGGCATCGTAGGATTTTTCAATTGATTATAGAGCACCAAAGAACTATTATTTCCGATCGAAGATGAAAAAGCAATAAATACTGCAAGGCATTCGATCGATAATGAAAGAACCGTTAGGAAGTACACTGGAATATAAAATGAATTTATGTACCATTGTCTTAACACACGATTGTGTCAAGACTGCTTTAATCATGATAAAACAGAGCGAATTTAGAGCAAGTCAGTAAATAAATAATTAAATCCGCGCATGAGATGCGCTAACGAGATTAGCGCAAGCTTCAATTTAGTGAAAGCACCACCATAAGGTGTCGAAATCAACGAACGATTTAATGGAGTCATAGACTGAACAAGTCTACTATGACTTGGAACAAATGAAACACTTGCTAAAATGAATTTGAATATGATGCTTTCAATACATCATATGGTGTCTTGAATTGAATATGCGAAATGGACAAGTTCAAGCAATTGAACTTGGTCTTGGCGCAATCTGACAATAAATATATGTATTGACATGGAAATTTCAGCATGGTTACAAAGATAAACCATGTATGTAACTGGAAAAGGAAGAAGAGTTTCAAGAAAGTGCGTTGACTCGATGCCAAAAAGTCAACATTCACAATAATGCAGGTCATTCAAATCGCAAAGCAATAACTAGATATAGTGAAATGATTATTTGAAAGTTCGATGAAAACGATCATTCGAAGTGAAACCGCATGCGTAACAAACAATGCATGTGTAACATATGAATTTTCAAGAAATGAAGCAACGAGTATTTGCTATAATGAAAGAAATGATCATGATACAAGAACCACTAAGAGGAGTAGGGATGTGAAGATCTACTCGCTAGATGCAAAAGTGGGAATGTCAATAAAAGAAATTTGAGTACTTCACCTGTTTGGTTAACTAAAATGGCATACACGACAGAATAATGGTGCTTGCCCGAGTTAATAGACGTGGTTCCTACGTGTTAACCTTTTATGAGCTTCGACATAAGTTCCCGAAGGTCCTAAGTACATGTCTCCTAGATCTTCCAAGTTTTGTATTTTGTGTATAACTGTTTTGTGCACCGTGTAGAAAACACAATATTAGCGTATGTCCGTAAACAAATTGTTGACTCACAATTCTTCGGTATACTTTCTTCCTGAATCCGCAGCTGGCGATAACCTGATTGAAGATCGATCTTGGAATAGTAGTTGGATTCTTGTAGTCGGTCAGATAAATCATTAATCCTTGGCAAGGGATACCGATTCTTGATGGTTAACTTATTTGGCTCTCGGTAGTCGGTACACTTGCGGAAACTACCGTCCTTCTTCTTGACAAACAATACTGGAGCTCCCCAAGGAGAGAAGCTTGGTCTAATGAATCCCTTGTCTAGCAACTCCTGAAGCTGCGCTGACAACTCTTGCATCTCTGAAGGCGCAAGTCAATAAGGTGCCTTGGCGACAGGCGCGACGCCTGGAACTAAGTCTATGCGGAACTCGACTTGTCGTTGAGGAGGTAATCCTGGCAAGTCTTCGGGGAAGACTTCAAGATATTCCCTTACCACAAGGATATCTTCGTGCTTCGGTTTTTTGGCTTCTTTGTCCACGACATGAGCCAAGAAGGCAACACATCCTTTAAGAAAAAATTTACGTGCCTTCAAACAACTGATAATCCGTAGAAGCGTATCCTGCTTCTCATGGGATGCGGATAATCTTCTCAAGGCATACAATCTCAGCTTGATTACTTGACAACCAATGTCGCAACCCCCGCCCCCTATCTGTCCCGGGAACGGGAGGCCGCGAGACTCAGTATTTGTGGTATCGGTATTTATCAATTATTTGGTAGCGGAAATTTCATCAGGACCGTAGTTAGGAAATATTTTGTCAGAGTAAATACCACACTTTTATAATATTGAACATATTGGGATAAAACCCAAGTTTTCATTACAAACTGATTTATAGAGATAATCTCTATTTTATTGAATAAAACATCTTCTTTTATTTAGGTAACTTTTATAGGCACTTTCTCCAAGCCTTCAGTGCTGTCCAGCTGGCTTCTAGTTGGCTCTCATATTTTGTTACCTGAAACGTGTTTAAAAACATTTTGTCAGTGGGAAATACTGGTGAGTGAATCCCAATTTAATCAAGAAGAGTTTTATCAATTTACAGTATTGAGAGCGATTACAATGTTTATATCTACACAATTACTTATTCAGTATTGTCAATCCTGACTGGTGGGTCATATTACCCATTGGCTAACTCTTAGTCCAATGGTAACGTTTTCCACATTTTGTATACAAAACCCCAACATATCAGCATTAATTGAAGAATTACAAAGACTCAATCAATACTAATTATAATTTAAAATAAATAAAGGTTTTGTAAAAACAGTTTGCAAAAAGGAGATTACTCACATTGCTGTCTTAGGTTTTCTTTAAGGGTTTCCTGGTGATTATCTATTAATTACACAAATGCACACGTGTTAGTTTAATAACCCTTAATATTTACATTAGTAATACCCTCCCCGAGACGGCATTCCAACGACTACGTCGGGCAGAACCACGACAGCCGTTACGAAACCCTAGATCAATCAGGCAGCGTATCTAATACGTAACCGGGATTATTATACTTACAACGGAGCAGAACTTCGTTATTTAGGGGGGTATTATGCCCGGAAATTATAATTTCTATGTAGAATATTGAGAGAGATATCGAGAAAATGACCGACGGAAATTATATAGTGCCTCTTCGACTTCTCTCGCGGCCCGCGTAAGACGTAGCCAAGGGCTACGCGACCAGCGTAATAGGCTGGGTAGGCCCTAGCCTGGCCCTGTCATCGAACTAGCTTTGCCACGAGCCCAACACGTGGCGACACCGGGTTAAGCCTGGTCACCGATCTGTCGCGCCCCGCGTAAGAGACCCTAATGGTCTACGCGGCCCGCGAGCGACACATAAAACTTGATTTTTATTTTATTTTTAATTATATAGTGTATTTTGGGCTCGGTTTTCGCATACGGGGTGTATTTTAAGATGTATTGGAATATTTTAATTTATATTAGGGGTGTCGGAAAAATTATTTTGGAGGGTTGTTATATCCTTCCCACATTGTTATTAGAGCTAGTCCTCGAGATCTAATGGAACAAGTGTGGATATTTCCTTTGCATTTCTTATTCAAGCTCCCATGTGTATTCTGGTCCTCTTTTGGAGTCCCATTTCACTTTGACTAAAACTAATCTCTTATGCTTGAGATTCTTAACTTTCGTGTCTTCAATCTGTAGAGGCTTCTCTACAAATTTAAGTTGTTCATTTACCTCTATGTCCTTAAGAGGTACTACCAGTGATTCATCTGCTAAGCATTTCTTAAGATTTGATACATGAAATATATCATGTATTCCCGCCATTTCCTTTGGCAGTTGTAGCTGATAGGCTACAGGTCCTATTCTTCTAATAATCTCAAAAGATCCAACATACATGGGGCTTGGCTTTCCCCTTTTGATGAATCTTACTACTCCTTTCCAAGGAGAGACTTTCAATAATACTTTGTCTCCTACCTGAAATTCCAATGGCTTTCGTTTGTTATCAGCATAACTCTTATGTCGATCATGTGCTGCTTTCAGTCGTTCCTTGACTTGAATGATCTTGTCGGTTGTCTCTTGTACTATTTCTGGTCCAAATAATTGCTTCTCTCCAATTTCTGCCCAACAGACTGGGGTTCGGCACTTTCGTCCATAAAGTGCTTCGAATGGTGCAGCATTGATACTGGTGTGATAATTGTTATTATAAGAAAATTCTATTAACGGTAAATGATCGTCCCAATTACTTCCGAAATCAATTACACAAGCTCTAAGCATGTCTTCCATTGTCTGAATTGTCCTTTCGCTTTGTCCGTCTGTTTGAGGATGATAGGCTGTGCTTAGATTTAACTTGGTTCCTATTTATTTTTGGAAACTTGTCCAAAAATGAGAGGTAAAACGGCTATCCCCATCAGAAACAATTGATAAAGGAATTCCATGTAATGAAACTATTTCATTTACATATAATTTAGCTAGCTGTTCCATACTGAAAGTTTCCTTCATTGGTAGGAAATGAGCTGACTTAGTTAGCCTGTCTACAATCACCCAGATTGTATCATTACCTTTCCTTGTCTTGGGTAATTTGGTAACAAAATCCATTGTTATCAATTCCCACTTCCAAACTGGCATTTCTAATTGCTGCAACAAACCTGAGGGTTTCTGGTGTTCAGCTTTAACTTGTGAACAAGTTAGACACTTAGAAACATAAGCTGCTATGTCCTTTTTCATTCCTATCCACCAGAAATTCTTTCTTAAATCCTGATACATCTTATCATTTCCAGGATGCATTGTATACATAGACTTATGGGCTTCTTCTAATATACGGTGACTAGGTTACCTAATTTAGGTATCCACATTCTTTTCTTACGGAATCTCTAAATTCCATTCATTCCTTATTCCAATTCCTTAATCATTCCTTTCAACTTTTCAGTATCATCCTTGATTACTGATTTTTGTGCTTTTCTAATCTGTTCATTTAAATCTACTTGTAGATTTAATTTAAGAGAACGCACTCTTTTTGGCTTTTCATGATACTTTCGACTTAAAGCATCAGCTACTATGTTTGCCTTTCCTGGATGATACTAGATATTACAATCACAATCACTAAGTATCTCCATCCAGCATCTTTGTCTCATATTCAACTCCATTTTCCCGAAAACATACCTTAATCTCTTATGGTCCGTAAAAATGGTAAACTTACTACCGTAAAGGTAATGTCTCCAAATTTTTAGGGCAAAAATTATGGCTCCTAATTCCAAATCATGAGTTGAATAATTCTCTTCGTGATTCTTAAGTTGTCTTGATGCATAAGCTATAACCTTTTGACGTTGCATCAACACACATCCATAACCTAACTTAGAGGCGTCACAATAGACTACAAAGTCTTCAGTTCCTTCTGGTAACGCTAGTATGGGTGCGTGGGTTAATCTTTGCTTAAGAATTCTAAATGCTTCCTCTTGTTTTGGTCCCCATTCAAACTTAACAGATTTACAGGTTAGCTTAGTTAAAGGAATGGCTATTATAGAAAAATCTCGAATAAACCTTCTATAATAACCGGCCAATCTTAAGAAACTTCTAACCTCGGTTGGTGACTCAGGGGTTTTCCATTTGGTAATTACCTCGATCTTGGTGGGATCCACATGAATTCCTTCATGATCGACTAAGTGTCCAAGAAACTGTACATGTTCTAACCAAAATTCGCACTTTAAAAACTTAGCATAAAGCTTTTCTTTCCTTAATAAACTTAAAAGTGCGTGCAAATGTTGTGCATGTTCTTCTTTACTCTTGGAGTCAATGAGAATATCATCTATAAAGACAATTATGAATTTATCCAAATATGGCTTAGATATTCGGTTCATCATGTCCATAAATGCAGCTGGGGCATTGGTTAAACCAAATGGCATAACAGTAAATTCATAATGGCCATACCTTGTTCTAAACGCGGTTTTAGGAATGTCCTCTTCCTGTACCTTTAATTGATGATATCCTGACCGTAGATTGATTTTTGAGAAAAATCGAGCTCCTTGCAATTGATCGAACAGATCATCGATTCTTGGTAATGGATACCGATTCTTAATCGTGACCTTGTTCAATTCGTGGTAGTCAATGCACATACGCATTGATCCATCTTTCTTTTTGACGAATAAAATCGGCGCTCCCCATGGCGATGAACTTGGCTGTATGAATCCTTTCTCCAACAATTCGTCTAACTGTTTCTTTTGTTCCTGCATTTCTGCGGGTGCTGAACGGTAAGGTGCTTTGGCAATCGGTGTTGTTCCTGGTAGCAGATGGATTCTGAATTCAACTTTTCTGTCTGGAGGTAATCCTGGTAATTCTTCTGGGAATACATCTGGAAACTGAGATGCGACTGGAATATCTTTTAGTTCTTTTCCTTTAGTATTAGTAATTATGGAAATCAAATACACTATAGATCCTTTTCTTATACAACTTGTTGTTTTCATTACGGAGATGAATTTTGTGGATCTAGATGGTTTATCTCCTTTAATTGTGATCTTTTCACCCTTTGGTGAATTTACTTGTATTGACTTTTGATCACATAAAATACTGGCTTTGTTGGCTATTAACCAATCCATTCCTAATACAACATCGAATCCTGCCAGATTCATTGGGTAAAGGTTTGCAATAAACTTTTGGTTTAAAAATTCTATTCTTGCTCCCTGCAAGATTTCAAAAATCCTAATGCTTTCCCCATTTGCTGTCTCTACTAGACATTCTTGTGGGAGTTTAGTTAATGGTTGATTGAGTATTTTGCAAAATGAAGTATTAATAAAACTTTGGTTCGCACCAGATTCAAATAATACTTTAGCAAAAACATCATTAACTAAAAACGTACCGGCTATCACGTCTGGAATCATCTTTGCTTCTTCTGCAGTCAGAACAAATGCTCTAGCATTTTTAGCGTTCTTGTTGTTTATAGCTGGAGCTAATTTCGGACAGTTTGGATTGATGTGGCCTTGTTTTCCGCAGTTATAGCATATCCTGTTGTTAGGTTTCTTCCTGCAGTCTTCTTCCTTGTGTCTAGATATTTTGCAGAAGTTGCAATATATGGAGCATCTTCCAGAATGCTTCCTTTTGCAATACTTGCAGTAAGGTATAGAAGTAGAACCTATGTTTCTCCCACGGTTGGAATTTCCAGAACGAAATTCCTGGGTAAGCCTTTGAGCTAGGTTCTTTCTTTGATCTTCTTCCCGTGTACGCAATAATTCATCAGTCAAGTTGTTTTGCTAGTTCTACAGCTTCTTCTATAGTTTGAGGTCTAGCTGCCTTGACTACATGTCTAATCTCAATGATTAATCCCTAGATGTAACGGGAGATTAATACTGGTTCAGGTGATGCAAGGGTTGGCACTATTCTAGCATATTCAAAGAATAACGTAGTGTACCCTTTACTGTCCACTCCGGTCATTCTAAGATTTAGGAACTTATTTGCTATCTGTTCTTTTTCATTGGGAGGGCAGAATTTCCTTTCTACCATGTTCTTAAATTATTCCCATTCCATATTGTAACCCTATCACTTCCCCTAGACTGGAGGATCATGTTCCACCATTCTAAGGCTGAGTTCTTAAACAGATTGGAAGCAAACATTATCTTATCCTCTTCCGCACACTTGCTTATTTTTAAGACTGCCTCAGTCTTTTCTATCCAGCGTAGAGCTGCAACGGCCCCTTCATTGCCCGAGAATGCCATTGGTTTACAAGACCAGAATTCTTTATAAGAACAACCATAGGACATGGTTCTTCTTCTTTAGGCAATAGGCACTTGAAGTATGGGTCTATTTTTCATGTTGTTTTCAGGTTTAGTTGGTCGTTTACTATCACAGTTACTTTTATTTTCCTCTTCCCTAACTGTTTGAATAATATATGGCATCGCATCTATTATTCCTTGTGCCACTATGTGTTGGATCGCACTGTTATCCACTGGGTTTCCATTGTTATCATTGTTCGGGTTATCGTTTTTCGGATTATTGTCATTCTGGTTTTCCGGGTTATTATCCGGGTTCTCTTGATTCACTTGGTTGTCCATCTGAATTTTAAACATTTGCCACATATTAATATCACAAGATAATATTTAATACAACCAATCACACAACGTGCATATTGATAAAAAAAACGTCGAACATTGCGACTTACTCTTTCTTATATATAGTATGCGTCTAATATAAACCAGAACTGGAAATTTAAAATTATAATACAACTGAAATAAAATTACACTACTAATAGGCATCCATAGTTTAGTTTTTTTTTTTCAAACATACTCACATATTATATATTATTATTATTATTATTACTTCCACCATCACCTTCACTGATATGGATTCATTCAGAAATCCATATTCCGCTCGTCATACTTCCAAACGGGTCGTTCTCCTACCTGCCTCATTCTCTCGCTACTTTCTAAAATTTATTCTCCGAAAGTTCGGAGCTCTTGCACATTTTCTGCACTCATTGGGGGTGCAGGTGCTGGGACTGGGTTTGGAAACTGGGGTGCGGGTTCCTGGTATGGGTAAGGATTCTCTAAAATTTCCCTAATGTATTGATCACTATCATAGTAGGGATCTAGAGGGTCCAAACCTGGGTAGGCTACTAGATTTGGCATGGGCATGTCTTCTGGTATTGGGTAACGTTGCACATAGTCCCTATTATCATCTAACCACGGGTCGTAGTCTGGGACTAAGGGATTGGGTTCTGGTACCCTAGGTATCTCCTCCGGGTTGAAATCATGCATTTCGACTTGATAAAACCATGATGTTCATCCATAAATTAAGTTTCAAAACATTACAATCATCATTGTTTAACACCAACTAAGACTTCAAGTTTACATAACAACCATTATTTTAAGTTCCCTACTGGACTTCACAAAAGATACTCAACAAAACGAGGCTTTGAACCATGTATCCTATCAAAGATATAATACATGATCCAAACCCTTCAACGCTGGATGACATCATTTATTGAAGACACATCTTGAAAATCTTTGATAGCCCGCCAAATCCATATTCAGTTTCCTGAAATACATGTAGTTTGAAAACATCAACAAAAGTTAAGCGAGTTCATGTGTTTTGTATGTGTGCACGAATAACCTTGTAAAACTTCTGTATGTATGTATGTTTCTGTAAACTGGTATGAAAGCAACAAGGAAACAGATCAATTAATGTGTAGCTAATACATTAATATGTGTGCAATGGTGTAGGAAGGCTCAACCCTAGCAGATTTTGTACCGGGCCGCCGGCTGTAAGACATAGTCACCACATGGTCCATCCTGTGGGGACATGGGTGGGGCTCGCTACACCCAAATAGATCTATCACTCATGTCCATCGGTCCTACTATGAGGATTAATGGTCTTAAGTGTGCGCCTACCTATTCACATGATCTAACAGTACATTCCTTAGCTAACCATACCAATTGTAATCGTTTGTAAACATTTTGTAACATGTACTTCACCCCCGAAGTTATAAAACAAAAATAATTAAAAGAAAAGGGGGACATGAACTCACAATCTTGCGTTCTTCGTATCCAACGTAACCCAAAGCTGCTACTTGTGTGCACGACTACCTACAACGTACTACGGTTTATTAGACGAGCGGGTCGTGCCCTGACTTGGTATTAATTACGGTCTTTGAGTTATGTTTCTTTGTGTCCTTAATATTATTCCAAGTTATATAATTATTTGTTAAAATAATAAATATTTTAACTTAAATTATATTTATTACATTTTGGAATAATAGTTAAAATAATATATTTTAACTTGTTTCATTTATGTATTTGTACATGTATAACTTCCCAATGATGGGCGTATTTATATTCATATTCTAAAACTTGTATATTATTGCCAAGTATCGATGGCGTATTCCGGTGTGTAATTATACGTACGAGGATACGTATTTTTATGGCATTTATTAAGTATTCATATACTTAACTTTGTATTAACTTTTCCGGAATAATATTTCCAATAAAAATTTGTCAATATATATTCTCAAAATATATATTTTAAGAAATATTACATAGAAAAATTATTCATAATTTTTACCTTGGCAAAAATAATTGTATTTTCTGATAGATCCCACTAACTTAGAAAATATGTATATAAATCCATTTTTCAACCAAAAATAATATGTTCCAAGTTTATGTAAGAAAATATATTTTCTCCCAAAAATAATATATCTTCTAATAGTTTCAAGAAAATATATATTTTTATTTACCAAAAAATAATATATTTTCTTCTTGTCAAAAATATGATATAATTTCGTAATAATTGTAAAAATCATATTTTTGTTCTCTTGGTGTCCAAAATACTAATTACCAAAATATACTTATGAATTAAATTCTGGAATATTTTGTGTAGGTTATATTCCTTGTTCGGTTCCTCCAATATTTTGGGTATAAATTAAGTATTTATTTATTGGAATTTTGGTAATATTGTGGATTGTAATTTCTTGGTATTTTGGTGAGTTATATTATTTTAAGACCTAAAATAATATAACTAATACACATAATATACAAATAATCACACACATGGTGACATCTAAATATATATTTTCCTATATACATATTTAGTCACTTTTATTTACAAAAACCAACCTCCAATACTTATAATTTTTGAAACAAAAATTATGTCAAACTTTATAGGCAAATTGGATTTTAATAATCCCAACTCACTGTTATTGGCCAATAATAATCCCAACTCATTTAATCACCAATAATAATCCGAACTATTCACTTTTTCCGAACTATTCACTTTTGTTTGTAAAATACTCACAGTTAAAAAAACACTAACTAGGTTAAAAATTTGTTGATGTGGCATTTTTGCTGACGTGGCAGTCTACGTGGCATTTTTTATGACGTGGCACGTGACAACCCGAGTTTTCAGGGCCCTTACTTGACACGCTATTCGTTTCGCAAAGCGTTTAATATTTGATTAATGTAACTTGTTTCATTGTAACTCGTTCACGTTTGATGTATGATTGTAATACTTTGGTATTGTGTAGTTATTTAATGAAGTGCATGAACTGTTTGGTACATAATCTCCCGTGTGACGAAACCTTGGACCCCCCCCCCCCATTGCAAACCGAACTCGACGAAACATAGCCATGTTTCGTTATCATCTTCAGCGAAACTAGAGGTTTCGTCGCACATGGAAGTTTCGTCGACACTATATGGGCTTTCGGCCCAGTTGGGGCCCAACATCACCTAAGTTAAATCTGTTTTATAATATCTCATCATACGTATAACGTCAATTATCAACCCTAGCCTCTCTTGACAACCGTCGTCTCCTCTTTGAAGATCCCTTGCACTCCTGTGATCATTACATCAACTGGTTAGCATTCCACTACACTCCGCATTGAACGATGATTGTTACGTGTGTCTGTGATCCTTTATGATTATAGGATTTGTTTGAGACTAAACCATTATGTGTTGTTGATTAGAGTTCTGGTAGTTTAATGTTTAGATTGGTAGACTAGAGCCTACAGGATAGGAGTTCTATGGTTTGTGTACGTATGGTTTGCATTTGTATCGGACCGGTGCTCGGAGTCGGTAGTTCTGTTATTGTTTGCATGTTGTGTTATCTGTTGGTTTTGATTAGTGAATGTGCAATACAAATATGTGTGGGACTAGATTAACACTTTTGAATCAGTGATCGATCTATTGTGGTGTGTACGGTTGTTAAACAATGAGGTGGTTACTAACTAAGATTCATATGACAACAGATTTGATCCATGTTGTAAGACGAATATTTATGATTGCTAAGGTTAAGTGTTAGTGACTATGCATGATAATGAAATTATGTTATTCATTGTGATGATCAACTATGACCGAATGAATTGTCAAATTCAATAAAGAGGATTAGAACCAAGTGCACATGCTATTGTCTGACAATTGATATGATAACCTTGAAAAATGGCGGCCCATATCTAATCAAACAATATAGATATCTTAATAATGTTGACACTTTTCAGTAGGAATATTATGTGCATTGAGTAATGAGATGATAGTTAATTTAATTGATGATAATGAACCGGTTATTATATGTTGGGTAGTTAGAGGGTATTTTGCTATTTGTTTGGGATTATTAGTTGCATGATTTTAAGTTACTCTTAATGATAAGGATGAGTTATCACAATTCATTAAGTTCACATAAAAATAAATGGGCCGCACACTTAAATTGGTCATTAGTTTTGGGTTGTATACTTGGTCAGCGGGTTAATTGTATTGGGCTTGCATTGTTTACGGGTCACACAAGCGTAACCCAATCGCACACTCGATGTGCACTTGCAACTGTTTGGGCTCTACTTGTTGACTGGCCGCACAATCCATTCACATATTGTGGTTGTGATTGGGCCATAGACATACTTTGTGGATCACACACTATTAAGAATCATGATTTCTAAAGGTGGTCATATGAACCAACTGATATAGGAAGATTAAAACACCAACTATGTGATGCCATGAAGTATGTTACAAATTGGATTGTATGATTAACAGTCACGACTTGCATTATGATATACGTATGTTACAAGCTGTTATGGATTGTTGTGTGACATGATCCCTTGTTACGACTTGCATAATGATACGTGATTTATGTGTACGCACTTGTGTATTGTGTATGAAGAATACGTGAATTGTGTGTATACGAAACTGACAGTCTTTGGTAACCACGGTAGGGTTTGGTTGACCAACTTGGAACGGGTAATATAACGTAACATACCGAGCAATCTAAGGTGAGTTCACTACTTTGAGCATGCGTCCCGGTGGTTGGGACAGTCAGTGGGTATCCCGGGGAGGGATAAGTCTTTTGGGTAAAAACAGGTATATATTTGATATTATTCTCATTCTATCATTCTTAAGTCCCATCTTTTGTTACCGGGGAGGTAACGGGGTATTAGTTGGTAGCGCTACTTAGGTTTAGCACCCTCACGCCATACCGGGGAGGACGGTTGTGAACTAATTACCCAGTCGGGCCCAGTGCTTTGATAGGAGCACTGGGGAAAGGGCAAATCATACATCAGGAGCCGTCTTGTTATCATCGATATATTATCAATATTACTTGCTTTTGTTAATGAACTGAAATAATCATTTGGTAATCAACATTTTCATGAACTGTGAACTTGCCAGCTTTGTCTGATACGCTTGTTGCATGCTCGCAGGTTGTTAGGTATCTTGGCTCTGGAAACTTGCTGTCTGGAGAAGCAGGAGTGGTCATGGGTCGACTGAAGAGACTCATGTGATTATTTATTTACTATTACACGTTGGTTTTTGAACAACTTAGTTTTTGGTTTATTATTTGCTTCCGCTGACATATTGGTTTTCGTATAAACTTACGATGGGATTTTACTATTAACTTGAGAACTTCGTTTAGAAACTTGTGGGTTCAATGTAATTAGTGGCTCATTGTCAGTCTGTCACACGCCTATCAAGGACACTCCCTAGGTGGTATTTTTGGGGGTGTGACAATAATTTTCAAGAAACCAAGTTAAAAATACAAGATTGACCTAAGCTTGGTTCTTAGAGAAATTAACCACATTTTTAGTGGTTAATCAAGTGTAGAAATATATATTTAATAAGAAAAACTCAAAAAGAAACATTTTTTAGAAAAATGATTTACAAGTTGTGAAGATCTAACTTCTTTAAAAATGATGTTTTTAACTAAACAACCACACTTTAAAGGGTAACTAAGCCTACTAAACACACTAGTAACTTACTACAATTTTTTGTAAACTTTCAAGTTCATGAAGTAGTAATTTATGCTTGATTTTGGCAAATTGGTAAGTGTTGGTTGATTTGTTGTTGATTCTGTTGATTTATAAAAGAAAATGATATGCTTTGAAAGCATGGAAACCTCCATTTTTAAGGAGAAACTATGGCAAAAAAATTTCTAGAAATTAAACACTTAGAAAAATATTTTTAAACAAATATTTACAAGTATATTTTAAACCATGAATTTTTATATAAAGTTGGCAAATTGGATTTAAATAATCCCAACTCACTGTTATTGGCCAATAATAATCCCAACTCATTTAATCACCAAAAATAATCCGAACTATTCACTTTTGTTTGTAAAATACTCCCAGTTAAAAAAACACTAACTAGGTTAACAATTTGCTGATATGGCTTGCCACGTCACCTGCCACATCAGTTGCCACGTAATCGGAAAATGACACGTAGACTGCCACATCAGTTGCCATGTCACACCCCCAAAAATACCACCTAGGGAGTGTCCCTAATAGGCGTGTGACGGACTGACAATGAGCCACTAATTACATTGAACCCACAAGTTTCTAAACGAAGTTCTCAAGTTAATAGTAAAATCCCATCGTAAGTTTATACGAAAACCAATATGTCAGCGGAAGCAAATAATAAACCAAAAACTAAGTTGTTCAAAAACCAACGTGTAATAGTAAATAAATAATCACATGAGTCTCTTCAGTCGACCCATGACCACTCCTGTTCCTCCAGACAGCAAGTTTCCAAAGCCAAGATACCTAACGACCTGCGAGCATGCAACAAGCGTATCAGACAAAGCTGGCGAGTTCAAAGTTCATGAAAACGTTGATTACCAAATGATTATTTCAGTTCATTAACAAAAGCAAGTAATATTGATAATTACTCGATGATAACAAGACGGCTCCTGATGTATGATTTGCCCTTTCCCCAGTGCTCCTATCAAAACACTGGGCCCGACTGGGTAATTAGTTCACAACCGTCCTTCCCGGTACGGCGTGAGGGTGCCAAACCTAAGTAGCGCTACCAACTAATACCCTGTTACCTCCCCGGTAACAAAAGATGGGACTTAAGAATGATAGAATGAGAATATTGTCAAATATATACCCGTTTTTACCCAAAAGACTTATCCCTCCCCAGGATACCCACTGCTGTCCCAACCACCGGGACGCATGCTCAAAGTAGTGAACTCACCTTAGATTGCTCGGTATGTTACGTTATATTACCCGTTCAAAGTTGGTCAACCAAACCCTACTGTGGTTACCAAAGACTGTCAGTTTCGTATACACACAATTCACGTATTCTTCATACACAATACACAAGTGCGTACACATAAATCACGTATCATTATGCAAGTCGTAACAAGGGATCATGTCACACAACAATCCATAACAGCTTGTAACATACGTATATCATAATGCAAGTCGTGACTGTTAATCATACAATCCAATTTGTAACATACTTCATGGCATCACATAGTTGGTGTTTTAATCTTCTTATATCAGTTGGTTCGTATGACCACCTTTAGAAATCATGATTCTTAATAGTGTGTGATCCACAAAGTATGTCTACGGCCCAATCACAACCACAATATGTGAATGGATTGTGCGGCCAGTCAACAAGTAGAGCCCAAACAGTTGCAAGTGCACATCGAGTGTGCGATTGGGTTACGCTTGTGCGACCCGTAAACAATGCAAGCCCAATACAATTAACCCGCTGACCAAGTATACAACCCAAAACTAATGACCAATTTAAGTGTGCGGCCCATTTATTTTTATGTGAACTTAATGAATTGTGATAACTCATCCTTATCATTAAGAGTAACTTAAAATCATGCAACTAATAATCCCAAACAAATAGCAAAATACCCTCTAACTACCCAACATATAATAACCGGTTCATCATCATCAATTAAATTAACCATCATCTCATTACTCAATGCACATAATATTCCTACTGAAAAGTGTCAACATTATTAAGATATCTATATTGTTTGATTAGATATGGGCCGCCATTTTTCAAGGTTATCATATCAATTGTCAGACAATAGCATGTGCACTTGGTTCTAATCCTCTTTATTGAATTTGACAATTCATTCGGTCATAGTTGATTATCACAATGAATAACATAATTTCATTATCATGCATAGTCACTAACACTTAACCTTAGCAATCATAAATATTCGTCTTACAGCATGGATCAAATCTGTTGTCATATGAATCTTAGTTAGTAACCACCTCATTGTTTAACAACCGTACACACCACAATAGATCGATCACTGATTCAAAAGTGTTAATCTTGTCCCACACATATTTGTATTGCACATTCACTAATCAAAACCAACAGATAACATAACATGCAAACAATAACAGAACTACCGACTCCGAGCACCGGTCCGATACAAATGCAAACCATACGCACACAAACCATAGAACTCCTATCCTGTAGGCTCTAGTCTACCAATCTAAACATTAAACTACCAGAACCCTAATCAACAACACATAATGGTTTAGTCTCAAACAAATCCTATAATCATAAAGGATCACAGACACACGTAACAATCATCGTTCAATGCGGAGTGTAGTGGAATGCTAACCAGTTGATGTAATGATCACAGGAGTGCAAGGGATCTTCAAAGAGGAGATGACGGTTGTCAAGAGAGGCTAGGGTTGATAATTGATGTTTTACGTATGATGAGCTATTATAAAACAGATTTAACTTAGGTGATGTTGGGCCCCAACTGGGCCGAAAGCCCATATAGTGTCGACGAAACTTCCAGGTGCGACGAAACCTCTAGTTTCGCTGAAGATGATGACGAAACATGGCTATGTTTCGTCGAGTTCGGTTTGCAATGGGGGGGGGGTCCAAGGTTTCGTCACACGGGAGATTATGTACCAAACAGTTCATGCACTTCATTAAATAACTACACAATACCAAAGTATTACAATCATACATCAAACGTGAACGAGTTACAATGAAACAAGTTACATTAATCAAATATTAAACGCTTTGCGAAACGAATAGCGTGTCAAGTAAGGGCCCTGAAAACTCGGGTTGTCACAATTATTCTTTGAAATCATTCATTTATATGATCTATATTACACTTGATCGTTATTTTTTTTTTCAAGAAAACATGTTATACTTCAAGTTCATGCCTTAACATAAAGATGATTACTTTGTTCTACAACATAATCATCCTCTCATCTTGCTAGATTATTTCTTTAATCACTATCTAGCAAGATCATATGATGTTTAACATCATCAACACAAACAATCAACCATCAAGTAGCATAACAACACTAAACAACATGATTTCTTATGATTTTTAAGCTTATGTTCATGTTTTATGTTCTTGATTCATAGTGTTCTTTAAGATTAGCAACTTATATCATCTTTTAACCAACTTAACAAGATGTAAAATGGAGTGTAGATGATCTTACTACTAGCTCAAGGCTAGGGATGATCACAAGATGAAAAAGAGGTGGATAAAAGCACTAGAGAGAGGTCCTTCAAGTTCCAATGCTACCAAGCTTCTTAACTTTGCCTCTTACACCTTAGGATATGCTTAGAATGGTTGTTGATGATTGAAAGATGGTGGTGGTGTGGTGGTTGATCATGGTCGTAGGTAAGAGGGAGAGGAAGAGAAGGTTGTGTGTTGTTGATGTTGTGTAGAAATGAAGATATTATGTTCTTGTGGTCATTTATAAAATCCTCCAACATGTATTTATCTAGTGTATATTGTGTTCTTAAAGAAGAAACATGATCTAATTAAATAAGTAAATAAAATCCCATGTGGGGACCGCCTTCTAACCGTGAATAGGTGGGGGGGTATAGGCTAGCTTGTAATGAGATAGTTAGTTTAAGGTTGAAATCCAAGTGTTTAGTTAGGGTGATTAGTTACTAGTATGTTATATAGTGTGTTATGATGTTCGGGGACCATAACTAGCTCGGAAATGATAAAACAATGCTTCTAGTGAAAATTTGGTATTTCGGGTAGTGTCCGGTTGGTTACCAGTTCGTTAAGGTGCTAAACTATGCGGTTTAGTGTGCTTTATGTTACCTGTTGTGACAGTTTTGGTTCCCAACACTTAGGAAAGTATTCTGGACCATTTTACCATATTTCTGCATGATATTAAGTTGTTTAAATGCTGAATTCTGTAGTTTTTGTGAGTTTTAGACACTTTTCGGCACTTAAACTATCACTAGGAAGGCAGTTTTGTGATCCTTACTTTCCTACACACTATACTAGTGTAACTCTTGGTTTCTGGCTCATTCTATGTCTCAATAACATGTTTGTCTATGTTCTGAACTCCGTCAGCATTTTTCTGATTTGTCTGATAACTGTGCTAGCTTTGTTTCGTGCATCATTTGAATCAATAAAGTGTTGCATGCAATAATGATATGACACTTGCAATATATGATGCACATGTATATATGATAACAATAATCAGATAGTATTCATGTCATAAATGTTAAATCAGCACAGTCGTTAAGCATTAATCATTGTTTAATAATTGTGCGGATGCGTGGTAATTTGACAATTGTCACATTGAATACTAAGAATCTACCATGAGTTAAGAGAATATAACCATCATAGACTCTAATCAACGGAGACTGTTTAGATTGATGACAGGCGGACTTATTGAACCAACCTAAGACTTAACTTGACTATGGTGTATGAAGTGCTAAAATAAACTAATACCGTTTAAGGTTAACCTTATAAAACCAGGGTTAAGGCTATAGACACACAATTAGACTTAGTTTAATAAAGCTAATGACAGTATGGATTCTTATGACTTAAGGTTCTAGCCTAGTGCCAAGGTGAATAGCGGACATAGCGATTTACGCACTACCAAGGTAAGACATTTAGTAAACCCTAATTAGTTTCTAAACCCTTATAATCAGATCCTTTCCGTAAGTAGAATATATGTTTAACCAATTATGACGATTAGTTATCTATTACCGATTAAAGTGTCACCTAAGATAATGGAAGTCGATATACCCCAGAGATAGTACACTAAAGTTAACATATGTGACTTCATAGAAAGACCAATATCACCACCCAACTAACATCATAACCTACATCAACATACACACATATGCATCATAAGAACGGAACATACTACACTACTAAAATCATACAAATAAGAAATCCATCATCAATCATAAACAGATCAACATCTCATCTTATCCGGATAGTTATACAAAAGTTTAGCCGAACAATTTAAAACAAAAGTTAAATTCATCATCATATCAAAAGTTCAAAGACCGGAAAAACTACAAAGATTAATCCATTGAATCAGTATTGCTTCCCCGTGCTTTTGATCTTCAAGTCTCGTCCTCTTTTCTATTCCAAATCGTGTTCACCTCTTTTCTACAGCCCCTTTTCATGTTTTCTCGAACTCCAGTTCTTGTTTGGGGTTTCCATCGCATTTCTTTTATATCACGAACCTTACCCTAGTTTCGTCTTCTGTAAAGGCCGTACTCTTGGGCCGGCCTATGACTCATAACCTTCTATTGGGCCCACTCTGGTCTAATTCCAAACGTTGATTTTGTACTCTTCTCAAATGACGGCCGTTACGATTCGTATCCAACGGGTTGAGTACGGGTCGTACTTTCCACGTTTCTTCACTTTTGTCCTTAGTTTTTTTCCCACTGCTTTGTTTACTCCCTTTCACGTCTAAATTACCCTCTTTTCAGTATTTACCTGCAAATCTCAACAAAACATTAATAACTATCCATTCTTACCATATTTGCGACAATTGCTCTTTGAAAACAAGTATTTTAACAGTAGAATATTACGTATCCTACAACTACGTTAGATTTACATCTTCCTTGGTGTCATTGTACTAAAGTGTTCGATATCACTACTGGTCAAACTTATGCATATAACTTCTAAACAAAGGGTCTTAATAATCATGCCACTCCAAAAATAGCACGCAAGCCTGTATACTTCTACAATCTAATCATGGTACTATTTTCCCAAAGAAAAGTGTTCTACATACAACCATAACTGTATCATAAAATAGGAAAAAGAAAAAAAAATCAAAACGTAACCATTGGTTCTCAATCGTTTTGTTTTTTGTTTATTTCAGTTATGTTTAGCTATTCGGATTTTTCTCACCAATAATTTTTAGAAAACTATGTAAACCATGTAAATGAAAATTTTACAATGTTGAAAAGTTTTCTTACAATTTTATAACGTCAATTGTCAAACTAAACACTAAAAATCGATTGGTTTATACATGTTATTGAAAACGAAATAAAGGAACATGATTATATTAGTTTGTAATTAACTTGGCTATAACTTTTAATACAGTAGTCTCTGTATTTTTTATAACAAACACATATTATATATATACATAAAAGGGTGGGATCCCTTACAATGAACTAAACTAAACGTACAAATAACTAGACTAATTATTATTACACTATAAAACTAAACGTACAAATAACTAGACTAATTATTATTACACTATAAAATTTGAAGTAGAGTAATGATAATAAGTCTAATTATTTGTATGTATATTACGTTAAATATATTTGTATTTGATTCTAACATTATATAAAAACTTAATAAGAAATCATTTTTACATAATTTTTTCAGAAGTTCTACATATACACACATGTAAAAGTCATCCAAATAAAAATTATTTATTTGTAAAAATTTTGTTTTTGCTCTTTTTAAAATTATTTTTTTAAACTTTTTTATTTTTAAAGCGTTTTATTCATACGACTTCTGTATGTGTTTATATGCAAAAGCTTCGAAAAAATTAGTAAAAATGATTTTTTACGAATCTTTTTTAAATGTTTTACTCATTGTTCCCCACTTTTGTAAGGATCGATGGGGGCCTTACAGGTTAGGATTTTAGAAAGTATTTTTTAAGTTGAGATTATTATCGACCAACATGTGAAACTTAGGATTATTAAAATCCGATAACTCATTATTTAACCATGCTTTTTAAGTAGGTTTTTATTTGACTTTTATGTTTAGATATGGATTTGAAGCTAGGAGTCTCATTGGAAACAATCTCTCTATCATCAAGAATACGGGGTAAGACCTGCTTGCATCCCATCTTCCACACTTCACAAATAGCTTAGCTACAAGTGAATTTATATTGGGTATGATCGATATATGGAATATTTAAGTATGCTTTTTTATATGAACCAGAATTGCGACCCGCCGCAATGCGGTGGGGATTCTTTAGTTATAACTAAGTCAATCTAGGACCCGCACGTTATGTTAAATATGTCAAACGGGAAAAAATAGACGATGTAAAAACGTTCACCCACACACGCACGTTGCATCGTGTTAACTCGCAAAATTTAGAACGAAATGTAAAAACGTTAAACCAAATACGCACGTTGCGATGTGTTAAGTCACAAAATCTAGAACCAAGCATAAAGCGAAAAATTTGTGGAAAATGAAAACTATAAAATACCAAATTTGAAAGTAAAAAAAGTTGTGAGGATAGATTGTAAAAGATAAAAAGTTTTGGGTAAAAGTAAAAAAAAAACAAATAGTTTTGGGTTAAAAGTAATTTATGAAAATACTTTTGGGTGAAAAGTAAAAAAAATCATTTTTTTTTTGGAAAACCTCCAAAGCCAAGGTTACAACAACTGCATAACCATTTTTCTTTGAAAACCCCCCAAAGCAAACCCAGTGTTGCGGCGTGGCGTAAAACGGTGTCAAATAGTACTAATGTCACACAACACCCATCGACCACTAACATTGACTCGACCTAGGATCTGCGTGTTGCGACGAACCAGCTAAACACTAAAAAATAGAGGTAAAAACGTTGAACCACACATGCACGTTGCGACGTGTTACCTTGCAAAATTTGAAACAAAACATTAAAAAGTTGAACCACACTCGTACGTTGCGTCGTATTAACTCGAAAAATTTAAAACTATACGTAAAGCGAAAATTTGCGAAAGATGAAAGTATAAGTGACAAAAGTTGTGAAGTTAAATTGCAAATAATGAAAAGTTTTAGTTTAAAGTTAAAAAAACAAATTATGTAGGGTTAAAATTGTAAAAGATAAAAACATTTGGGTTAAAAGTAAAAAATCAAGTTTTTTTTTTTTTTTGAAAAATACCCAAAGCATAATGTACAAGCCATAATGCACTAAAAAGTTAGTTCTTTATATATGGAATAATAGTTTAAACATATATATTGTGATCTTATTTCCGATTTTCCCCAACTAGCCTATATAAAATAACGATAATATTTACATGTGAATGGGGGCCTTTTGAAAATGAGCAAGAATGGCATTTTGCACCAAGAGCTGGCCCTGTTTGAATTCTTATGGCCACCACATGATCACAACTTCACAACCTTCATTTGCAGCTTTATGTACCTATCATACAAGCTACTACTTATATGCATATATATGTATATGTAGGATAATGCTAGGTAGAAAACCCTCAATTTTGAGGAAACCCAACCTCCCGAGATTTTTTTTTTTTTTTTTGAAAAAAATAACACATGTAATATACATGTTTTTAAGAGTTTTGGGCAAAAAAAAACAAAAAAGCGCCGAAGGAATGTTTTTTAAAAAAAAAAAAACAAATTTCAGCAAGTTTCTGCCTTTTGTGCCTAACACATGTTAGTCACCCGAAGTTTGCTGAAATTTGTTTATTTTTTTTAAAAACATCCCTTCGGCGCTTTTTTGTTTTTTTTTGCCCAAAACACTTTAAAACATGTATATTACATGTGTTATTTTTTTCAAAAAAAAAAATGTCGGGAGGTTGGGTAAAAATGGGGGGAGATTTGAGTTTCCAGAGTTTTCTAAAAACTTAAGGGTTTTTTATATAGCCCTCCCCTGTATATGTATATTTATATATAAATTTGCAGTCACTGTCAAATTATCTTTCTTGGTAATATATACATCACTTTACAAAACATTGGTAGAAAAATACGAGAAGCAAATCGTACAATATATTTGTGTATCTACGACTAAAGAATTATGTCTCTATCCATGTCTTTGTCTACGACGTGGAGGGAGTGATTCCTAGGTATCATACGTAGCCATCCTCTTTATCGCCAGTTTTTTTCCCTTCTAAGACTGAGTGTAGTGGGGCAACCTCTCGAGTGGGCGTCTTGCGACACGTGGCGCCACGTCACCTAAGAGGATTTTGACCAAAAAAGGGGTAGTGGGGCAACCTTGATGGGTGGGGCGTCTTGCGACACGTGGCACCCATTTATTTTGTCTTTTTTTATGTAAAAGATATAAAAAAAATCATATTTTTTATAAAAGTATTGATCAAAGTAAATAAAAAATAATACTTCAATAAAAAAAATTACTTCAACCAAAATAAAAAATACATCAACTAAAAAAAAATTTACTTCAACCAAAATAAAAAAATACATCAACTAAAAAAAAAATTACTTCAACCAAAATAAAAAAATACATCAACTAAAAAAAAAATTACTTCAACCAAAATAAAAAAATTACTTCAACAAAGGTTATATTTTTCTCGAATTTCTTGCTTCATTTGTTCGGCATCACGGTATCCTTCTTCTTGACCTTCCAACTTGAGGAAAAGGTTGTAAATACGAGACCAATATGTTTTTTCCTTTTGATAGTTACTACATCTCGGGTCTTCGGTTATTTCTAGCCAAGCCTTTGACAAGCTCATTTCCTCGTTGGAAGTCCATGGTATCGGTTTGGTTTTCAAGCGTTCTTCACCCGTTGTTTTTCTCTTGTGTGAACGTTTCTTTTTTTGACCGACATCGAACTGGGTCTCCGGAACTTCTTCGTCATCTAAATCAACCACTAGATGGAATACAAACAAAGTTAAAAAAAAAAAAACGTATTCTTTACAAAAAAATATCTAAAAAATTTATACCATTTTGTTGGCTCGATCCTCCAACGTTTTGAAAACCACCGGGTTGTTGTGTGTTCCAAGTGGCGAACCCCATATTTTGCGGTATCGACATAGTGTTGTAGTATACTTGCGGTGTAGGGCTAGGAACGTGCATATTATTGAAATAGGCGTAAAAAGCGGGGTTGTTTAAAACATTTGGATCCGCCAAATCGGGTTGTGGATTTGAAGATTGCGTATTTTGGTTGAAAGGAGGGATGTTGTGGGGATACATTTTGAAGAGTTGATAGAAGATTGGTATAAATTTTGATGAGTTGATATAAGATTGGTATAAATTTTGAGGAGTTTGAGAGAAAATTGTGGTAAAAATGTGTTTGATATGGGGTATTTTATAAAGGTAGGATTATTAAAAAAAAATAATAATAAACTTAGCCAACATAACCGTTGGCAACGGCTATATCCAAATCCAAACATTTGAAATTGGGCGACGCGTTTGAGTCGGGCAAGAGGGGGTCGCCCCCCAAGTCGCCCCCGGGGGCGGTGTTCCAGGCGACTTGGGGCGACTTGGGGTGGGGAGTCGCCCCACTACACTCAGTCTAAATCCATTTCCTTACCATCATTTTTTATTATAATATATATATACACACATACGTATGTTCTTTAAATTTAGAAAAAAAGTGTAAGAAATATGATAAGATGTTAAATATTTTTATGGTTTTTTCAGCTCTGCTGGCTCTTTTTCTATAATCATAGAATCATTGCCGTTAAAAAAAATATATTTTTATGTCGTATATTTGTCTCGATATATTGAAAACAAATTGTTAATGCAAGAAAGACAAACAAAGTGAATGAGTTCTAAAAGTAGTTAATCGGATGTTAATACAAGTAAGACAAACAAATAAAGTGAATGAGTTCTAAAAGTAGTTAATCGGATAAAAGCTGATTATTTAGTATCAACAAACCTAAGGTCTTGATTTGAACTCCCATAGTTATAGAATTATAGCACTTCCTTATAAAATATAGCATTATAAGCTAGGAAAAAGATTAAAATATAAAGTCTATCAAACCAGGTAGTCGTAGAAAGTGTATCAAATGAACTTCGATTGAACTCATTCTAGCGGCATTGGAGTAGTCACGTCGAACTCTACAATCTTAGATTTTAGGTTTTTTAGCTTGTAGATTTTAGAATTTTTGTTTAAATCATTGTGTTATATTTATTGGTGTTATGTTATATTTTTCGATCCATTGTGTTATGTTTTGTGATCTATTATATTTTTGTACCCTTCCTAAATTTAGGCGACGTTGTAGGATAACTTTACCCTTATTAGCTGAAGTATGTTGTTTAAGATTTATTGTGTCAATTAGATTTTGTTGTATTTCTTTTGCATCTTCAAAACATAAATACTTTGCTATAGAGATTCATACATCTCCAAAATTCAAAGATTTATCCTTTCATTACAACCATATCGTAAGGCTCTTATCTAATCATGTTAAGCACATGAGAAAATTGTATCTTCATAATTCAAAACCATAATAAATTGGCCTATATATCAATCTAAACCCTCCTCAGACCCTACCTTTGCTTTGCTATTGGTGGGATTTACTGAGTATGATGATGATGATGATGATCAATCTAAACCCTAAACTTATGTTTCACTGCGATTTGTCTTTCTTTATTTTATTTTTTTTTAAACCCACATATGTTTTCTACTTCATTTTTTTAATATTCCAACATATATACTTTGCTTTGTAACCCTCATCTATAAACACTATTCTGACATTTGTTTTTCTTGAGTTCTTTGTACTCTCTTTGTATCATATATACTCTTTGTTACACCAAAAAATAGTGATGTTCCTTTGTTCTTTGTTATGTAACATATACATGTGTGTAATTTTGGTATGCTGGTTTCATTAACTTATAAAAAATTGTATTATATTTCTTTGTTGGAATTCATTTTCACACAATCTCCTTGCAAAAGCAATTGTTGTAAATTTTGTTGATATTTTTTAATAGTATATTAAACTTGATAAGAAATTACATCGAAAGGTAAATGAGCTACAAGCTGCGCCGCTACCCATTTTTGAATAGTAAAACCAAGTCTTTTAAAAAACTACATTATAAATCTTGAGATCATGACATTGCTATGCATTACCCTTTAGACTCGACTAAATGTTATGATGTAATTCTGAGTTTTATGAGAAAAGAGGTACTTGTGCGATAGAATTTCAATATTCAAATAAAGAAAATAAGACGAAAAACTAAATAATCGAAATTAAGATTAAGTGAATACGTGTGACATTTAGTGTTGATCAGTTTCTATATATATATATATATAGGGGATGGATCATGAGAAAACTAGTTTAAATGAGAAAACCAAAAAAGCCTAAAAAAAACTAAAAACATACCAAAACTTTTTTTTTTTTTTTACAATTTTTTTTTTAAAAAATCGCTACTTTTTATATATGAAAAAAAAATTTAAAAAAAAAAAAAAATTTTTTTGGTTGTACTGCACATGTGCACTAATACATAAAGCTTAAACCACTTAACCCACCCCCCACCGACACCCCCCAAAAACCTAAACCCCCCACCCCCCAAAAACCTAAATTCACCCTCCCACCAAAAGCCTAACCCCCCCCCCCCACCGCCCAAAAACCTAAACCCCCCCCCCACCCCCACCCTCCCGAAAACCTAAAACTAAACCCTAAACATAAACCCGAAAAAAACCTAAACCCCCCCACCCCCACCCCCCAAAAACCTAAACCCCCCTCCCCCCCACACCAAAAACCTAATCCTAATCCTAAACCTCCAAAAAAACTAACCCTAAAAGCTAAACTAGACTCAAAAAACTAATTTTAAGCATGTAATGCAATAAAAAAAACCTAACCCCCCCCCCCCCACCCCCACCCCCCAAAAACCTAAACCCCCCTCCCCCCACACCCAAAAACCTAATCCTAATCCTAAACCTCCAAAAAAACTAACCCTAAAAGCTAAACTAGACTCAAAAAGCTAATTTTAAGCATGTAATGCAATTGTAGTACATGTTATATTGCACATGTGCACTACTATAATAATAGTGTTGAAAACAAGACGACACCATAAATATTTTTTTATGTCATAAAAAATATGCTCGAATATACTTGAATGAAAGATACAAAAATTTGTGATCTTATTGTGCCATTTTTGTTTTAAAATGATAATGTATGGAGAAATGGGAAATGTTTGAAAAATTATATATTTTTTTTTCCAATTTTACGGTACCCGTAAACACAAACTTGTGGTGTTCAAAACTACACACACGACATTTTTTTTTGAATTTTTTTTACAAATGTGTTTATAATATAAGCATCTACGTTTATGAAAAAAAATTTGGTCCAACTCGCCCCGGATCAAAAAGTTCTCACGGTTCTTACAACTGGAGGTGGTTCTCATTTTAGCGGTCCCCTATATATATATATATATATATATATGTCATGGAAAACATAATAAAAATGTACCTGGTAAGCCAGCACCCCAACAGACATGGAAATAGACGACAAGATTGTCAGCTTGGTTTGGTATGTCGTCTACTTCCCGTTTTGGGTGTATATTAACGATGGGAGTCAGAAGTTCGAATGATGAACTCGTGGGTATAGGAGAGAGATGGACGAAAATTAGGTTGATGTTATGTAGTGTAGCTTGGTTTCGGTACAAACCATATTTATCCTACAAACCGTAAGAACATACCTTAGCACTTAAAAAATTTAAATTAGCACATACTGAAACAATACATACATAAAAGTAGCACTTTTGAATTATAATAGTACATTAAAATTAATCAACATAATTGATTTTAGCACATATATGAAATGATATTAGCACTTTTCTTTATCAGCATATTGAAAAAAAAAAATCCAAATGAAGAATTAATTGTTTGTTAGCATAATCACAAGGAATTCAAGATAATTAATATTATTTAGGTTTTCATTTTACCATTTATCTATAATTGGTTGGATGACACATTGCAATTTTTAAATGGTTCTTTTAGTTTGTATACAAAACGTGGTTTGTATTTGATCATACTCCGTGTAACCCTTTAATCTTTCTAAAAATCTTGTTAAATACATCCAAATTGAAACCCTTTATTAGTTAATAAGGGTAATATTATCTATCAACAATTACTAACTAATAATAAAATTAGATTAGGTATAATTTAATATTTTGATCTGTTATTATATATATAATTATAGACCGTATATAAAAATAAAATAAAAATATATTATTTATTTATTCTTACATGTACCCACACACTTCACATACCATGTCAACTTATGGATATGGTTGGCTACAAAGCGAACTATTAAGCCCTATTGTTCTTGTGTATCTCGTGATTTCTTGCTAGTTATTTTTTACTGGAATTCTCATCTGCCGTTCAAAAAAAGCTGATTATATGGTCAAATGGTGAATTACTAGTTTAAACTTCTTTTTTTTTTAATTTGTGATTTCAAAATAACAGTTTGATATATTTTTGAGTGTAGACATAACATGTTGGATTGTTGGTGTATTTGTGAATGTCATAAGAACTTATAGGGTCACATACGAACAACCCAAGATCAAGAATCACATTGGATATCTCATTAATAGTAGCATTCGTTAAATATACGATTGTAAATGGTTTTTACATTAGTTGAAACGGTACGTGAAAGATATAATATTATCTATAAAAATAAATGCGTCTAGATTTATATATTGATCAATAGTTGTTAAGAATATTAAGTAATTTATTTTTAAAACAAAGTCATTTTAGCTAAATAATAAACTATCTTATACTTAGAGGGTGTTTTGGATTACGTTTTGAAGTGATTATTTGATTATTGCGCTTGTAAAACACAAATAATCTAAAAAAGTATTTGGATGAAAAAGTGATTATCAGCCTCCAAAACGCAGTTTTGGAGAAGCGTGTATCAACATGCTTTTTCAAAACGTTGTTTTGAAAACGCAAAATCTATTTTGAAAACACATAATCTATTTTAAAAACGCAACACCAAACACCCCCTTAGATTTTATCGAATATTAATATGAAGATAGGGTTTAACAACCATAAAATTATACACATGAGACTTGCCACAGATATATATGGATGAGTTCAGGGCCGTCTCTGAAAGTCACAATTTTTTTGGCCCTGTATGAGATAAAAAAAATTGGCCCTATTCATTAATCCATTATATTTGTTTATTGATTTGGGTCAAGTCATTAATCAAGTACACACTAAAACAGTTGGGATTTAATGTTCTTAGAACATAAAT